>CM076570.1:1494553886-1494909578 GCA_034641835.2 Pinus albicaulis | reverse complement strand
GTATAACCTCCTAGTTTGGTTGAAAACTGGGATAGTAGCGAATGACATATCCATTTGAAGACTACCTTGTATTTTGGCAGCCCATGCCCTTGATAGTAGCATTCCGTAATTGGGTAGGATATCGGCCACTATTACATCCATGACTAAGTTTTTCGCTGGTAGTTGTGTTAGGGAAAAATCTAGATTCTTTATTAGACCTAAACATTTGACCTGGCTTGAGTCGAACGAATACAGGTTTTTGTAAGGTTGAGTCACTTCTAGTCCCAGGTTTTCCATGACTGCTTTAGGCATGAGGTTATGGGAAGCACCAGAATCTAACATGGCGTTATGTAATATCTTGTCCCGTATGTTTAAGCTTACATAGAAAGGAGAAATAGATCCTTCTTGGTATTCACCTTCTACTTTCGGGCCAAATAAGAGCTCGGGTTTGTCGTCAGTTAGATTTAAGGTATCTGCCTTGCTCTCTAGGTCGAGGACTTTAAAGATTTGATATCTATACCTATCTACAGTTATTAGCTCTGTGAGGGGTATGGTAATTTTTATTTTGGAAATTTCCCCTTCGAAACTAAAAGGAGTATGTAGTTTGGGCAGATTTGTTTCAGCTTTCTCAGACATAACTTTTTCTATGTTCTTAATTTGCTGACTTTGGCTTGGGACTTTGTTTGATACAGCCAACTCAGGGGTTTTTGTAGAGGTACTAGGAGTATCTGAGATAATATTTGTCTGAATGGCCTTGCCTTTGTTTTGGTCAATCTTTTTAGCCCCAATTTTATTACTATCCATGGTCTTCTTTAGGATGTCATCAGAGGTTTTGGTACTGTCAGGACTACCCTTTTTGGAATGGTTTTGGTTTTTTATGATTCTAAGGTTATACTGCCTGTGAGCTTCTATAATGGCATTTTGAAAATCTATGGCGGGATCGTCGAACTCTTCCCAGTTGGTTTCATTCCAACCTGGAGAGCATTACTCTTGTTCTTCCATTGTGAGGTACACCTCGCTTTCATTATCAGACCCTACGAGATTTAAATGACTTTCGTCAATGGGTTCTGTATCCCTATCTTCTTCTTCCACATAATTTTCATTAAATGGTGGCCTAATTTGTTGGTCATTTTCCCTTGGTCTGTTTTGGGGCTGTTCCCTCCTAAAGTTTTGGTTTCGGTTTCTGTTTGGAGGGTTTGGCTGGTTGTCCCTAACAGGGGCCTTTTCATTTATCTTTTCCCACATTTTGGCCATGGTTTTGACTAAATCATCTATTCTAGGATCTATGGAAGGTGATGAAGTGGAGACCTCATCTTTATATGTGACCTTTCTTTCTGACCTAGTCCTAGCCCTTTTTTCTGCTAAGTTGGCATCTGCTTTTATAGCTATTTGTTGCATTTCTTCTAAGGTAGGGGGATCTTTGTCTCTCAGATGATATGTCATGTCCGGATCGAAACCCTCGGAGAATTTTTCCAAGGCTAAACCAAGTGGGGGTTTGAAATGAGGTGGGAGGGAGTTATATACACTGTTGAACCTAGTGCAGTAAGCCTGGACACTTTCACCATTTTCCCGTTTTAGGTTGTTATATTCTGACAGGATTTGAATAGGGTTTCTTCGGATTTCCCACCTATTTCTGAAGACTTGATGTAGTTCTGGGATATTGTGGATGTTGTTTGGAGTTAAGCTTTTGAACCATGTTTTGGGTTCACCACCAAGACTTTGGGTGAATATTCTCATTCTGACGGTCTCGTCTTGTACCTCCAGGTATTCATAAGCATCAGTCATCCTACTTATATGCTGTTGAGGTGTGGTGGTGTCTTCTCCGGTAAAGTGTGGGATTTTGTCTTGATATTTATTTGGGAGAGGAGCCAAGGGCGGTGGCAATACCAAAGGTGCATACTAGGCTGCCATGATGGGAGCTAATGGATGATGTACAAGATGAGGACTAGTGGGATGAGATGAGGTGGTTTGAATAGGTGTGGCGGATGAACTTGGACTAGTGATCTGGTTTTGAGCAGATTTGGGATGGTAGGAGCCAAATTGATGGAGAAGCTGAAAGTCGGGGGGGGGGGGTGGAAGGTGAGGCTTCTCTACTATGGCTATGTGATTGGTCTAGGGTTTCAAGATCGTCAAAGTTTATCTTACTATATGATTTGCTTCTGAGAAGAGTTTTTTATGACTCTAATTCAAAAGGTGAATATGGTAGGATAGTGAGATGTTTAGGTACTGATCTTGTTTTACGGATGGATCTACCAGTAGCTAGATGGTCAGTTTCGGAAGCTTGCCACAGAATCTTCTCTGGGTCATCTACTATGATAGGGGGATTTAGGTCGGGATGGGATCTGGTGTTGATTCTTCGTGAAGCCAGATTTTGGATCTAGAGTTTAGAGAGGATGGTATTGATGAAAGTTTTGGATGGGTGGTCTCTCTAAAGTTCTACTAAGGTGAAGGATGGTCAAAATAAAAGGGATGGACTAGTGGAGTCACCAGGTGGAACTGGGTTGTTTTTGTGAAGATAGCTATGGTCCACCACCGGTAACTAATCTGGAAATGTTTTGGATTTTCTAAGTTTATGTGCAGCTTATGGTTTGTTAAAGTATCCTAGACTTGTTTCAACACTTTGCTAGGGTGATGAGAACAAAAAGAGTTTACTCTAAATGGGTCTATGGGCTGCTTGCTTGTTTATGGTACATAAAGGACTAAAAAGTCTACAAGAGTTTGCTAGACTATTGTGTACTCAGTGTCCTATTATCTCCCGCTATGTTGATGGGATAGTAATCTAGAGTTTGATAAAATAGTAAGGCCTACTGTAGGCTAGTGGAGTCGCCAGGTGGAACTTGTTTGTTTTTGAGGTATATGTGTATGGTCCACCACCAGTATTGACAAAAACCAATCTAAGGGAAAGTTTTGGGGTTTTTTGAGTTTTTTTTTTTATGTGCAGCCTAGTATGTAAGAGTGTTATAAACCTGATTCGTCACATTGCTAAGATGGTGAAACAGAGAGTTTACACTAAATGATTCTAAAGGCTGATGGTTTAAGTTAAAATTTGAAGGACTAAGGAGTCTATAAAAGTTTGCTATACTTTCATGTACTCAATAAGTCCCACCGTGATCGCCATTATGTTAGGGAGCGGTGGGATAAGTCAGCTAGCTAATATTCTCAAAAGTCTCTAAAGATTAGGGAAACTAGGTTTGTTTAATACTCAGAGTCCCACCGTGATCGCCATTATGTTAGGGTCCTGTGATTTGGCCGATTGGTAAGCCAAATGACGATGTAACATCAAACCAAGCTTTGGAGGGCAAGGACCTAGCCTTCCTGGACTCAGAGACGACTCTCTCTATATGTGTAAAAGATATCGGTGTGTTTGCTTATGGTGTTCTGATATTAGGCTAGTTATGAAGTGAGTTTTTTGAATTTGGTTTTTTAAGTTTGTGAGGGATAAAACTGATCAAAGATATAAAATGGGTAACAAGAAGTTAGATCAACTGGGATATGGGGTCAAAAAGGTCAAGGAAGCTATCATATGATGATACAAGGCTGCTGTAGGGCCGATTTGATTCAAGGTAGAAAGGATCTTTGGGCAAAATGGAGTAAATGGACATCAAGTTTGTGAAAGATGAAGGATTTCAAGCATAACTAGTTTGATAGCAGACATAAACATGTTATGGCAAGCCATTAATCATGCAAAATGTAACTACAAGCTAAATAATACATAGAAATAAACATTCAAGCCATGCATAGAAGTATAAGACCTTCTAACTTTGGGAAATGACTATCAGACTTTGGGGGAAAACACATAAGACGGACTAACAACTCAAAACACTATGTCGGAACGCCTAAACACAGTCTTTAAGTTATTGGGCACTTTGAAAAACAAGGTTTCATAGTTTTAGGCAAAGGGCTAGATCGGGACTAGGCCTCCTTGGTTCAACAAGATGATAATCTAATCAGTCAAAGAGATAGTTTCATGGATAGAACTATGGACAGCCATAGGTAAGCAGGGCACACCATACATCCTACTCAACATGCATAGAACTTATGAATGAAACTAGCAACAATATCCTTAAAGTTACTAAAGAGCAGTTAAGAATTCTTTAGTGCAACTAAGGAAGAAGAAAACATAAAAGCTATGAAGATTCAGGAATTTTGAGGTGCCTCCATGGGCATATCTCAAATTTAATCTCTACTGATCTATAGCAAGCAAGAAACATGTATTCATGAGTGAAAACTAGAAGATAATAACATAGAAAGAGACACTATACCATTCTACCAAGTCATGGAACCCATCAACAATCCTTCATCATTCATTCAAAAGCATCCAAGAGGCAGTCCAAAATCATAACACAAGTATGTTCTTCAAAGCTCATATGACCAATATATTGCTTCTTCTCTCAAGTTCAGCCTTGTTTTACAATGAGAGCTTGTGGAATAAATAGGCTCAAGTGAGGAAAACCTCATGGTTCAACTAGCTATCCCATTGGCCTAATCAAAATATCTAAACTTGTCCTTGAGGCTTTGCAAAGCCCAAGGCACAAAATATCTCATAAAATATCTAAGAAAATGCTAAAAATGGAAATTATATTGACTTTACATAATTTTTCATGTGCAAAAATAGCTAAACGCACATTTGGAAAAACCAGATTTTAGAGTTTCAAAAATTACAAAAATACTTCAAATTTACATCAGAAAAAGGTACCCTGACTTGCCGGAAACATTTGGCAGCCTTCCTGGTGTCAAAACAAGGCTCATGATAGCCCGTTGGAAAGATCTCTGTGTCTAATTTCCGACACAATTGAAATTTCTCCAATCCGATGCATAGAAGTCCTCCAAATTTTCACCTGTGTGTAAAAAACCAAAAATTTGCAGCTTGCTGATAGACCGGGCAGAATGTGCAAAAAGTGAGCATTTTTCACTGTTTTGAAGGGGAAAATGATCTTCAAATGCTCTGAAAATCGCTGAGGACCTGATCATGAAATTATGGCATCCGATGGTACCCTTCTCCTCCCTTGACGAATCCTCAAAATGAAATCGCGAATCTATGAGTTTTTGACCAAAAACCCAAAAATGCCAAAAAACCAAAAGTTGTCAAAATGGGCCCAAAATCTGTGTGCATGACCCTCAAGGGTCCTTAGAAACATGCTCCGAAGCTGAAGCCAAAATTTCAAGCGCTGATATGTCTTTCTTCTCTTTCCGTGCCGGCGCTTCCCCCTTGCCTCCTTCAGTTTCTTTTTGGCGGTCTTTAGCTTGCGCCGGGCAAACTGATTTAACTTTTGATAATGCTGTGTCCTTTTCCTTTGCAGCTCCAGGTCTCTGTTTGCCTTTTCAAGTTTCATCTCCAAGTTTTTATTGGCTATTTCTAGCCATGCCTCTTTATTTTCTTCAATTTCTTGCTCAAGTAGGGCAGTGAGGGGAAAAGATTGAAGATGAGCCTGTTCTTCTTCCCTTTGCTTTTCCAGGGCTCTTTTAAGCCCTATGGTTCTAGGCCTCTTGCGCCTAGGCTGATCTTCCTCTTCATCTTCATCAAACTCACTGATGAGCTCCTCTATCCTTATGTGTGCTTTGGCTACTTCATTCTTGTATTTGATTGCCTGTGCTTCATGAACAGCCAAATGGACATTCATTTGTTTATTTTGGATCTCCAAAATGTGATTGAAGGTCTTTGCCCAATGAAGGTCATTCTCCAATGCTTCAATTTGACCCTCTCGATGGATTAGAAGGTTTTCAAGGATGCGGGCTTCATTATCACTGTCATCACTTTGGATTGGAATGACAGCCAATGCACCTCCATGTTTTTTACTCTCTCCAATCTTTCCTTTCCCTTTGAAATCCAATCTTGCACTCTTCCTTCTTGGCATATTAGTGAGAGGTCTCTTGGGCGATTTTCTTTTGCTAGGGACAACTCTTGTCACTTTTGGAGTGGCAGCCTTAGGCCCTTTCTCTCTTGCTGTGCTAGGCTTTGTTCCTTTGGGATAAGGAGACATAATGGCTTTACCCTTATCAATTTCTTGAAACCGATGCTCTTCTTGAGGCTGCTGTGTGTCCTCTTTAAGTTGCTTCTGCCCCTCAATATTATGAGGCTGATCTACCTCAAATTATTTTTGACCTTGATCATCAACCTTATGCTGCTGTTGTGCTTGCGTTTCCTGCTCATTTTGTGGCTCAAGCAGCTGCTCAAATTCCTGCTCAAACTGCTGTTCATGACCTTCAACATCAAGCTGCCGCTCTTCCTCTTGTCCCTGCTGTTCACTTTCACTGAGATGCTACTGTCCAGCACCTTTTTCTTCTTGCTCCTGTTGTTTCCCTTCATCTGCAATTTGCTGCTTTTCACCCATCTCTTCCTGCTGTTCAGACTGCTGCCCCTGTTTACTAACATCAAGCTGCTGATGTGTTTCCACCTCATGCTCACTGGGTGGCTCAAGCTGCTGTCCCTGACCATCAAAATCATGCTGCTGGTCTTCATCAGTTTCTTCATGCTCATCCCCTTCCTCTTCTACCTGTTCATGTCTTTCTTCTTCATGTTGTCCTGATTTTTCTGTAGGAAACTTGAGCCTTCTAGGAGTAGGCCTGCTGGACAAAGGTACAGGGCGATGAACAGGCTGGGTGGTAGATATATGGACAGGAGGAACAGTAGAGAAATCTGGGTGGCTGATAAAAACATCCCATGGAACCTCTTTTTTCTCTAGCTGGTGTAGGATGATAATTTTTATCAGAGAATGATGGAAAAGGGAAGGTATTTGCAGAGATGGAGCCTTCTTCTGGACTGTGGATGCCATCTTCTCGATACTCTTGTATAAAAAGTAAGGGAGATTTAGCTGCTTGGTTCTAGTGAAATGCATCAATAGTCGGACATGGTAGGCATAAACTCGAGTAAATCTCCCTTCACAAGTAAAATACTTCATTATGACCTTCATTAGAGGAGCATAGCTGTCAAGAAGATAAGAAAAAGGAAAAATAGCAGTGCAAGTATCTCTATGCTCGGGCTTGATGAAAGGCTTGTAATCATCCAAGTCAAGATGGGTCTCTTTGAACCATTTCTCGCCATGATATGGAATTTTGGTGGCTTTGGACACCGACCTTGGGGAAAACTTGAAATCAAGGTCTGCTACCTGGAAATGCTTGTTCTAGAACCTCAGGGCGCATAGGTGTGTCAAGGGTGAGAAACTTTTGACCTCCTGTACCTTCTGGCAGAAATATAGACAACCTACCTCATGAAAGTTGAAGAGGATGGATGGATGAGCATTGAACTCCTCTGTAGAGATTGGATCATATCTTTTATGCAAACCACTTCTGCTATCCTGCTTGGGCGGCATTTTGACCTAGATGTGCTTTTAAAACACCAATTTACCACAAGGTTTTTGAAATGCCTTCTTTACACCAAACTCTGTTTCAGCCTCCTGTCACTTCACTGTATGATAATGCAGCAATGTTTTGAAGATAGTGTGAAATGCCTTCCTTTGATATAAGGCCCTGTCTCTTTAAAAAAAAACCTTCTTCTTGCTTTTGTATATGAATCAGCAAATACTCATAATGACATACACAGTCAAGTCAAAGAAAAAATAGTGAAGACACTTTCCTGTATTGGCAGACAAAGGTAAAAATACAATCTTCTGAGCTTCAAACACTGTTTTTCCTTGTATGCCCTTCACCAACAGATCTAAACAAAATGAAAACAGTCAACCAGAGTATATCTTATTCAGCCCAAATCCACTGTTATAGGACTAGGCGATAAAGTTTGAAACGTTTTTTAAGGTGGCAGTCAAGGTCTTGCAACAGTCATAGTACCAACAAACTTCTTTTAAACAAAACACTGCTCCTTTTGGTGTGTTTCTCCACCAGTGGTTTCAGCAATCATAAACACAGTCAATCAACAAGTATCTTCAAATCGCTCCGAAACTTATTTGTTTGATCTTGAGGGCAGCAAAGGGGCTTTGCTCAAGCTTGGGTTTTTACACGATGAATTTGCAATGGTCTCTATCCCTTTGGAATGCACAAAATGGCTAACGGTCCCTTTATGCTTGTTTTAAGAGGGTTTATTCAACGTTTCTTTTGAAAAGCCTTTGTTTTTAGACCGAAGTTTAAAACCTCCTTTTGAACACACAACGGATATTTGTGGATTTGTGCACAAGGGTAACAGCCATCTATTTGTAAGCGAGACCTCTCTTAACCTTTATGAAAATTTGAAACTTGACTATCTGCCTTCACTTTCCTCCAATGATAGCGAACCTGCCAGTTTGTAGGTTTTGCCCTTGAATTAATTTCTTCATGGAGAGAAAAGGTCTACCCTTTGGTATTTTTGGCATTTTCTTCATAGGGAAAGTTCCTCCTCTTTTTACAATGGCGTGCTCACCTTTCTTTGACTAGGTTCCAATACCTGAAAACATGTCATGATCTTTGTGCATATGTGGGAACTAGTAAACCTATCTGCAATATCTTTTTGCTGAAGAAGGAGCTGAAATGTCACCTCAATATCCCCTTTCATACCCTGGTCTGTCTTTGTTATCTAAAAAGAAGATACCTGTAGAGGATATTTTATATCGTAGGAGGTTTTCTTTGGAATTTTGACAGAGTTCCTTTTCTCTTTTGCAACAGAAAACACATTTTTGCTTTGGATGCTATGGGTATAGTCTTGTCCACTATGTAAACCGAATTAGATGGCAGATGCTGCTTGGCTGTAGATGCAACTGTTAGGTGTCTTTGAGTTTTCCTCTTTGACTGTGGGTAGAAGACAAAATAGGAGATGATACACCAAAGTTTAAAAAAGTGAAACAAGGATAGCTGCCCTTTTGTTTCCTGTGAAGGAGGTCTTCATTGTCTTATTGCAGTGTTCTTTGCTGAGGGGAAAGTGAACTGTCACCCACTTGCCTTGGTCAACTTATGATAAGTTTTTTTAAAAGATAACCTCTGTGAGTAGGGAGATTAGTACTTTTTGAAAAACAACCATTATTTCTTTTGCCTGTGTAATGACATGACTTGTCAGCCTTTCTTCAATTTGGTTTTGTTGGAGCAGCAGGCTGTCTATAACTAGAATTGTTTTCACTAATGATATGTCTCCCCAAAGGTTTAAAACTTCATATCATGACCTTTTTATACCTCTATGTTGAGAAGATAAGTATGTGAGATGTGAAAAAGCAGCTATAATTACTCACAGACACCAAGGTTCCTTTGGCCACTTTCTTCTAATGGAGCTCTGAAATCACCAAACTTGCTGCATCTGAAGGATACACTTGTCTTTGTGGTGGAGTGTAGATTGCAACAACTGGACTTACAATGGCACTTTGAATGATACCAAGATGTCTTAGGTCTGGGACTGTATACTATTTTCCTGCCTCTTCTTTATGTTCATCCAGAAACCATGGACTGTACTTCACATTTCAACAGGAACAAAAGAACACACAGGGGTCTTTTCACTGAAGTATTTTCCTACTCAAGACTGATTGAAGCTATTCATATTAACACCCCTGCAGAGATATTTGTTATGATAGCTTTGATTAAGGAGTCCCTTTTTTGATGCTCCCTGATGATGACTGAAACCTCAAATGATTCTCTTTACAAGACCACAAACTCTGTTTTCTTTTGTCTTGCACATTTCAGATCTTAGTCCTGTTGTGATCATTACTTACACTTAGAAACCTAGAGTCACTATTTTACTGTCTAGTAAAAAGAAAACCTGTGCTTATAGTAAGTTCTGCAATCCTTGAAGTCAATATTGGCCATCGCCCTCTACTTGTAGATGAAGGAGGCGCCTTAACCCTCTGCTTGTAGATGAAGGAGGTTCTTGGCCATGACAAATTACTAGTCTGTTTGACAGTGGTGTCTTTCTTCTACTGTGATTTCATGCTGAATGGAAGCTGCAAGGTCTTGATGAGTAACTCCTTACCCCGCAGATGTATCTCAGGCTCATGTTGACATTGAGAAGCAGCTGTTCTTCTAAATGTGGATTCAAGAATTTTCTTCTGAGATGATGATATATTTCCTGTCTTTGTAAAATCCATAAAACACTGTAAAACACCTAATAATCAGCTTGAGACTGTGGTCTATGCAGTGCTGAGACTTAGGGGTGTGTAAGTGGCGCGACTTAGCGTTGTGATTAATTTCATTTGCAGAGTGGGAGGTCTGTCATGATTGGTCTGTAGCAGATGGAGGTTTTTTGGCCTTTTTATGGTTGCCAAGGGTAAAATGCCTTAAAGCGCCACTTCTTAACTTAGGGGAGGCTTTTGAAACAGACTTGGATTGTCTTTTTAGAGCTGTTGGGTAGACTAGTTGGGCTAAAGCTAGATAGGATAGTGATAATGAGGTTTCACCTTGACATGGGTGGACTGAAAAGCAGGAGGGAGAAAAAAGTTTTATGAGGGTTTTCTAGATGACAAATTGACATATGGAGATCAGCTTCTAGAAAACTCAGCTATGGATCTAGTCATCACTAACAAGTGAAAAATATTGATGACTAACAACACAAAGCAATTCTTCCACCTCTTCATTCTTTCTTGAGAGTGCATCTGCAACAACATTAAGCTTGCATTTTTTGTAGATATTTCAAAGTCATAACCCAACATCTTTGTGACCCATTTTTTCTGCTCTTCTGAAGATAGTATTTGGTCCAAAAAGTGTTTAAGACTATCATGATCAGTTTTTACCTTGAAGTGTCTTCCCATTAGGTAAGTTCGCCATTTATTTAGTGCATGCAATATTGCTAACATTTCCTTCTCATAAATAGGTTTCTGTAAATACTTTCCTTTGATTGGACGAATTTCAAAAGAAATGGATCTTTCTTCTTGCATTAAAACAACACCAATTCCATTTCCTGAGGCATCACATTCCACAATAAAGGTTTCTGTAAAGTCTAGCGTAGCTAACACTGGTGCTTGACACATTGCCTCTTTAAGATGTTCAAAGGCCTTAGTTGCTTCAGGAGTCCATGAAAATGCATCTTTCTTCAATAATGTTGTTAGAGGTGCTGCTATTCTCCCATAATTCTTAACAAACTTGCGATAATACCCTGTTAACCTGAGAAATCCTCACAACCGCTTTATGGTTTTGGGGACTTTCCATTCCTTAATGGCTTTAATTTTGTTAGGGTCTACTTTAACACCCTCGTGAGATACAATATGACCCAGATATTCCACCTCTTGTACTCCAAAGAAACATTTGGATTTTTTTGCATATAATTGTTTCTCCTGCAATAGTTTGAGCACTCTATCAACATGTTCAACATGATCCTTCCAAGACCTGTTGTAGATTAGTATATCATCAAAAAATACTAGCACAAATTTTCTAAGGAAGGGTTTGAAAATGGAATTCATCAACCCTTGAAATGTAGAAGGTGCATTGCTAAGGCCAAAAGGCATGACCAAAAATTCATAATGACCCTCATGAGTTCGAAATGTTGTTTTTGGAATATCTTCAGTCTTCATTCTAATTTGATGATATCCTCAATGAAGATCCAACTTGGTAAAATAAATTGCTCCATGTAATTCATCCAATAATTCATCAATCACAGGAATGGGAAATTTGTCTTTAATGGTGAGCTTATTGAGCTCCCTATAATCCGGACACATTCTCCATGATCCATCGTTCTTGTGTACCAATACTTCAGGAGCAGAGAAAGAACTTTGACTAGGTTGAATTATACCCGCCTCTAACATTTCTGCAATCATACGTTCAATTTCGCTCTTTTGGAAGTAAGGATATCTATAAGGCCTGATGTTTGGAGGAACACTTCCTGAATCAAATGAATAGCATGATCATGATCACGAATAGGTGGGAGTCCTTTGGGAGTTTCAAACACCTTGGAATGATTGTCCAAGACTTGTTGGAGATCTGCAGAAATAGATGATTTTGATGTTGGAACTTCTAGTGAGCATAATTGTGCAATTACGCCTCGCTGTTCTTTCTTTAGAAGCTGTGTCATGACATTAGAGCTTATTATCCTTCCTGGCTTCCCCGCAATACCCCGTAATTCAACTTCCTTTCCTTCTGAAAAAAATTTCAAGAAAAGTTCTTGAAATTAAAAGCTACCGTCCCCAAAGATTGTAACCATTGTACTCCTAGTACAACATCAGCACCTCCCATAGGAATGGCAAGCATTGGACTAGTCAATACATATTCCCCCATGGTTAGCTTGATATTAGGGCATTTTCCAGAGCAATTTATAGTTCCTCCATTTGCAACCATCACTTGACATTCTGGTGCTGGGTATAGGAAACAATTTAATTCCTTGGCTACCTTACAATGAATAAAATTATGGGTGCTACCTTAATCAATCAACACTATTACCTTTTTCTTCTTGATATGTCCTTTTATCTTGAGAGTTTTAGGAGTGGTAATTCCTACCATTGCATTACACGATATGGTCAGATTCATTTCTTCCCCTTCTATGGCTGGTTCCTGGTGTATATCCTCTTCTTGTTCATTTTCTTCTTCCTCTTCACAATCTATGTAAAATAATTTCTTCTCAGCACACTTATGACCTTTAGTGTATTTTCTATCGCAACTGTAGCAAAGCCCTTTTGCTCTTTTTTCTTCCAATTGTTGTGGTGTCAACCTTGTAGGTTGTGGAAATCTAGGCGTAGCAACACTTCCTTCTTTATAGAAGTGAGTGGTAGGCTTCCTTGTCGCCATAATTTTACATTAAATTTTTCTTGCCAACCTAAATGCCTTCTCTAATGAATCAGGTTCCAAAACGCGAACTTCATGTTTGATGTTATCCTTTAACGTTCTTATGAAGAGATCAATCATGTGTTCCTCTGGAACATAAGTTACCCTTATATTCAATTTTTGGAAGTCCTCAATGTGCTCCCCCATTAAAACCTTTTGTTTGAGATTTATCAATTGGCTAAAGAAGGTGTTGCTCTTTGTAGCCTCATAATGTGCTATCATTTCCTCTGTAAAAATTGACCAACTGACAATTTTTTTACGGGAGCAAAGCCATCGATACCATACAAATGTATTTTGTTCTAAATGTAAAGTTGCAATGCGTACCTTTTGTGTGTTTTGCACATTATGGAGATCAAAATATTGCCCCATCTGTAGTATCCATGTTACAGGATCCTTTCCATCAAACTTCCTCATATCCATTTTTGGAATATGGTGGTTCTTCCCGCCAACATTAGAGTTTGTGAAATCACGATTAACATTTATTTTGTTCTCATCATGAGTTTCTTCTACTATCTTTTCACCATTATGAAACATTTCTTGTATCAACTTTGTCAAACCTTCCATGTCTGCTTTTAGATCATTATTCATGTTTTCCATCTTAGCTTCCATGCCATCCATCTTAGCTTCCATGCCTTTCTTCAAAACTTCCATTTAATTTTTTTTTTCTCTTTGCGAGAGCGAAATTTGGTGCACTTGCTCTTGTAATTTAGATAGATCATGTTGCAATTCTTCATCTTCATGAGTCATAGTAGAGCCTTCTGAAGGCTTAATGGGTGTTGAGTTATTTTTACGGGGCATATGTTAGAACCCAATACTGATATCTATTCTACAATATGCCCTTGGAATCAATTCAAATTGATTCTTCAAACAAGACTTTTGCAATTCGGAAAAAAAAATACACACCTTTTTCTTGCTTTTCAAGAGCTTCATATTGAAATTGGATTATCTCTATGATTGTAGCACTTCAATATTTGAATTTCAGTACCAACATAGCTCTCTGAGTTCTATTTTGAATGCCACAGGTCTGACCTAATTTGGATTCTCCAAGAAAAAGTTGTGTCCAATCTCCCACAATGACCTAATTATGGACGGGTTCAGTAGAGCAAACTTGTATGACTTGCCACGTGTCACATTTTCACCCTTCGACTCTAAAATTGATAGTCAAGAAACTAAATTTTGTGTAATTTTGACCACTTTTGACGGCACTCCAATCCGATGCTCAGAGAGAGATTTATGAATATTTTCCCACGATCACCTCTTTGAGATGAAATTTGGGAGCCTGAAAAAGCACTACCTTCCACAGATCATATCTTTTGATACGTTTCCTTAGAATTTTTTCTTCGCACCCTAAAAATTTCAGATTCTGAAACTTCGTAGAAACAAAGTTATAGGGACAATGCCACGATGACATGTTTAGGAGCCTGAAAAAAGTCCTCACTTCCACAGATCATATCTCCGAAAATATTGTGAACCAAGATCTAAAATTTTTAGAAAATCTTCCTCAGGATTTCTTCTTCGCACCCTAAAAATTTTAGCTTCTGAAACTTCGTAGAAAAAAAGTTATAGCAAAAATACCACGATGACCTATTTGGAGCAGCGAAACCCTAGAATCCAAAGCTCTGATACCAAATGTTGTGTAACTAGCTCCAAAAATAGACGAAAAGAGATATCAATGCCTTATAAATAAGCCACTTCGAGGGGACAACCTCCAATACATTACATAAATGAACAATTCTTGGATGATACAATTTACAAAACCTCCTTTCTATATATAGGAGTCCATGGGGCCATAATGTAATCCTATTGGGGCCACAATGTAATCCTAGCCGACCTAACAATAATAATTTAAGGGCACAATAATAACATTATGGGGGTTACAAGGGTACAATAATAAAAATAATGGGGTTACACTAACAACAATAAGGGACTATACTAGTAATATAGGGACCTAACAGGTGTTGGTTTTTTGAACCGTTCACGACACCAAAATCAGGAAGACGAGATCTATCCAATTAGTCAAGTTCGATGCACTTTTGAACACTTTGAAATTTGATCTATCACTTAGGTCCTTGATCCAAATCTGATCACCAACACAGATGGGTAAACCTAGAACAATGCCATGTGGTCTATGAGAATGTCCATTAAACGCAGTAAGAATAGTAGATGAAGGGACAACTGAAGGAGATCCAATAGCCTTCCAACATGAGATAGACATCACACACGTGGAAGCACCCTCATTGACTACTATTCGAAAAATATTGATCTTCTGATATGTAGACTTAATATGAAAAGCTATATGATGGGGAAGTCTCTTTTTAAAATTCGACATGTCAAATGTGATCAAAGGGAATTTTTTGGATCAAGAACCCCCAATGGCAGTGATCAATGTACTCCTTTGTTCAGGGAACGACTAGAGCACCTCTAACACAAACATGGCACAAGGACTTTGGGCCATATCTTCTACAATCGAGTAGTTTTGGGTAGCCTTGGAGTTAGGATTAATCATCGTATGCTTTTTAGACCCTTTCGACATCCGAGGAATAGGCTCAACCACAGGCCTCTTGATATGGAGGGGCACAACATTACTAGGAGAACCTTTAGCTTTCGAAGACTCATCTTCACCATATTCACGAGCTCTCATAGCGATATCCACGTAAGTACTCATCATATATATTTGATGAATTTTCCCCTTCCTGGTTGCCCCAGAGGGATCTCCAGTATTCACATTCGTGCCAGCAAGTAGCTACTACCCTTGGGGAAAAGGGTTTGTCAGTACAGCTTGGGAACTAGAAGAACCCTGTTGAGCTAACTAGTGTTGAGCATCCTAAATTTTCAAGCAGAGGTGAGTAAGATGGTCTCTGGTGCATAACTTGCATGGAAAATTAACCTTCTTCTTATTGTCCCTCTTACCCTCTCCAACATGATCGTTGGATCTGTTCGCATTTCCCTTCCCATCCTTGTATTTCTTCTTATTATTCCATCCTTTCTTCTTCCCATCGGATTGCTGATTTTCTTTGGGGTTAGAAGCCTGAACAACATTAATAGTCAAAGGCTAAGAAGGAGTTGACACCGATGGCATAGCCTAACCATAAGGATCAGATTGTATAGAAAACTACTACAATTGATTTAGCAGGTTAGTCATACCACTATCGATCGTACCGATAAGTCCGTCAGCATGAGGACTAGGCTTCGTTTTAGCTAAATCTAGCTTGGAGTGAGGAGCATCGAAAAATATTATTAAGGACCCCAGACTGAGAATAAATCAATTATAACTGCTTAGCCCTAAAGATAGCCTGTTCCTTATAAAATACCCCTGAAAGGTATACATCCTTTGAGATTCCTGGCTGCAGAGATTTAAGAAACCATTCGAGAAGGAACTCATTCATAATTTGGGATTTGATGAGCATCTTCCTTCTCCTCCATTCCTGAATATGATAAAAAATGTGAGTTGCCTTGTCCTGCTAGAAATTGGGCAAGAGATCAGTCCTGACATCATAACTAATAGGTAACTAAAAATGCTTCAGAAACATAGTAGCCAACTCACCAAAAGTATAAAAACTTACCCCTCTTAGCTCAATGTACCATTTTGTAGTGTTCCCAGTTAGGGTTCATTGAAATAGCCTCAACCTAATCGAATCACCGATAAGGGAGTTCGACGAACACCATAAGTGGAAACTGGTGACATGGTCATCCAAATCCTCATCGGTCTTCCCTTCAAACTTGGGAATGTCTGAGGGAAGTTTAGTAAGGACCGGAGGCCAACCCAGACTATACCAAATAGGATCATTCATCAATTTCAATAGATCTGGCAAGTTTAAAGTTGCCAGGAAAGGTAAGCGTAAAGGAGATTGAGAATTCCATCCCCCGTAGGAAGGATTCCCAACATTTTGATAAGAATACCTCGGATTTGTTGAGGCACCAGGTTGCTAGAGATTGTTCATAGAAAATATTGAGCCATAAGGCAAGCCATATGACCCAACATTCGGAGAAGGACCCCCTCCCATCGTAGGGTTACTATAAACAGGGATATTCCCTCCAATCGAATTGTTAAATGAAGAAGAAACCTCTTGGTAAGGGTTCCAAGAATTCGCGAATGGAGAAAAACCTTGAGAAGCACCTACAGAAGGGAAAGGAATGTTCCCTTATTGACCAGAGAAAAACTAACTCCCATCTCCTAACCCTGTAAAAGCATGTTTCCATCGTGAAAAAGAATTAGAGATTTGACCTCCAATGAAAGGATTGACTCCTTGATTTTGGGAGGTGAAAGGAAAATATCCTAAGGAAGGGTTTGAATGAGGAATATGCCCACCTCCAAAGGGGAAACCCTGAAATGAAGTTGATCCACTAGCCATAGAAGGAATAGGCGTGGAGAC
Source organism: Pinus albicaulis (assembly GCA_034641835.2). NCBI lineage: Eukaryota > Viridiplantae > Streptophyta > Pinopsida > Pinales > Pinaceae > Pinus > Pinus albicaulis. The sequence goes on along the minus strand of CM076570.1, from coordinate 1,494,892,572 downwards.
AGTTGAAGAAGCAGTGAAGGAGACAAAGGGAATCACACTAGATGGCATTCCAAAATAAAAGGGGCTAGAATGAGAAGAAAATTCTTGGGTTCTTCCACTCGCAGACAGAATAGAGGCAGAGCCAAAAATAGCAGCACTAGAATTGATTGTCGAAATGGAAATATGATCCAGGTGGATTGAACAGCTCCAGGTACAAGTGGCTTGAGTACAAAGGCTCAAAAATCAAAGTGTTTGAAAGTCTCTCAAACTAGGTTCAGGTTGTAGATCTTGTCCTTTTGATTCCAACTATGCAGAAGATAGTCAATTCTGAGCCTGTATGAGGGAGTTAGGAGTAGTCAAAGTTCAAGGGTTGACTTGGTGATGTGGCAAATTAAGGAGGCAACAATTTTTCTCGAACCAAACCACCATATTTCGGCCAACCTGGCCAGCTTCCGAGAAATTTTGTGGGACAGTTAATTTGTCTCCTTCAGTCAAAAATCCAAAGATTTTGAAATAACCAATTTGTTTTAAATTAACAAAAATAATATATATATATATATATATATATATATATATATATAAGATCTGGCAGGCCATGACCCCCATCGGACTCATGGCAACCAAAACGAATTTGATAGCAAAATAAAAGTTAAATTAAGAGGGGTCTGTGGCCATAACCCCGTTGCCCCCCACACCATATGGCGACCAATGTTAAATAAGGTTGGTGCCAATGTTCGTGACCCTGCGGCCTCAACCCATCACCATACGGTGCTAGTGGTTTATGTGGCGCGGGCCAACCTCCCACCAACCTCCACTTTCTTGAAACTTGTACACGGAATATGTAGGAGTTTTAAATTTAAAAAAATGTGGTTTTTTGAAAGAAATGAAGTTGCATTAAAATGGAGGGGCCGGGGTTTGACCACCTGACCCACTCCCTCCAAATCAGGATCCTAACCAAGTGTGCTAAATGAATTTCTTGTTTAATCCATGAAAAAAATTATATAAACCTTAAATTCAGATGTGCACCCAAGGAAGACATGAGCCGGCATAGAAACCAAGGTAGTGGAACCTTGAGCAGTGTGCAGGAGGGGGCAGAACCATGATCTGAGCCATTTTTCCAGAGGGGTCAGATTTTCACTTTGTTATATTGGGATAAGTTTTATATGGATTCTACACTAATCGATGCCACAAATCCAACGGTGCTACTTATTTTGTCATCATAGGTCTACAATTTTCGGCCAATTTCAGATTGGACAGGTATAAGGGTATAATTTCTCATTTTGTACTTGTACGTTAATTTTTTCCATTTAATGAAAGAAGGGCCTCCCCACTATTTGAGCAAGGCCTGGAGACGTAATCCCTTCTAGATGAACTCCAATATCAACTCTATGTCTTCTTTCATGATGTTAATTGCTTCTCTCTTTTTCCGTTTATGCCTTTAAAGTTTCTTTTTTAAAGCTACAATTTTCACATGTAATTCTTTCACACATCTCAAGCAAAAGATTTTGGATCAAGTGGTATCAGAGCAGGTGTTTGTAGATGTGAATTACATGCTTGTATTCTAACTAGAAAAAAACTATGAAGAGGTGAAGGGACATTGCAGGCTTTTGATCCTGAAGCAAGATGTGCAGATCATAGAAGGAACATGAGTGAAGAGGAACAGAATGAAGCGGAGCTCAACTTACACAAAACTTTCTATACCATGAAAAATTGAGTAGAGAAACTATTCTCTAGACTTGAGAGGTTAGATAAAATAGGGGAACATGCTTCAAAAGGGCAAGGTTCATCACATGGAGATGGTGGAGGAGACCCACCTCCTTCAGTAAATGAAAGTCCTTCCTCCTCTTCTAACCATCAACATAAAATTCTGGAAATGCATCTAAGAAACCTTTCTTTAAGTTAGATTTTAAATTTGATCTACCAGTGTATAATGGTGAAACTAATGTTGATAAGCTTAACAATTAGATTAGGTAGCTTGAACTCTATTGTGGGATTTAACAGATTGTGGAGGATGAGGTGAAGATCTAGTTGGCTTCTCTTCGATTGAATGGCACAACTCTCATCTGGTTGGAGAGAAAAATTCGAGGTAGCAGTAATTTGGGTAACCTTATTTCCTCCTGGTCAGATTTTATTGCTGCACTTAAAGATCAATTCTATCCCTTAGGTTACAAGCAAAAAGCCTTAATGGAGTGGTAGTACCTAAGGCAAGGTAAAGGACAAAACGTGTAAAGATTTACCAAGGAATTTAGAAAACAAGCACTAAGTTTGGGCATTTCATTAGATTTTCCTGAAGTTGTAACTAAGTACATCGGTTCATTACATAGTTACATTAGACATTAATTGTTAATGTTTGAACCTACTACCATTGACTCGGACAGTGCAAAGGTCATTCATCTTGAAAACAGGGGCAAAAATGATAAGGATGATCATTCAAAGAAACCACCTTTCAAACCTTCAAATGGAAAATTTAAAGGGAAAGGAAAGAGAAAGGAAAATAAGACGGCATCAACAAAGAAGGATGAAGGAGAAAATCCTTATTGCACTCACTGCAAAAGGGAAGTTCATGACAACAATCAATTGATTCAGGTGCTCAGGAAAATTTAATCTCAGAATCCTTGGTTAAAAAGTTAGGCTTAGAATTTAAGCCTCATCCGAAACCTTATCTTCTTGGATGGCTACATGAAAAAGTAAAACTAAATGTAACCAAACAATGTAAGGTTAAATTTGTAATTGCTTCTAAAATAGTGGATTAAGTAGAACTGGATGTCATACCATTGGATATCTATGGTATTGTATTAGGGAGTCCCTATCTTTACTAAAGGAAAGAAGTTTTATTTCGACATGAAAATAAATACCAAATCACAAAATATGGGGTAGAATATATTGTAAGAGCTCATCAAACCAAAGTCAATGTCAGTCTTGTAAGTGAAGGACAGATGAAGAGATTGGTGAATTCTAGCAAGGGGTTTTTTTCTCATGGTTGTGAGAGCAAGAGATGAAGAAATATCTAATTCTTTCTGAGGATGTGATCCAGCTCATAAACAAGAATTATGTGATTTTATTTCTAACTATGATGAGTTTTTTTAAGAACCCAAAGGATTGCCTCCAAAACGAGAGATCCAACATGAGATCCATTTGCAGCATGATGCTCCATTTCCAAATATTGGTATGTACAGGATGTCATCTATTGATATGGAGGAAATAAGAAAGCAGGTACATGAACTATTGAACCAAAGGGTGATTCATCCAAGTACTTCTCCTTGCAGCTCACTGATCATGTTAGTACCCAAGAAATATGGCACATGGAGGATGTGCATGGATAATCGGGCACTAAAAAAAATCATGGTGAAAAATCAATACCCTCTCCCTCGCATTTATAATTTGTTATATCAATTAAAGAATGCTATCTATTTCACCAAATTGGATTTGCATAGTGGTTATCACTAGGTCAGAATTGCAGAGCAGGACGTATGGAAAACTACCTTCAAGACCAAACAGGGGTTGTTCGAATGGATGGTGATGCCATTCAGACTTTGCAATGCTCCAACCACATTCATGAGGGTCATGAATGATATTTTTAGGCCTTTCATTGATGAGTTTTTCCTTGTATATTTAGATGATATTCTTGTCTTTAGTAGGACTTGGGATGAACATGTATGCCATGTTAAGAGAGTGTTTGATGTATCAAAGAGGGAAGAATTGTATGTAAAGTTGTCCAAGTGTGAGTTCGGGAAAACCTCTTTGGTTTACCTTGGTCATATTTTCAGCAATGGTTAATTAAAAATATACCCCTCCAAAGTTGAGGTGATTATAAAATGGCCTAACCCTACCAATGTAACAGAGGTCCGTAGTTTTCTAGGTGAAGTACAGTACTGGAGGAGGTTCATTGCCAACTTCTTTGTTATTGCATCACCCTTACACGCACTGACAAGTATCAAACAAGCCTTTCAGTGGGGAGGAAAGCAGCAGAAGTCTTTCGAAGCACTGAAAGAGAAAATCAGCACCGCACCAATCCTGGCTTTACCCAATCTCCAACAGACTTTTCAGATCGATACTGATGCTAGTGGGTACGCCATGGGAGCTGTACTTTTGCAATAGAAGAAGCTGATATGTTACCATTAAAAGAATTTCTCCCAGGCTATAATCAATTACCCCACTTACTACAAGGAATTGTATGCCTTGGTCCAAAATGTGAAAAAGTGGAAACACTACCTGATCGGCAAGGAGACCATCATCCATAAGAATCATCAGCCCTTGCAATAACTTCAGTCACATACCAAGCTACAACAGTCTCGCCATTTCAGGTGGATGGGGTTCCTACAACAATTTCACCTGGTAATAAAGTATAAGAAGGGCACTAGTAACAAAGTAACAGATATTCTCTCTCGCCCTCCTATTGCTACTTCTATTATTTTGCATAATGCATCATTGTCTTTTGAAATTTATGCTAAACAATATGCTAACAATGATGAGTTTAAAGAAATATATGTAAAACTAACTCATGGTTCACAGGTGGACAACTATAATTTGCAGGGGAAGCTATTGTATCACCTTGGAAAATTATGCATACCCACAACATAAAGGGTACATGTAATTCGAGAGGTGCATACCTCTCTTGTGTCTGGTCACTTCGGTGTCAAAAAAAACTTATGTCATTTGAAAAGGTTTTGTTTTTGGCCCCATATGAAAAACATTGTAACCCGTTTTGTAAAGGGATCTGTGATGTGTTCTATTTCAGACCCCTCTAATAGAAAACTCGGGCTCTACACACCACTCCCTATTCTGGGTCGTCCATGGTAAAGCGTGTTGATGGACTCTGTAGGAGGTTTTTCTATGTCTAGAAAGGGTCATGACTATTTGTATGTTGTCGTCTACTGCTTTAGTAAAATGTGCATATTGATGCCCTGTAAAAAGCAGGTCAATGTTGAGCATACTGCTTATCTTTACTTTCAGTATGTTTGGGTCCACTTTGGGTTTCTCACATCGATTGTGTCAGATCGATACTCTTGCTTCCTTGGAGAGTTTTGGACTAGCTTGTGGCATATGATGGACACCAAGTTGAAGATAAGTACGTCATTCCATCCACAAACCAGCGGACAGACAGAGGTCGTCAACCATACTGTGGTACACTTGTTGCGGTGCTCTTGCATCAAACATCCCAAGTTGTGGGATGAGCATCTTCCATATGTGTAGCATGCCTAAAACCGAGCAGTGCATTCCTTTATGCAGCGTTCACCTTTTGGTACATGCTTTGGTTACTTACCAAAGGACCCTTTCAACATGATCTATGGAAGGGAAGAAAACGCCAATGGATGTGATGACAGGGACAAAGCATAGTGGTTCATCCAATGGATACAAATAATTCACCAAGCAGTGCAAGAGCAGTTGGAAAAGAGTTAGGCCCGATATAAGGCCCAACATGATAAGCACTGAGTCAACCATCAATTTCAAGACAAAGTGTGGTTCCACATCAGCAAGGATCGAATGAAGGGGGAAGGCAAGAAATTGCAACCAATCCGGTATGGTCCATTTACCATATTGGAGAAGATTGGGAATAATGCTTTTCGACTTGACTTGCCTGTATACATGCAGATGTACTCAGCCATGAATGTCGAAAATATGAAACTTTACAAACCATCACTGATTATGGACACCGAGGAGGTAGAATTAGTTCCTACAATGGATGACTTCGCACCAGAATATCTCAATGAACTGCCAGAGGACATTATTCTCGATCAAAGAACCAGAACTTCACAATGAGGAGATGTGGAGTATCTCCATGTTGGTTTCAAAGGGATGCACCCAAGTAAAGATAAATAGCTTGAAAAGGGGAAGGTGAGGGAGAAATTCCCTCACTTTCCTGTTCATTGATGATGCTTTTGGGGTCCAAAATATCTTTAGTATGGAGGAATGATCTAAGTGGATTGAACAAGTCTAGGTACAAGTGGCTTGAGTAGAAAGGGTCAAAAATAAAAATGTTCTAAAGTCTCTCGATCTAGGTTCAGGTTGTAGATATCGTCCTTCTGATTCCAACGACGTAGATGACACTCAATTCCGAGTCCGTATGAAGGAGTTACGAGCAATCAAAGTTCGAGGGTTGACTTGGTGATGTGGCAGCTTAAGGAGGCAACAATTTTGCTGGAACTCGGCCACCGGATTTCAGAAAACCTGGCCAGATTTTGGGCGAATTTTTGGGATTGTTAATTTGTCTCCTTCGGTCAAAAATCTGACGATTTTGAAATAACCAATTTGTTTTAAATTAACAAAAATAATATATATATATATATAAGATCCGGCGGGCCATGACCCCTGCCGGACCCACGGAACCCAAAACAAATTTGATAACAAAATCAAAGTTAAATTAATAGGGGTCGGCGGCCATGACCCCACCGCCCCCCCACACCATACGGCGGCCAATGTTAAATAAGGGTGGGGCCAACAGTTGTGACCCGACGGCCCCAACCCATCACCATACGATGTCGATAGTTGATGTGGGGCAGGTCAACCCCCTGCCAACCTCCACTTTATTAACACTTGTACATGACAGATGAAGGAGTTTTAAATTTAAAAAAATGTGGTTGTTTGAAAGAAACAAAGTTGCATTAAAATGGATGGGTTGGGGTTTGACCACCCGACCCACTCCCTCCAAATCTGGATCCTAACCAAATGCGCTAAACAAAATTATTTTTTAATCCACCAAAAAATTTATATAAAGCTTCACTTCAGATGTGCACCCAAGGCAGATAGGAGTAGGCACGAAAACCATGGCAACGAAACCGTGAGCAGTGTGCAAGAGGGGGTGGAACCATGATCTAAGCCATTTTTCCAGAGGGGTCAGATTTTCACTTTGTCAGATTGGGACAAGTTTTATATGGATTCTGCACTATTCGATGCCACAAATCCAACGATGCTACTCATTTCATCATCAGAGGTCTGAATTTTCGGCCAATTTCAGGTTGGGCAGGTATAAGGGTGTAATTTCTCATTTTGTACTTGTACTTTCATTTTTTCCATTTAATGAAAGAAGGGCCTCCCCACTATTTGATCAGGGCCCGGAGACGTAGTCCCTCCTAGACGAACTCCGATATCAACTCTGTGTCTTCTTGCATGATGTTAATTTCTTCTCTCTTTTTATGTTTATGCCTTTAAAGTTTCTTGTTGAAAGCTACAATTTTCACAATAATTCTTTCACACATATCAAGAAAAATATTTTGGATCACAATAGTACCTCCTCCTTCAACTTAAATAGGAGTATGCACACTTACAATTCTCATAGCCGAAGCTATTTTCCCAGCCATGGCCATTGAAATAAATGGATGAGGATATGGGCTAGTTGGACTCTGAGACTCAGGCCCAATGTACAAAAGAACGTCTGGAAAACTAGCAGGAAGATGACATGAAGGAGTACCAGGAGGTTGAGGAACCTCTTCTACTTCAACTTCTTCTACCAGAAACAAGTCTCTAGAGATGAGTGGAGTATTCCTCTCTATAATACCACTAGTACTAGGACCACCCACAGAAACAACAACCCTAGAAGGAGGATCACTCTTCGTTGCACTTGAAATTATTGGATGAAAAGCACCCACTAAATTTCTCCTACACCCTCTTGAAGAAGGCTTGGCATTCGCAGGAGAAAGCCCATGAAGCCTCCTTTATCGACGAGGTGATCGGTAAGCCACTTTTAATAATTATGAGATTAATTAGACTAAAAAAATTAAGAATCTATGGCAGTATAGGAGAAAAGAGCACACTCTATCAAAAGTCCCTAAGATACGATCAATGAAGCATCCTTCAGGTATTTCTGCTCCAGGTGATGAGGATCGAACACCAAAATACAAGAAAGAGAATAAGAGGACCTTCCAAAAATATTCTAGGGTAATTACGCCCCAGGCCTACTAGCGAAGGTAACAGAAACAGTTACGCTGACCTCCTGAAAAATCATTTTCTGGTGCAAGTACCTGAGCTTCGCAAGGGAACCCTCCAGAAGTACTAATGAAAGTGATACAACGTCTACCTCAGGTACCATGGGTATCCCCCCTATAGTCACCTATGTTTTCCCTAGGAAAGGCAACTAAGGGCACCAATCCATATCGGCAACCGGGCAGAACAGTCTTAGGTCAATATTCAACAAATAAGAGAGGGGGTATCTCTCTTATATGCCTTCACTATCCCTCATGCTTAACTCTCTAGAGGTAGAGCTTTCCTGGTCCACTTAATGGAATTGGATTTCACTCATTAATCAACTTTCTATGTTTGACAATTTTGAGCGGCCTTAGGGAGTTAACTCTCCACTCACCTATTCCAAGGCCTTATGACCTAGCTAGTTGGTGTATAATTAATGACAATACAAAAAATTTTAGTTCATTTTAATCACCGGTACAATCTGTTGCATCACTGAACCATCAAGTATACGGATCTTGATCATTCCATAAGGAGTTGGAGCTGAGAAACAATCAAGTCATAGGGAAATAAAGAGTCCCTTTGCCTGATCCAAGGCTCCGAGCAAGAGTGGAAGTTGGAACCAAGGTACACCGCCCTTTAGACATGTCATTTGGAATGAATAACCTTATGTCGACAGAAGGAGGTCCACCATAAGTGAGGCAATAAGGGATCCTCAACTAAGGAAAGAGAGAACATACTAGAGTGACTGATATACTGACACCAAGGATAATGGAGGAATGGGGGGTACTGAGTAGCAGGCTGATGACTTCCCTTATTAGAGCATAAAGGGCATGGATGACCTGGCAGCTACTGACTCAACACCAAAGGGGAGAGGGGACAGTATGACTGAAGGCCAAAATGTGCGACACGAGAGAGGAAAAAAAAAATGAAGGATGGAGGACTATAGCAAGATACAAAGGGACTCGGGATAGACTCCATGAATGCGATGATGACTCAACTTGGATGCTCTAACAAGGGTGACTCGATGATGCTGCCACACAGAAAAGGCCCGGTGGGGACCATAAAAACATGAGTACAAGATGGTTACTCTCAATGAAAATCGACATGAGCATGGACAAGTATGAAGGCAAAGTGGTGCCCCAAGTACAAGTGTTTCAAGTGAAGAAATTCAATTTTGAGGAGTGGTGAAGTGACCCTTCTTGGAAAAAATGTGTCCGGGTGAAGTATCAAATCACAAAAAACTAAAGGATGCCCATTTGAGAGCTTGGTGAGAGATTTCCAACAGTGTTAACGGTTTGGTCGCAGCCGGAAAAAGAAAAATTTGGGGTTTCTCTTTTAATAAGGAATTTTCCCTCCAATTTGATTCATTTGCAAGTGTAGCGGTTGTGAATGTAGAGAGAAGAAAAGACCCTAAATCTTGCGGTGATCGTAGCGAAAAAACTGAATGTTGGAATTGAGATTTGTCAGCTGTAGGTGAGAGGCCTAACCATACTCTTTCAATTCAGTGGACTAAAGTTTCAGATTAGGCACCTAGAGCTCAGGAATAGACTTGGTCACACTTTTTGGGGTTTGTTCTGCGACCTGGGTGGCAAGTACTCGGAAAAAAACTGTGACCTGTCCCAGGAAATGACTTGAAAAGTGTGACCTATCAGAGAAAGGGGATTTCAATGATGTTTTTGGCTGAGAGCTAGGATTTTTATGGTTGAGGGGCATAGGTGCCCCCAAGCATGCTATGTTCATACCAAATGTATTTAGAAAAGGGGAGTCTAAACACATTTTTATGATGAGGTGTGACATTTGTTTTTGTTATGGTTATGCAGTTCGTGAAAGGGAATGGAGGATTACACATCTCTTTTGGTACTGCATATATGAAGCAAATGGAGTAAGTTTCTAGGTTGGAATACATGGTGTCACTATCCCAAAGAGTGGATTTGGATATAATGAACAGGTGCTTACCTAGAAAACACATGGGTTGGTCAACCACAATGTCTAGGGGACTAGGTTGTTGATGTAAGAAGAAGGAATGATGAGGGGGATCATCTCTAGAGTGATCTGAAGTGATATTTGACTCTGGAGGTTCTTCGAAATGGGGAAGAATGATGGTACTAGAGTTGACATGACCAGATGCACTATGAGGGTTGTGGAGAATTGCTTCTCCTAGACTCTCAAATATGGGTGTCCCCTTACCAAAACATTGTGTGTCAATGTAATGACCACAAGGTGTATGTGGTTCGAATGTATGGTTTCGATGTAAGGGGGAATAGATAAAGTCAAGGGTGGTGATTGCTTCCATAATTTCTTCATTGTAATAGAAGATGGGGTGACTGGTGGAAGAAAAACCACCTGACACACTGAAGCTACCTGACTCATCATCATGAGAAGAAAGGTTCACATGTGCATCATCACGGAGGGTGACTGAAGAGTAAGAAGATAAGGGATCTACCGATGTTGAGCCTAGGGTAATCAATGAAGGGAGGTCAAGTGAAGCAGAAGGGGAAGTCCCAAAGTGATCTTCCACCGTGGATATCATAGATGATGACATGTAGAGGATAGTGGCCAAAGTCTCCGTCATCTCGACATTGGGAGGGGGAATGTCAATGGGAGTAGAGGTATTCTAGGTTGGCCTGAAGCATACTGCATGAGTACGGGAGAGGAAAACTGGTTCTGTTCAGTCTCGTACTCCCGAACCACTTCCAAAGAGGCGCAGTAATGCTTGAGGTGGGGCCAAAGATGGGTACAATGGTCATGGAGATCACATAAAGCATAGGGGTGGTTGGTGTGAACAATATTGGAGTTCTTGGCTGCAGTTAAGGAAGAAACAGAGGCTTCAGGGACTTAGACTCAAGGAATGTGACATTAACCATGGGCTTAATGTGAGGCAACTCAGGACAATGATGGGTGGCATGACCGAAAACATCATACAAAGCACACAGAGGGGTATGCTTTGGAGGCTAAGGAGGAGCAGTGGTTGTTTGGGCAGCCTTTTCCTTAGGTGCCTTCTTGTGATCTTTCCCCCCTCACCTAAAGCTTTCACAATAGGAGTAGGTTCCTGTTGAGGTGGCTGAGGTACAGAAGTAGAGGGAGGGGTCACGGTGACCGGTTGGACCGGGGTCAAAGCAAGATAAGGTTTGGGCTGACCAGGAAAGATATTGGTTGGGGGATCAATGTACCAAAATGGGATCCCCAGGGTCATGTTAGGAAGGGATAAGGTAGCCATAATAGGTACCGGAAATACTCCAGCAGGGGGAGCTAGAAACGATATCTGACCAAAGGGGTAATGGCCAGGCGGGACATCGCCAAGATGTTTAAGGCCAGGAGGAACCATTCCAGGAGGGTAGATAGGTTCATGGATACCAACTACAAATGAGGGGCCTTAGGGAGGGGGTCCTGAAGACTAAGTCGAGGTGTTAGGAGCAGGTTGTGTAGGGCGGGGCTGCTAACTAGTTCAACCAGTCTATTTGAGGTTAGACCGAGATGATTGCATCATGCAAACATTCGATGAGATGGGATCAAAGATAGGAGGAAAGAGACCAAGGAAAGAACCAAGAAAATATGAGTCTTTGTAGACCTCGGGTGAGACACTGGTCAGAGGTTTGACTGCTTGTTTATTGGCCATCGAAGAGATGATGGACTTAGGGGAGGTCTAAGACTTCGGTTCGCAATATATCAACTGGTTGATGGTGATAATACTTCCATTGTGAGGAAAGCACATCTTACGGTGGAACACAGATGGGACAACAAACGTCGCATAAGTGTATCTACAACCCAATAGAATGTTGTAGTCTAAGGGGGCATTAATGACTTCTACGTCAACACAAACAGTCTTGCCCACAAGAGTAATAGGACAAATTCTGGAACATGGCAAGGGGCTAGGAAGAGTGGCCATCCCACGCTCGAAGGGTGATAGTGGAAGGGACCAACTCGGGAAATCTGAGTTGCTTCCAAACTAAAGAAAACATCACATAGGTGGATGCCCCCTCATCAATGATACAATGAGAGACGTTGACATTTCTGATCTTGACAGGGATTTGGAAGGCAACGGAAGCAGGAAGGGGAGGATGTTCTGACCGATCAACATCAAAGACAATCAAATGACCATCTGAAGGATCCACAGTGCCCATGGCAGTTAGTAGAGCTTTTCATTGTGAAAGGAATGGCTGGAGGACTTCCAGCGTTGACATGGCAGCAGGGGATTGCGCCAAGTCATATACTATACTATACGAATGGGCAGTTTTACCAGAAGAAAAATTTCGGTGTAATGGCCCCTTCGGGATCTTGGTATGAACCTCTGCCTTAAGCTGAGGGATTAGTAAAGGACCATTGGATGTCGAAAGAGGCTTTATGGGACCTGAAGAAGGGGGCTCGGGGGTAGATGTAGCGAGGGCTTGTTGTACTGACAGGACCGAGTCTAAAGGTTGTGGTCAGTGATATTAGGTTGATTATATTTCATCATGAGGATCTGGTATCAGAGGTACCAGATGTAGGAGGTTGAATGGCCACCAAACTTTCAGGGGGTTGGGTAGCCATGAATCCTTGTTGGGGGAAAGGATTGGTAAACATAGCCAGTTGGATAGGTGTAAGGTTAGGAGGAACTGAAGGGGAGGCTTGCTATCCTTAGGATGTTACTTGAGCTTCCCACATATATCATATCTGAGGTAAAAGAGGACAATTGTGGGTGTAGTGACCATAGACACTACAACAAGAACAAGGTTTTTTCGTGCAAACAGGCCTGTCCTGCTTGGGCTGAATGCCCTGTTTTTGCCTAGTAGTGTTAGTTGTATTTGTATTCCCTTTTGGATTTGGTCCTAAATTACTTGGGGAAGATTGGTTTTGGTTTCCTTTCCTCTTCTTTTTGGAAGTAGGAGGATTAGTTGCACCTTTCTATGAATACACCTGACCCTGGTGGGGTGGTGGCTGTTGTTGCGGGGATTGAGAAGGCAAGGGAGGCTGAGGTGCTAATGATGGAGGGGCTAGAGCACCAGGCTATGGATACAGATACTAAGGAGTTTGGGAAACATTGTGGTAAACAGGTTGGGAAAAAGGAGGAGTCATGCCGTATCCTAGATACATGCTATTGGGAGAGGGAAAAGTGCTAGAGGAGCTGGCCCCTCCCTAAGGGAAACCATAACCCATGGGAGGATGAGTGTACGAATGATAAAGGGCTCCTATGATACCGTTAGCGGCATAGGATGCTCTCAAGGCATTGGCACCACCGGGTCTAGGGAGATCAGGTAAGATGGTATAAACATAACCAGACTGTGCATAGATTAGGTCATATTTCAATGCAATCTGGAGGGCAGCTTCTTTGGTCTGAGGGAAATGAGATGTGAAATCTTTGCCAATAGCAGGAAAAAGGGATCCGAGAAACCAGTCCATGTAGACACGGTCTTTGAATTTAGGGGCTCGACATAGGCTCTTTATTCTCTGCCATTCCTGGACATGATCAGATAGGCGAGTCGCAGACGATTGACGGAAAGAGGTCAAAATTTTGGTACCAGTGTCATAACGAAGGGGAAGATGGAAGTAAGATACAAAATCCCTGGCAAGAGTCACAAAAGTAGTATGAGAGGAGGAGGCCTGGTCGACATTCCATTTAGAAGCTTCTCCAATAAGCATATGCTGGAAAAACCGAAGACGGACATATTCATCGGTGATGGAGTTACATGAACACCACATGTGGAAGGAACAAACATGGTTTGTAGGATCCTCTCCAGCAAGACCTTCAAACTTGGGGATGTCGGAAGGGAGTTTGATTGGCATAGCAGGCCAACCAGGATCATGGTGTATATGTCATTGATCAACTTGTAAAATCATGAAGAATGAGATTTGCCATATAAGGGAGCAAAGGAGCAGCCAGGATAGTTCCTGTTGCGGTCCCACTAGTAGTATTCCCAGCATTAGGGTTAGGTATACCACCAGCGTTAGGTCCTGAACCAGACATGGTGAAGGTGACAAGAGGAGAACTAGGGATAGAACCAGAAGGGGAACCCGATGAACCAGAAGTGGAGTCAGAATCGGGTCTCGATGGAGGATGAACTCGAACCCTATGCGGAGGAGTAAGTCTTCCTACCAGAAACTGAGGATGAAGGCCAAGAAGTCTCCGAGATAAACACCTTGGGGGCGCAATGATGGAAAAACGGACACATATATAGAAGGAATAGAGACGAACAAGGGCAAGGAGGTGCAGGATCAAATGATTACAATGTCGAAAAAAGGGTAGGGAGGTGCAAGATCAATTGATTACAATGTTATAGTCTTGTCCTAGTGGTGAAAACCATGCACTCTTCACTTAGGGAGTGCGTGTATGCGATAAGTGTGTTAATTTTAATTAAACCCAAACGTTTTTAGAGAAAAAAGAAAAAAGGTGTTGTATAACTGTAAATAAATCTGAAAATAACAGTGAAGTAAACTGAAATATGACACAAAATAAACAACTAAAGATGCATTAATTTAAACCCAAGGAGGAGGGCTTCCCAACAACTAGTCTATGGGTGGGTAAAATCAAGTCAAAACACATGAAATGGCCAATGGATCTAAAGCCAAGAGGGACATGGATCTAAAGGTTAGATCTGCTAGAAATAGGTGCAGAAAAATAACAAAAAACCAGAGGGAAAAGTGTTGCAAATGAGGTGGCGAAAGGCTACAACCTGAAGGGAAATGGAGGGGACCCCAGAGGAGGACCAAACAAAAATAAAAAGAGGTGTTTTTGATGGATGAATAACCAATCTAAAAGCATAGGATCAGATCTGAAAAAAGGCTGAATACACTGAAATCTCAAGTGACCTACTTCAGCTAAACTCCTCCTAAAAAGGTGGAAGCATACTAAAGCCCTAAGGGGCTTGGTTCCTACTTCGACGAGTAAAAAAAATAAATTACAGGTCCAAAACAGGTAGAGACGGAGGTCAGACAACCCTGAAAAGTAGCCCAGACAAACCCAGAAAAATCACAGAAAAAATCCCGGAAAAAGGACAGGTCGCAGGTTCTAACCTGTTTTCTACAAAGGTCATAGTTTTCTGGCAGTTTTCCACTACCTAAGAGCTGAGGTCGCAGGTTTTGGCCCAAAAAGTGTGACCTGCACTTCCGTCCATCTCAGGAGCAGGTTTCAGAAAAAATTGTCGTCTCAGCTGCGTCTAATACCTGTCACCAGCGCAATAGGCCCAAAAACACACGAAAGTTAGAATTTTTATTGTTTTAGGGTTTTAAAGGTTAAAAACAACATCAAGAAAAGAAAAAACAAGAAGCTGAAGAAAAACCATAGGGGTTGAAGCAGCTGGTCATGCAGGGATTTGAAAAATGACAGCGATCGTAATCCTAAACCCTTGTGGAGTTGCCAGTTGTTAGTGTGAATTCTAATCGCAAGCGTACGAAAAAATCTCACTTTAGTTGTGCATACCAAATAACCCTAACATCAAAGATGGATGCCAATTTCTTTAGATCTGCAGTTAGTTGACCAAGATAAATTCCACAAAATCCATATCTATGCAGTTAAAGACATTATACAACAAATAAAAGCAAGAGTTTCTCCATGCATCCAATAGACATGACAAGAATATTTTTAAATAATTTTTCATTTATGACACCTGGGAAGGGAACATAGAACATTGTTACCAGTCCCCCTCAATGGGATGGGTTCTTGTATGTCCTCAGCGCTTCAAATATAATATCTCTCTCTCTTGATGGTGTAGAAAACCTAGACAAAAATGGAACTCAAAGGGATTTCACAAGAAAAAAGATAGAAAAATATGACAATGATGGAGGATCAAAGTCAGACCAAAAGTATAGATCTAGAGTGATCTTTAGGCAACAAAAGGTAGTGAATGAATGGAAAAACCCTTATATTTATAACAAAATATTGACTTAGTCTAGATTTTTTTTTTCCTCGAGAAAAAAGCGTAATTTTATTACTGCGGGTGAGTATAAAATTACAATGAGAAAACACATAGTTGTGTGTTCAGAAAGACAAACCCAGTAGTTTGTTTTACAATGACAGATACATAGTGAAACCTATGCAGGACCAATAGCTGATAAATAACAAAACAAAAAACAAGTTGTTCATCCTTTGAAGAGCAGGCAGATCCTAAAAAACAGAATCACTGCGCTGCTAATAAACATTCCCTCAAGAACCACTACCGATAAAGAAATGTTTATACAGTTCTTCATGATACAGAACAACGATCAGTCATTCAATAATAAAACGAGCCAGCTGGATTCACCCTTCTGTATATAACCAAGAAAAGTTAAATAACCAGGGAACCCGTTTTCACCAACGACACTATGTCCAGCCCACAGTAGAAGCCCTTCCAATGAGAAATCTAGCAAAAAATACGCACTCTTCAAGCACAAAAAAAAATAGGGGAAGCGCTTTATCCAGAGCTCATTCATAAAAATCAGAAAAGAATCCGAAAACCAGATGGACATTTCGACCCATTGCAGTCTGTCAGTCTGTCCATTGTATACTATCCACCACGCTGAAGAACCCAATAAAACAGTTGTAGTTCGTGATCCTCTTCGGCATATAATTGTAGATGAAAAGCGCACACCAAAGTATACAACCAATGGAAATAAGTTGACCCACCAGCCAATGTACACCAAAGCCTCTCAGCCTATTAAAGAAGGATATGAGAGAACAAATATAAAACCATTTAGGTGTTCACGGTCCCCCTGGAAACTACTTTCAGCAGGAAGCCTCTCAGAAGATCAAACAAATAAAGTAGCCCTCAGACTCCATTAACGTAGAGTCAGCACACCTTTTGAAAGGGAACGCAAGTCATTTTGTTGACCAACCAACAAATGAAGAAATGCCCACCCATCCTCAGAAAAAACTATGGAGTCAGCACACTAAGAGGATGAAAATAGATGGTAAAAAATGACAGGCCAGAACATAAGCCAGTAGCCACTAATTGAATAAAGATGGATGGAAGTATTCAAAGATAACACCATCCAAATGTTCTCTAATCCTCCAGGTGCCTTCATCCAACAAAAGCCCCCTCTTAGAAGCTTGATCAGCCTCATCGTTATTTTCACGGTAGATATGCTGACAGGAGAAGAAGGCAAAAGAACGGAGGATCACCCCAATAGAACGAAACAGATTTTGTAAAAGGTGAACTCTGCAAATCTGTATTCCTTTTATCCAATTTATCACGTTCAAGGAGTCCCCAAAAACATTTAACTGCCTGCAACCTTTCTCCACAGTGAACAACAGAAGGATCTTGAGGCTCAGCAGTTCAGCATAATTATTTGACCCTTCCCCTAGCCCAACATAGATCTCGTACCAATGAGATTTCGAGAGAAACAGCAGAGCTCCACCCCCACAGAAATTTTGCTACATAGCTACATCAAAAAAACCCCAAGGGCTCCTCCTATCAATCTCCAGCATGAGGACCTCCCTCTGATTGGCAGCATAGATATGAATAGGGAAAGCAGAGTGCAAACCAACAGTCATGGCACCGACAATCTCAGGAGTACTAACAGAACCATCAAATAGTAGCCGGTTACGAGCCAACCAACAACCCCAAATAACTAGAAGCGGCAGAGCTTTTAAGTTCATCTTAGCAGAAGACACCCACCACGAATCCCAGTCATGAGAAATAGAAATGCCCTCCCATCTGCACCGGATACCCAATAACCTGGAGCACTCCAACCAAATACCTTTGATGAAAGGACCGCTGAGGAATAGATGGTTAACTGATTCAACATTAGATTTGCACAAGCAGCACCAGCGAGGACCCTGAAAGCATCTGTTTTGCGACACATCCTAGGTAGGGACCTTATTTTCAAGGACACACCACATAAAAAGGCGAGTCTTAGGAGGACAATTCAATTTCCAAAGTTTCTTCCACCACCACCGCTCCTCACCCAAAACAACCCCAGCACTAAGCTTTTGGTAGCCGGCCCGAGGAGAATAGATCCCCGAAGGATCAAAATCCCATGAAATCTTATCATCCCTATCCAATAGCACAAGATGAGCCTGTTTTAAAGCACGAATATATACCACTAAAGCCCTCTCATCAAAAACCTCCAGCCCAAGGGAAGAGGCCAGTAACCAAGACTGAATACCCAACCTTCTCTGAATCGGATCAACAAGTTGGGAGAGAAAAGTAATCCCCTGTTGCCTTAAGGCCTCAACCGTACGCCTAGGAAGGAGGTGCTGAAGAGAACTTCCCATCTAAGGATCCTCACCAACCCGAAGCTTCCTGCCATTACCCACATCCCAAGCCAGACAAGTTTCCAGAATGTGAAAAGATTTAACAAGAGCCTTCCAAATCATCGATCCCCCTGCAAAAATTTTCCCAGGAATCCTTATCCAATCCACAATGGAAAAAGGAGCAATATATTTATGAGATATCACCTAAGTCCAAAGGCTGTCACCATTGATGAGCCTCCAACCACCCTTAGCAGCAAGAGCCTGAGAAAAAAGGAAGATATTTTTCAGACCCCAACCACCCAACGCTTTTGGTACAACAATTTTCTCCCATCGAACCTAAGGGGTCACCAAAGAATCTTGTTTCCCACTCCACAGGAATCTGAAGCAAATCCTCCTGGCAGCCTCCAAAATACCCTTGGGAATCCAAGACAAGGACAACCAATAAACCGGAACAACCTCCAAAACCGACTTAAATAAAGTCAACCACCCAGCTCTAGACAACCATTTGTGTGACCAAAATTTTAAACGTTTTTCCAGCTTTTCCAGCAACCAGTTCCAGTCAATTTTCCTATAATCATTGGGTTTTAAATGGAATCCCAAATAATTCAGTCCAGCATCCAAACCAACAGGATTATAGGGAAAGATCCGCAAGAACTCACGTCTCTCCTCATCCCTCAAATAATGAGTAGAGATATAAGACTTCCCAGCATTCACTTCCATACCCGTAGCTTTGCCAAACAAATCCATAATCTCACCAATAGTAATAGCATCACGTACTGACCCAGAACAAAAAATTAAAACATCGTCAACAAAAATAAGGTGAGTGATGAAAAGGTTTGGAGCAACCTGAATGCCCTTCAAAGAACCCTGTCTCTTTGCCACATGAAGAGCTCTACTCAAACCTTCAGCAACCAGTAAAAATAAAAGGGGAGAAAGGGGGCAGCCCTGGTGCAGCCCCCTTTCAGCATGAAAAAATGGAGATGCAGCCCCATTGAGCATAACATAAAAGGAGACAGTTGTAATACAGCTCATAATCCATCGAATGAAGCCGATGCCAAACCCAAGGTGAGTAAGGAGCATGCGAATATATAGCCAACTTACCCGATCATATGCTTTGGATAGATCTATTTTCAGCACAGTCCCTTTGAGGTTCTTGGTCTTCATGCTGTGGAGAGCCTCTTGAGCAGTCCCGATTGCTTCATGAATTTGACGACCTTCCAAGAAGCCAAATTGTTCACCGGAGATATGAGTAGACAAAATGCCTTTGAGTCTTCTCGCAACCACCTTGGCTATCACTTTATAGATACAGTTGCACAAAGAGATAGGACGGAAGTCAGCCAGAGAAAGAGGGTTATCCACCTTCGAAATAAGAGCTATGAAAGTGGAATTGAAGCAAGCAGGAATCCGCCCAGAAATCATGGTGTCCTCCACAACTTTCAGCAGATCTGCCCCTAAAATGTCATAAAGAGCCAAGAAAAATTCAATCGACCACCCATCTGGCCCAGAACTTTTTTCTTTTTGGAAGCTTTGGAGAAACTCCTTTAATTCCTTCTCAGAGACCTCAGCCATCAAAGATATGTTATCAGCCTCCTCCACAAACCTCGGAAAATACTGAGCAACTCTTATCACTTCCGCAAGTGAAGCATGAGTTGGGGCCTTAAAAGGGTCCTTGAAGTGATCAACCCCCAAACTAGCTTTGGCCTCAAAAGATGTATGCTCAATGCCCTGACCATCTCTTAAAGACCATATAGTATTAGCTGCCTTCCGGCCGCGGGCATATGCATGGAAAAATTTTGTATTCTCATCCCCACTAGCCAGCCAAGTGGCCCTACTCTTCAGCCTCCAAGATTCCTCCTTATCCATAAGAAGGGAGTTCCTTCTTTCTTCAAGTGAGAAAAGAGTGTCTTTATCAACTTGGGATTGAGAGCCACCCCCAATTCCCTCATAAATCAAGCGAAGATCCTCTTCCACCTAATTCAACTCCACATCCTCCCTCTGTCTCTTAGCAGCCGACCAAACTTTCACAGCAACCTTGATGCGTTTTAAATTTTCAGCAAATTGAAAGGCAACAGAAAGAGGACTATCCACCCTAAAAGGAATCCAACAATCAAGAACCAAAGCTTTGAAAGAATCATCCCTGAGCCAAATTTTGTTGAACTTTAAAGGGCTAGGAGGCTGCCTAGGCCCGATCTTTAACTCAAGAAAGATGGGAAAATCAGAAGCACCCCCACTGCCAATCCACTGCCTAATCATAAAAGGCCTGTCCACAATCTACTCAGCCACCAGAAAATGATCTAGTCTCTTTGCAATTCTGTCTTCAGCACATCTATTATTCCTCCAAGTAGGTTTCAGCTTGATGGGCTCAATGTCCAGCAAGTGATTCTCCTTCAATTTTTGAGTGAAAAACTAGTCAAAGAATCGATTTGAGCATGAGGTCCCCAGACCTCTGACTGGCCCAAAGAAAAATTCATATCCCCACCCAAAATTACCGAGACTCTCTTAATTAAAGGGTTATTCAAGAGGGAATCCCAAAAAGGGATCCGGTCCTGATATGGGCCATAAATATTAAATAGATTGAAAGCTTCACCAAGCTCCAGCGACAGGAAATTTATTCCCAGGACCGACTCCATACCCAAGAAATTTTGAGATTTGATTGTTTTTTCATTCCACCCGATAGCCAAACCACCCGACCTTCCTCTAGCATCCAAAGACTCAAAAGTCCAGCCAGGCATCCAACCTTCCAATCTAGCTTTGACCACCAACCCAACACCTAAAGTCTCTTGTAGCAGAATGATATCAGGACAATCCAAGAAGATAATTCTCTGGAAAGCAGCTTTCTTTTGGGGACCTGCCAAGCCCCTGCAATTAAAATACATTATCTTCATTAAACACCCGGCTTTAGGGAATGGCTTGCTCTAAGCGCCCTGTCAATCAAAATCTGCCTCCCATCATGAACATCCAACATAGCTCGATCCTGAGCTTTTTCCAAAAAAGAGATCCTGCCCCTGCCCCGAGCAGAAGGGGATTTTCCCTTCCCAAACCCACCAGCACCTTTTTTGGCACTAGATCTCAGGTTATATCCAATGACCAAAGGGGCTATAGTAACCACCGAGTCCAACAGCTTATCACCTGGGTCGAAAACTGATACAGAAACCTTCTCTTGGAGAGTAGGTAGAGAAACAGGCTGAGAAGAGATATAAGGAACAGCACAAGAAACTTTTCTGCCCACATCCTTCCAACCTGAGACTGTAGTCGAGACAGAAGATTGAAACATATTTAAAGAGAAGTTTAAGGCAGGAGAGAAAGGAAAAGAGCCCATAAGTGAACGGTTCAACATAGAGAATACTTCGTTCAACATAACAACTTCCTTCAGATGAAAATCTGCTCCAAATTTTCGACTATGAACCTGCACAACATCGAGCGCTCCACACCCAGCATCCTGAAAGAGAGCCTCCTGCCCAGAAGAAGAACCAGAAATCACACTCAGCCCCTGGAGATCTACAGCAGACGGCCTACAAGAACCAAAGTCATCATAAAAATACTGTTCAACGCTTGAGAGGTCTGAACAAAGAGCGGATTGAGAGTTGTGAGGACCGGAGCTAGCCTCCTTCATCTGAGGTGCCTCCACATGCGGATCAGACCCCCGGATTTTGGCAAATCGAGAAGGAGAACCACATTCATATGTAGGATGTCCATAAACATGGCACCGTCGACAACAAAAAGGAACCTTTTCATAGTCAAGGATCTGCTTAATATCATAGTGCCCCCACCGGAGATTCATAAATTCTGCAAGGCCCTCTCTAATGTTAATCATCACAAGAATTCTAGCTACCTGCCTGAGATTAGTCTTAAAGAAGGATAGGTCTACCTCTAAGAAGACCCCAATAGTATTACCTATACCACATAGGTGCTCCTCTGTCCAGTAATGAAGAGGCAGACCAGGTAAATGAACCCACAATGGGACCGAATCCACCCTTTCCTTACTGGCATCAAAGAGCGGATGCCAAGGTTTTAAGAGCAGGGGAGAATGATCGACAGACCAACACCGTTGTGTCACCCACTGGAGATGTTCAGAGCGCAAGAAATTGAAAGCGAACCACCCCTTTGAAAGGGACACCACCTCAGGCACATAACCAAAAACGGTTTTCCAATGCGCATCAGCCCAGAAAACTATAGTTTTCAGGGCAAAATACCTCCCCACAGCCCTGCCAACCAGTGTTCTACCAGCCATAACTTGGACCTATTCCCATCTAATGTCTTCAAAGACATAGTTATACTCAGCATTTTTAATCTTGATCCATTTCTTTTTTCTACCCCTCTGCTTCGACACTTCAGCCTCTTTACCAGTATTTGGACCCGTCCCTTTAGTTGTATCAGAAACAAAAACGCCGCTCTGTTCTTCCCAACTTATAGGACTAGGGGAAGCTCTCACGCTCTCCTTCTCACCTAGACCATCCACACATCTAGACGCGGGCACAGAGGGATCCAGTTCGATGCCAAAAACAGTGGAAAAGGCTCCCGGTAAGACACCCAGATCCACGTTCAAATGCTAGATGGGGTCTTTCCCCACGTTCAAATGTTGGTTGAGATCTTTCCCCTTCAGAGCTTGAATCTTATTCAGGTCCGAGCTGTTATTAACCGGCATATAGCCTCTCGCCCTTCCATCAAACCCTCCATTAAAAACCAAGGGCGACAGCCTCCCATCCGAGAGAATCGGGGGATCCACCACGTCTAGTAAATATACACTTGACAACCCTCTGGACCTGGAGCAAACAGGGTCAATAGAAGCGCAGCTCCCCTGCACATAGTCAGACAATACCCTGGACTGATCATCGAATACTGAGGCGCGCCCATCGCCATTCAAAAAAACCAGACTCCCACCCAGAAGCATCGCTCCGAATCCTACCTTTCCTCTCCTTCCCAATAGTTTGCGCACCCTATCAACCGAGTTAGTCTAGATATTGGTGCATAATTAAAATATTATTAACCAAATCTAGATCCAACTTTTATGGAATATTTTATTATTTTTTTTGGAGGGAAAAATAATTTGAATTTGGTCAAATCCCTTTATTTGTAAATAGTAAATAAATAAATGATTTATTTATTATTTTAAGAATGTGGTTGAGTAATAATTAAATAAATAGTGATTTATTCAATTATTTAGTCAAATTTAACAAGGAATATTATTTAAATAATTATTCGTAGAAAATACTAAGATAAATAGTGATTTATCTAATTAATTTTCCTGTTTTGGGTTAAATATGACCAGGAATATTAATTAAATTGTTGTTTAATTAATTATTCCTTGAGGAAAATCAAACAAATAAGAATTTATTCAATTATTCTTCATGGGGTTTCCTATTTAGACCATAACAACTTAATAAATTATGGATTAATAAGTTATTTTTCATTGTGAAAGTAATTTTTCTTAGGGTAAAATTGGTCTTCCATGGTGTACTTTGGTCCATATAATAGTAACAGGTTAGATGACCAAAAATTGGTGTAACAAAATGGTTGTTACTTAAGTCACAGGTAAATGGAGATGAAAGTTATGATGTTTTCCGATGCAAAAGAAATCAATGAAAACCTACTACATGAAGATGTAGTATTTTTCTTTCGATGAAAAGATATTTCTAAATGGGTTCTATGAAGCTAATAATAAAAAAAAACTTTTTTTTTTTCTTTTCAGTTATCACTCTTCACACACACTTCAGAAAGCTATCAAAAAGACTAAAATGCTTCAATGCAACTAATGAAAAAACTACCATTGATATGAATATTCTAGGACTACTCACTAAGGAAGCAAAAAGGGTTTATAAACAATATCGGTTCGATCACTTTGACAGACAAGAAAGGCAAGTTCCAACAAGAACTCCTTTACACACAAAATTGCAAAACAAACTTGATATAAAATAGATAGAAAGCCAAACAAGGACTCCTTCCGCAACCAAGAAAATGAACCAAAACAAGAAACTAACAAGTTTCTTCAAAATGGATGAAAAACATAAAAATAAAACCAAAGAAAAAGCAACGAAAAAAAAAATTGTTTTTTGGCTTTTCACTTTTAAGGAAACAAGAAAATTTCAATGAGACAAGCACAAAATTACGAAAGGTCCAAAATCAAGAAAATGAGCCAAGAGGGAGACTTCAAAATGCACAAGCCAACTATGCGACTTTCGTAGCGGGACTCAAACGAACAATAAAAAGTAACCAAATCAAGAAACTGATTCAGAACAGTGGCACAAACTCCCAACAAACAAAAACTTCAAGAAACCATGAAAAGGCAACTTCAAGATTCACTAGAAGGCTAATCCCAAGAAACAAGAAAACAACAGAAGTCAAGAAGGAAAAATAAAAAAGTGAAGCAATGCATAAGGAAAACATGAGCAAACAGACAAAGGCTCACTGTTATGAATGGTCAGAACAACCAAGAAATTCAGAAAGAAGTCCTGGTGCTACAACCGCAATTGAGACTTCACCAAATAGGGAAAACCCTAGAATGACTAGATATTCACAAGAAAAAGAGAGGAACTGACATACAGCCAAAAGAATCACAATCTAGACACCTAAGAGGTTCCATGGGTATGGTCAACCATAGACAGGAAATATTTACAGGGCCTCAAAGTTTAAATTTTCAAAATTTACTGGGCATGCATGGGTTTGTTGTGTGTAACACACGTGTATACGTGTCTGTATCCAAAGAAACACGCGTATACGCAGGTTCTTTTGGAGAAAACAATAGGCATACACAACTATGTATAGATGAAGTAGCATATAGAAAATGAAATAAGGAAAAAAGAAAAACCCAGTCTTGATCCAGAATATTAGGACTTCTGCCTGGTTGGGAAAATAACCTATTAGACTAAAAAATTGATTAAACTATCAGGGAACCCATAAGATGGATAAAAACAACCCAAACTAGGAATTACACGGATGTAATCTCCCACTAAGTCACCATTTCTGCTACGAGAAAAGCTACCCTATGGCTTGGGTTGATGGACCTAAGAAAGCGGATGGCATATCATCACAATAAGTACTCTAATTATCAGTTTTTATGCTTGAACTAGAAAAATGAGGATTGTGGACCTTACTCGTTTATCCTTCGTTTGAGGTCGATCCCGTAGGGTGCAAACCATCTACTACTACTCATGCTCCAGAACGTGCAAATTAGTCAAAACAGAGCACACAAACTAGTTGCAAAGCATATATGTCCTATATCATCATGTTAGCATATATAATCTCATAAAGGTAACATGAAATAAACCATTCAAGATCATTCAACATGTATAAGAGACACATAACTCATAGACATCAGGAATTGGACAATACTTATTTTATTGATAACATGTATAGAGAAAGTGGATAAATCACCTGAGATCTGCCACAACCTTGAGCAAAACCGTCCTCTTGATTCGTCCATCCCTAGCCTAGCTCACAAAGCTTCTTCCATAAATGGTGCACAAAGGATGTCACATAGAATGGGGGAGATCATGACAAGGAAACAAGGGTTTCTTGAACCTGGGAAGTGCAAGAGGCATAGGAAAATATCAAACTTGATCAGGGCTATAACAAGCTATAATACCAATAATATTCTCTCTCTCCTCCATTAGGTCATTCCCTTGAGGTGTATTTATACTTCCTCAAATTATTTTTGTTCAGTTGAGGAGAAGTTAGGCCACAGGTTGGGGTAGTTAAGTTATAGGAAAAATTTGTAAACCTGTCTCTTTAATAGGAAAATTATATATATTTTTAACATGTTAAATAGCATACGTAGGTCAGCTATGTATGGACCCACGTGTGCACGCAGAAAAAACTAGGCAGAGTTGCGTATGGATTTTAAAATATTATTTTTTAATAAGTGTGATCAAGTCTGAATGGAAGGGTTGCTCAAGGCTAATGCATAAGTCATCAAGTATATATAGGTGATAAATGATGTTATAAAAGAGGAGATATAACCTCTAGATTCCTAATATTTCTGTTGAAAAAATACTACCTAGTTTGGTAGTGAGTACCTAGTTTGGTAGTGTCCATAGTAGTGAATGAGGTTATATATATGATCATCATTGATGGAAATTGCTAAAATACACACATTTACAGAAACTAAATCATATATTATGCACAAATGGTGTATGTGCACACACACTGACACACACAATTACATTTAGATCACTCTATTAAATAGAGTTTTTTGAGATCCAATTTATTCCTAATTTAGAGAGAGAGGTCGAGAGAATTTCTCAACCATCACAAACCAATTTCTCAAATATGGAATGTAAACATTAACTCCAACATCTCCCCTTAATGATTACATTACATGAAATTATTGAATTCACTCATAAATAACAAAATAATCAAGCTTATCAGTAGATGCTCCATCAAGTTGCCTCATAACCCTCGGAAATGTGTAGTTGGCAAGTTGGATTCCCGAGTTCGCTTCCTCAACTCCCGAATCAAGGACCTCCTGAAGTCAATTACTGGACAGCATCCCAATATGTCGCATAACCTCATTAAAAGACCACTTCCACGTCTACTACTAACGAGGGATCCTTCCCTAGATCCACAACTGCCATACTATCTGGACAACCATCCATATTGAGCCTTACTACCACTTGATCTCTTCGAAAAACAATTGATTGCAATCATTGAACTCCTAGCCATTCTATGGACGAGCTCCCATCCACCGAGATACATGGGTGCCAACTGTTGTACTCGCCAGTTATCTAGGGAAGCCGTCTAGATACAGAATGTATGTAGAATCAATTTTGCAAAATAACCTTTTTATCTAGTTTGAAATTCATCACTTAATTTACAAATAATTTATAATACTACTTATATCAGATAACATAGACTCTCGTTCGCAGACACCATTCCAAGGCATTTAAAAAATCTATATAGCTCCAGACCAGTTTCCAAAGTCAGAACAGAACAACTCATACTTTCAACTGGTCAAAGAAACAGTTGCTTGAACAGCAACATCATATGGACCGGGATTAAAAAATCCTTGAACAATACCCCTTCGCTGCCATGACCGTGAAGTTGATTTAAAGACTTTAAGCAACGCAAATCACCATTCCAGTCAAACCAACGAATCTGTAGAATGCCTAATTCTGGTCAGGCCAACGACACCATTTGAGAAGAAGTTAATTCGTGCAAGATTCCACCAAGCTGGCTGCGTCCATGCATTAAAGTCATTCCACATTACCTTGCTGCCAACTCCATTTCACTGCACATTTTCTCTACTCACAAGTCAACAAATACATATTAAATATTCAGTAGTTCGAAGAGCATCATGACATAAACGGATATATACGTCCAGATTCTAGATTCAAACTTTGTCTACATAAATTAGTCTCCAATGTAGGTTGGAACTTGAATACATGGAAAACCCAGATCACACCTCCTGTAAGAAACAACCAAGAAAACTTGGTGAATCACACTTTTGAACTGCAGAACATTGGTGGGCGAGCGCTCTTTTGAACTGCACAATCATAGAACCCTCGAATTTTGTAGCTGCTCACTCCTTCGACGCTAAACATTGGTAGACATGTGCTCTTTTGAACTACAAAACCATATAACCCTCAAATTTTTGCAGTTAACGTTTGAATGTGTCTCGGCATTAACATTTACGCAGCTATATCTCCAATATTAACATTTATTTAAAACGTCAATCGGAACTATGAATGCCCTCCTGCGCTAGATCATCAATGAACATTCAGCTCAAACTCCTAGTGGATCGATCGAGCAAAACAATTACTCAACAAAGCTCGACTAAATTTTCTCACAACATAAGACACAGGTTTTTGATCCTGTGCTCTGATACCATGATGGAAATTGCTAAAATACACACATTTACAGAAACTCAATCATATATTATGCACAAATGGTGTATGTGCACACACACTCACACACACAATTACATTCAGATCACTCTATTAAATAGAGTTTTTTGAGATCCAATTTATTCCTAATTTAGAGAGAGAGGTCGAGAGAATTTCTCAACCATCACAAACTAATTTCTCAAATATGGAATGTAAGAATTAACTCCAACAATCATTGGGTGGAGGTATAAACATCTAGATTTCCTTGATGATTTAGGGTGGAGGTGAGCCTCTGGATTCCCTTGTTCCTTTGGAAACTAAAACAACATGACTGTGTGGTGGGTACTTAGGTTGTTAGCTTGGAGGGTACCTGGAGTCCTGGAGCAACATGAATATGATCCAACATGAGTGGGGGTGGGTATTTGGAAATTTAACCTAGAGTGTACCTGAAGCCCTAGAGCATCATGACTATTGAGTTGGTACCTTGAAAAATATTTTGGAGGGTACCTAGAGCCTTGGAGACCACTTTGGATCGACACTTTGGACGAGGAGGACACACTATCATCTTTGTGCTTGTTAGGTTAGGTAATCAACCCCATGTATGTATGAGAAAGAAGAATCCATTAAATCAAGATAAGTACCAATGCTTTACTGATCTTCTCAATCTTTAAATTATGAGCATGGTTTATGATAGCTTGGATTTTTGAGATGATATGTTTTAGTTTATGTTGATTTTATTATGCACTAGCCTAGTTTGTTGTTGGAATTATGGAAAATTCCAAATTCACTGCAAGGATAGACTTCTAATAAAGTATAATTTAAATTCATTACAGTTTTATTTATCATGATTCTCATGGTATTTGTGTGTCTATGATGCGGGAATAGACATTAGATTGTTCACTTCATATGAACAGAATTGGCTACAAGATGGAACATAAATATTGTGAAAAAGCCAAAGATTTGAGGAATAAGGCCATTATGGGACACTGACACCAATGATGCCAACTAATTGAAATAATGATTTCTATGACTGATATGATAGTTTTGAGGTAGGGATATGCCTTACTTTTAAGACCCCTCTGATGCGAGAAATCATGAAATGGGCGAGGGGTGATCGTATTTCTTAAGGGACTAGGAAGCAATAAAGGGAAGGGTATAAAGTAAATTAGTTTTTAGTCATGAGCATAACTGAATTGGAATTGGAAGCATACTGGGGGTGCGCCTGAAAACAATGAGCAAGGAACTGTTCGTTTAATGAATAAAAAACACAAGGATAACAGTGCTACACATTGGAGGTAGGTAGTACTATAGAAAATGGGAACAAATCCAAGTCGGATTGAACACATCTAAAGCATAAAAAATCCTATAAAGAGGTCCGCTTGAAGATGGAAAATTTGATAAATTAATATTTACCAAGTGGCTAGAAAAGACACTATACATACATGATGGATTGTAAAAGTTGAAACACACTATATATATAAATCCCCATCTCAATTGTGTTTGATCTTTTAAGCATATTTTTTTTTCTGTTATATGTGGTCATTCAACACCGAAGACTGTTTTCCCCCAAGGGGGAGGGGTTTATAATATCCATGGTTTCATTTCATACCTATTTTAAGCATTGTAAATTGATTAAATTAAATAGGTTGAGTTGGGGACATATTCCAGAGTTGAGGTGGAGGGGGAGTATTTCTTGGGATATTGACTTATTTAGTCGCAACCATGGAGGATGATGTGTATGCACAATGTACATGTTGCAAAAATATCAAGGACAAAGGATTAAGTGGCACCATGACCATTAGCCTGCAAGATTTGGCAGGTGGACAAAAAAAAAGGAAGGATGACAAAGAAAAACCAACAAATAATCTAGATAGATAGTGGACAACTGACATGATCTCACAAGCTGAAGAGAGCTTGGCGAGGCTGGAAAAAATGAGGGTGAAAATTTGCACCACAGGAAGCTCAAAGTAGAATTTGGACCCTTCAGATGCAAAGAGTGGGCTACACAGGAATTATGGAATTGTGGCTTAACTTATCTCTCGGGTTGGAGGTCATGTACTCAAATTCCAGGGTTTGTATCTCAAGTTGGGAGGTATGCGATCATGAGGCAGAGTAGTTTACAGTTTCTTAGAAGCAACAACAACTAAGGTTTACAACACTATCTATGAATGCTGAAAGTTCCGAGGGTTTTGTGCTCACCAAGAATTCTTCTTCCAATGGGAGGAACATACTTGTAGAACGAATTTGTTGATGGAAAGTTATGTATTTTGAGACAACTCTAGATAAAATATCACACTGAAAACTCTATATAAATTCTATATTATGAATTAAATAAGTTACACACATATTTATACATAAAATAGTCTCAAGATAGGAAATCTATCTTGGACGTATAGTAATGTGGTTGAGAGATTCTCTCAACCACACACTAAACTAGGAACAAACTCCTCAAATGGAGAATTACAACTATAGACAAGTAGTAATTATATATTTCTAACTCCCTCCCTTAATGACTACTTGTCGTGATAGTGATTCACAAATTCTGGTTGTGGTCAAACATAATAAGAAATATGTCGACGTCCATATAAAAGAGCAACCATCCACCGGAATGCATGGGTACCAACCGCTGCAACCGCTAGTCCTGTAGGATTTCCTTCGCATACATGATTCTTTCGACCATTATCACTGCATATATGTACCTACAAATCCACCACCATCGGGCGAATTGCATGTGCAGAACCTCCAAAACAAAGAGAGATCAGCGCCTTTCTAAGCCAAATATTCATGTCCAAATAACAATTGCTAACAGTTGCGTTGATTGCGCCTTTCGACGCAACTGTCAGATAGAAAAGTGCGCCGACCCTCTTATGCTTAGACACACCAATATCTGAGACCATGAGCCAGGCGTTACTATAGTCCACCTGCTCAACCGAGCACAAAGCTCATGTGAGCACAAAGATCTTGTGTACACACTGCCACAAAGGCACTTTTAGCCACAAAGGCGATCCAGCCACAAAGGCTCTATAGGTGGTTTCTGGCTCACCACTAACCAGCTACAAAGGGGACATATGTGGTTTCTGGCTCACCACCAACCAGCCACAAAGGCAATATATGTGGTTTCTAGCTCACCACAAACCATCAATTTACAGTGACAAAAGATGGTTTCACACTGACCATAAACCATTACAAAGTGGTTTTAAGATCACCACGAAATTTCAAATGCCTTTACAAGGCTTACATTCCATACTTCAACATTTTGGAGTTTCTGGGTACATATAATGACCATTACAACAACCAACTAGACTTGCTTATAACATGCTAGGGAGTCTATTCCACAAATCTATACTAACTCAAACAAACATCTACTTTGTTGTCCACCATAAACGTTGTTGCTGCTTCATTACCTCATCTTCTCCTACATCCTGGGCATCCTTGTCTTTGTCAAATAACTTCTTGGAACTCCATGCTTAACCTGTCTTTCGTTAGAGTTGCAAATTCTAACAAAATAACTTTGCCTACATTGAGTTAGCTAGGCTCAATAAGGCTCAATAATATTAAACATGATAACATAAAATCTTTAGATTAATTTCTCTATCTCTACCCAAAGATGATTATTTCCCAAATATTTCACCAATGATACCTGTGAGGGGTCCACTGATAAAGAATTGGATTTGACAACATTCCAACTGGACTCAATGCAGTGTATTCCAACACTGATGATCCAGGCATAGGCATTCACAGCCACATGAAGAGAACACAATTTTCCCTTCAAAAAACAATAATCCAGGACTCCACAGTCCAATCCTCCATCGTCCAAAAATTCACCTGTTCACAGTATCAAGGTTTGATAACTACTTCCAAGCATGCCTCCTCATGCTCGCTACTTTCCATCACAATCTACTCCCCTGATCACACTGGGCACACACAAACACGATCATCATGCAGCTCCAACCACTACTCTTAGATGCCATTTTCACTATCATGTCTTCATCATATCTAGTAGCAAATCAATTTGTCTATTTTTTGAATCACCAATTCCAACAAAGACTCAAATTCATGACAATAGTTGGCCAAAATAAATGTCACAATAAATAACTCAACTCTTTCAACCAGATTTACATTAACGACATGACACTTTATAAAGAATAAAATTTAAGCAATGGAAAATAATAATGTGATTACTCTTTGTTGGGGCACCATGAGATCTGCGCCCTCTCCTTAACACAACAGTGTTTGACTTGTTTCCCATTCATGCTCCTTAATCACCTGTTGCATTTCCTGCTCGCATTGAACAGTAGGGATTGAATCATACTTCTTATTCTTCGACAACGCAGCTGAATCTCACTTAAAAGTGCATGGAACGACCTCGAATCCAACAACTTCAAAACTAGATTTTTGCTTGGCACTCTCCTGCACTGGAACAACCCCCATTCCTTCATCCCTGGCACCAATCAGAGAATTGAACCCGAAATCCTCATACTCGTGGACCAACACCTTAAATTTTAGGTGATTTATTATATAGTGGTTCTTCTCTTGGTCATAACCACCCACGGGAAACCCGTTCCATTTGATCGTTATGCCATTCTGTTTTTTGTACCTCATGGCTGGGAGATTGTCAAGGATCATATTCACTTGATACAGATCATCAATGTTTCCGCCCTCCATCAATCCTCGCAGAAAAGAGAAAATACACGGAGGACATGGCCTGACGCGGAGAGAGGAGAACAACTACTGAAGAAAAAAAAATCCGTCCCTCCAGCAATGAAATCATTCCCTTTAAAAAAAAAAACAATAAAATTATCTAAGCAGCCACACCGCACGGTAGGGTCAGTAGAGGCAAGCATCATTTCTAGTTATGGATGGACACGTTTAGGCTTGGCAAGCTCCAAAACTAGAGCTCAAGCTTTCCCTTCACATGCAATCAATCCGTTGTTGGAATTTGCAAATCCACCCTGCAAACCACAGAGAAAATCAAACTTTACGTTCCATCATCTGCTCTGTGGGAGACAGCATGACCAAGACAGTTGTTCTGTTAGAGCTAGGATGTGGCAGTCTTCAGTGAAGTTCACGGCCTTCTTGACAAAGAGATTGCGCCTTCAGATAAAAAAAATGCAGCCATATCAATTTTGGATCCATATCACGTAGTGACGCTGCCACCAATCGATCACAACAATAGACTTCTTGAATTCTTGTACGTTGTCATACCAAAAACACCACGGTTAAACCTCCAACTCGCATTCACCTAACAACAACGCTCTAGCTCCGGATGGACAACCAAAAACTAAACAAACAGAGAATTAAAATAATGCAAATACAGAGCTTTATATTCCTATGCCCAGGAAGGGCCAAAGGCCCTTACCGGGCTCCGATACCAAGATAAAATATCACACTGCAAACTCTATATAAATTCTATATTATGAATTAAAGAAATTACACACATATTTATACATAAAATAGTCTCAAGATAGGAAATCTATCTTGGACGTACAGTAATGTGGTTGATAGATTCTCTCAACCACACACTAAACTAGGAAAGAATATAGTTCTAACTACATCCTATTATGTAGGAACAAACTCCTAAAATGGAAAATTACAACTATAGACAAGTAGTAATTAGATATTTCTAACTGCGCTTTTATAAGGTCAGAGTCAAGTTCAATGCCTATATCATTCCCTCTCATGATC
Organism: Pinus albicaulis; assembly: GCA_034641835.2. NCBI lineage: Eukaryota > Viridiplantae > Streptophyta > Pinopsida > Pinales > Pinaceae > Pinus > Pinus albicaulis. Next base: position 1,494,859,044 of record CM076570.1, on the reverse strand, counting down.
CACATCAGAGTGAGTTTATTGTAAAGTGTTTCATGCGCCAAGTCTTTATATGAGGATTTACAGATAGTGTAGGCACTGTAGTTATCATTGAATATAAGAAAAATCTTTGAATAAGATGGATGGTATTTCCTTTAGAGTAGAACTAGTTAGGGTCTGATTGGATGCTTATGCGAGCTGGAACTATTATGGTTCCCACTATCAGTGAATGGTCAATTGATGTTTTGTCTCTAGGCTCCAATATTACAAGCCTAAATTTCTAACTACTCTGGTTAGAGTACATGTTGCGAAGTACACTAGTTCAGATGTATCTTCAAAATTGAGTTCACAAAGAATCAATCTCATATAATTTGGAGCTAATGCAATTGCTACCTATAAGCTTGACAAATTTTACTAGTTACTAAACTTGAGAGGAAATCATGTGTTGCATTCTCCAGTTGCATATGCATATTTAATCGTGGAACTTGATTTGGAAACACTATTCATCGATAACAATAAGATCACTCTTGAATTCATGGTTCATCTTACAAGGTCTAATGTTGTAGTGAAGTCTTATGAAACTCTTATTTCACATGTAACTAGGTGGGGCCTAGAGGTTCAAGCTTGAGATGCTGGGCATAACCATCCTCAATCATTACATGTTTAGATGGAGGGTGAAGGGGGTCCCTTTCTCATGCTCTGGAATTTAGCCTAGGTGACTAGGCTGCAAGAAAGAACATCGTGCAACCTAATTTATGGTTGGGTTGAGAGTTGCAGCCCCAGACTTGGTTTCTTAGTTCATATTGAGATAAGTATCTAACGCCACTAATATGCACATTAAATCTCATGTCTACATTTTTTAACTTCTTTGGATATCAATTAACTGTGTGAATTTTTTCATGTTAGGATAACATATAAATTGTTGATGAAAGGGGTTCTTCATTTGGTTTCACATGTCTGGTTTCTTTTTGGGTTGTCTCTATATATGTTCCTGTCTACTCTAGTGAGCCACCTCAAAACTGACTATGATGATATTTGCTTAGGAGGGATTTTGTTATTTTCTAATCCTTCAGAAGATTTCCACACAAACATTTAAATTTTGTGTTTGTAAGCTATTCATCAGTTATGTTCTTTTCATTTATCTTGATTCTCACAACATGTTTTCTTGCCTTTTATTACTAATTTAAGAATCTTTGTTTTTGTAATTTATTGTAATGAACCTTTTCTAACCAATTTTTTTTTTTTTTTGAAAAAGAATAATTAACTATATAGATGCATACATCTATTTCTCTTGTACTTGTTTTCTCCAAAGAAATATCTACTTCAGTATACTATATATACTTCTTCTTAAATAAACAATAGAAGTCTTCATAATGATGTATTGCTTCCTACACATAACACCCTTTCTTTGTGGTTTTGATACTATCTTGTTAATCGAGTTCCGTAATCTCCTTTTTTTTTGTTGAGAGTTCATTTTAAAACATTGATACCCCTTACCAATAAATTTCCCCTACTTGATTCATATCTAAAGTACTATACTCTTTTACCTTTACCAGGGTTATAAACATGTAATAATTGGCATTGCTTTAAACCCTTGATACAACATGTTTGTTCTCGGATTGTTCTTGTAACAAAAACAACCCAAGACAACTTTCACAGAGGACTCTAAGAGTCCTCCTTCTTCAGGTGACAAGGGTTAACCTCCCTCCACCTTAGGGGTATTTCCTTTTTTAATGTTAATCGAATAAATGTTCTTTAAAAGAAAAATAATAAGGCTAGATTAATGATTAAGTAGTATTTTAAGTAGAATAAAGTTTTAGGGAAATAAAGGTGGTAAGCACATTACATATGAAACTTATTAAAATAAAATATCATTTATGAAAACATGAGGTTTAATAATGTATCATAATTCACAAATGAAGTAGGGTTAGCAAAAATTAAAATTAAAATAAATTGAAAAGAAGAGAGTTAGAACAAGTTGGCCTAAATATTTCTAATTGAAATATGTGGTTAAAATAACATAACATCGAGTATCATTATTAATTCATCCTAAAAAAAAAATTGGAAAATTGGATCTAATTATCTCTAAATAATAAATATTGGAGAAAAAATAAATCAAATTAATGTTTGAGAGAATAAAGAATATAAGTCAAGTCAAATTATTCCCTATCAATCACATATACTAGTAAATTAAATAGAATGAAGAACAACAATACGATTAAGAGAGAAATAAATTAAATAACTAATTTTTATGGTATTCAAGTTTAATGTGTAAGTAAACCCTAGATAACATGTATCATTTTAAATTCAACCTGTAGCAGTAGAGATAAAGTTTAAAACCCTTAAATATCATGTATCTAAAATCATTTAAATAGATTTCTGCATCCGAGATTGCTGTATAATCAAATAGCACATAAACTCAAATATGATTTAAAACCCTTAAATATCATATATCTAAAATCATTTAAATAGATTTCTGCATCCAAGATTGTTGTATAATCAAACTAATCAACCGTCTTGCACAATAAACCAATAAATATACACTCTAAGTTAAGAATAACACATAGCAAGAAAAATAAGAGGAAGGAATCATGATATTATTAATGAAAGTCTCATAGGCACAATGAAAAGAACCATTGCAACAAGTGCATTATGGCTGTAGAAAATAATATGCCTTCATCTCCAGCCTACTATCCTCTAATTTGTCCCCAAAAAAACCATAGAAATGAGCATTTACATGTACTTTTATATTGCTGGTACTTAGTTTCTCATTTAGTTCTCATAACTTCCTCAAATAAAACTACATTAACAATTATTTCTTCTAAATGAAATGCATATTCCATTATTTTCTTTAATTCCGAGTATTTAATTAACAAATTGTCAAAGTGCTCTCCTAAGTTTTCTATATAATAAAAGAACTATAAAAATTAGTTCTAATATAAATATATAGATAAATGTATTTTTTGATTATATCATTAGGGCAAAATCTTAACGATGTAATTGATCCAAAAAGTCATTTATCTATTTTATGAATCACAAAAGTCTCAGATTTAACATAAAATATATAATTATAAATAAAAATAACATATACTCACCATTTTATAAATTTCGCCCCAAAAAATATTTCGCATACCTTTATAAAATAAATTACTCCAGTTACACAAATATTTTAAGCTGCAAAAACTCATTTTCCAAAAATGGTATTAAATTTGAAATTGATCTTTTTGCTTTAATACTCTTTTTTTTTTTTAAATGCCCGTTCACAATAAAAATTCTGGTTTTATTAAATTTTGTTTTAAATTTATTTGAAAACAAAATCCAAATTTAAAAACCGATTAAAATTCAATTATACATTTCAGATTTTGACATTTAATCATCACCGTAATTGTTAAAAGTAAATTCAATTAAATATTTTAAATTAAAATTTATAAAAATTTTAATTTAAAAATAATATAATCTTAAGTTTATTAAAATAAAATTAATATAAACTTAAAAATTAATTAAGATATAACCTGGAATAAATTATATATAAATTATATATATAAGTTTTAATATATATATATATAAACGTTAATATAAATATTATATAATTAAAACTTTAAAACTAAACCAACACCCTTTTGGGTCTGTTGGAGGAAAGAGAAAGTGTGAGACAAGTATGACTCGATAAATCTCTACCGTCGGAGCTTTTAAATCGGATGGTTGGTTTCAGTTTGTATAGGTGGAAACCTGCTCGGTGGTTCTCCCTTCAAGCAAGTCTGCTCGGTGATTCTCTTTTCAAGTAAGTCTACAAACATTTTATACAATTAATGATTTTTTTGTGTCTTTAGGAGAGAAGAACTAATTTTTCTTGGGAAAAATAACTCCAAATTATTGTGGAAGGAGCTCCAACCGAAAATAAACCCAAATTATTGTGGAAGGAGCTCCAACCTAGAAAGGTACAAACTGAAAACAACATTACAGCTTCTAAATGGTTCAACTATGCAAGACAACTTTATGAGCAGGTTCCCAAGGGCGCTGGAAAAGCAAAAGAGTTAGATGAACTCCAAAAAGAGTATCTAAAGTGGGGCTTAAAAATTATTTCACCTCACATCACAAAAATTTTCAGCAACATCATACAACAGGGGTTCCCACAGATTGAACAACTAGTATGGCAATACCTCTTTTCTAGAGTGGCGACATCAATAATCCCTCCAATTATAGAACCATAATGATAAACCCCTTGTTTGCAAAGTTATTTGGAAGCATGTTAGAAAAGAAAATCAACAAGTGGGCAGAAGAAAGAGATAAACGTGTTAAAGGGCAAGCAGGGTTTAGATCTAAACATTCCACAGTTGATCATTGTATAACTTTAAGGCACATCATTGAAAAAGTTTGGGAAAAAAAGGAAGAATTTTTTGTTGCTTTGTTGATTTTAGAAAAGCCTTTGACATGGTTCCTAGGGATACGCTTTGGGGCAGAATGGAGGAACTCGAGGTTCCGAGGCATTTGAGAGCAACTGTGCATACGCTGTATGAAGAGGTATCAAGAAGTTGGGCGCTGGAAAAGAAAAAGACTTAATGAACTCCAAGCAGAGTATCTAAAGTGGGGCTTAAAAAAAATTTCACCTCACATCACAAAAATTTTCAGCAACATCATACAGCAGGGGTTCCCCATAGATTGAACAACTAGTATGGCAATACCTCTTTTCTAGAGTGGTGACGTCAATAATCCCTCCAATTATAGAACCATAATGATAAACCCCTTGTTTGCAAAGTTATTTGGAAGCATGTTAAAAAAGAAAATCAGCAAGTGGGCAGAAGAAAGAGATAAATGTGCTAAAGGGCAAGGAGGTCTTAGAACTAAACATTCCACAGTTGATTATTGTATAACTTTAAGGCACATCATTGAAAAAGTTTGGGAAAAAAAGGAAGAATTTTTTTGTTGCTTTGTTGATTTTAGAAAAGCCTTTGACATGGTTCCTAGGGATAAGCTTTGGGGCAGAATGGAGGAACTCGAGGTTCCCAGGCATTTGAGAGCAGCTATGCATACACTGTATGAAGAGGTGAAAGTCAAAATTAGAACTTTAGCAGGCATTTCTGAAAGTTTTAGAAGCGATATCAAGGTCAAGCAAGGTTGCCCATTGTCTCCTACCCGTTTTGGGTTATATATTGACAAGCTTGAAGAGTGGGTAAATTCGCAAGGGGGTGACAGTATCCATTTGGGCAAGTTCATTATAAGGCTTCTTTTGTACACAAATTACCTTATATTGATTGCTAAATTGGCTCTTGGTTTGCAAGAGCACTTACGTTCCCTTGAGAATTTTCGTAGAAGGGTGGGGATGCAAGTCAATATTAGCAAAACAAAAGTAGCGGTTTTCTCTAACAAAAGAAAGCATAACCAACATAAGTTCTACTTTGAAGGCAACATTCTGGAAGAAGTTGCAGACTACAAATACCTCGGAATTGACTTCAGTAGAAATTTAAGTTGGGATGGTTGTCGAAAGAAAAGAACTTTAGGGGGTTGGAAAGCATTATATGCTCTTCAAAACAGGTGTAGAGAAGCAGAGCTATGGGACTGGAAAGACACTCTAACTCTTTTTGGGCTTCTAGTGATTCTAGTGATTCTCTACAGTTGTGAACTATAGGTGAGCAACACAATCGAGATGCAGTGAAAACAAATTGAGAAAATTCGGAAGCGTTTGATTACAAACAAATTCAAAATTAAAAGTGCAGTTCCTTATGCTATCATGTTAAGTGAAACATGGGTTGTTCCTATTGAAGCAATTCTATGGTGCGAGTCATAAGGTATTTGAAAAAAAATGAGCAAATGAAAGAGGGTAGATGGCCTAAGGTTGTGTTTAGTGACAAATTGTTTGAAAGAAAGAAGACTTAGATGCGGAAAAATAACAAATGGTTTAGTAAATGGGGTATTCGCTTGAGCATGTGTCCTACAAACAGTAAAGAGATAAAAACTTTTGTTATGGATAAGTTCCACAAATGTACTTGGGAGAAAGAGCTAGGGAGAAAGAAGAAGTACTACATTGAAGAGTTTAACCCCACTCATAACCATCAGCGAAAGGCGTACATAGGGGCCAATATTTCTTGGAGATCTAAAATTCTTATTGCTCAATTAAGGACTAATTCTCATCAACTCCGTTGTGAAACAGAGCACTGGAAAAGGCCAAAAGAAATGTGGGAGGAAAGAGTATGTATTTTTTTCTCCTCCGGAAAAGTGGAAACAGAAAAATATTTCATTTTAGAATGTGAGGCCTTCAAAGACAACAGAGAAAATTATGCAAGTATTCTAACAGCTCGTTCTTCGGTTAATCTATTCAGCGAAGAGTTTGTCGAGAAGCTGGAAGCGGTTATTGTAAAACTTCATAGGAAAAGAGCCGAATACAAGAGCCAAATGGAGAAGCAATATGTTCCATAGGCTATTTTTAGCCTCGTGGACATTAAAAATACTTTCTTTCTTTCTATAAGTTTTGGATCGGTAAAGTTTTGAAAGGAAGTATGAAATCCATTGACATCCATTTAATCTTTTCATTCTTAGTGACTTTGATTTTTAATGCATGGTTAATATAATTTGTGTGATGAGAAGTGAGGATGGTAGTGTATTAATTGATAGTTTAGGTTTTGTTTTGTTAAGTTGTCTATGATCTTTTAAGTTTGATATGTGGTTTGAGGAGTCAGGGCATCTAATTCGTTAAAATCATTTGAGGATCGCACTTGGTCTCTGCCACGCCAACCTTAAGCTGACTGGATTTCTTAACATGTCTCCTCCTCTAGCACATGGCACAACTGCCCCCCATGAAATTTGATCTTGGATCGTCTTGCTAACTAGTCCCATCCTCAACTAGTGATACCAGTGAGAATTGACATTAATAATTTAGTTTATTTATATTTTAATTGTTTTATATATTTCTTAAATTTATTTTATATATATATATATATATATATATATAATTTTATGTTTTAATTAATTTATATTTAATTTATTTTGTTTTATTTAATTTTTTCATTCTCATTTAGTTATGTGATTTTATTTTAATTATATTAAGATTTATTATTTAATTATTTAATTTTGATCATTAATTAAATTTGTTATTTATTATTTTTATAATGGTTTAAAACTTTTTATTTTTAATTTTTATTTTGATTTGTGTTTCTGCCATTCACCGCGTTATTCATCCCTTCGAATAACCAGTTTTACATTTGCTTTGATTCTTCAATTTACACCAGAGGTAATTGTGTCATTGTTATACAAATTCTTTTGTACTCAAACAATTCTTAGGTGAATTTTTTTGGGGTTTACACTGCTTATGGACTAATCTTGATGTGTTTTGTCCTTGTTAGGTTGTTTAAGGATAATTTTACGACATTTCTCTAATTAGGGTTTTTCTTCAGAACACATGACTATCGAATGTAAGAGTTTTTTCCAGTTTTCATAGTTGCAATACTAAGCAATTATTTTTTCCTTCAAATGATAATATCTTCCAGGTGAATCTCCGTGATAAATTTGTTATCTTCCAGATGAATCTCAGTGATAAATTTGTAATGTTTTTCATTTTCTTGTATGAATTCTTAGTTTTAAAATTTGAGTTTCTAACCATTGACGGTTCAAAACTTATTTGTAGACTCCCCTTCTGGAATATGTTTTTCGTTGAAGAAACGACCAGGGTTCTGAGGTTTTTATTCCTCAATATTTCAGTTAAACGATGACTCTATTTCTAAATTATGTAGGATTTCTTTGTGACTATTTTTGCCATAGTATTTCAAAACCTATGTCACCCTTACCTCAATTAATTATCATTTTATTTGTAATCTCATCTAGGGCTTACCCTCGTTTCATTTTTCAATTTCGTTTAGTCTTACGGTTCGAATAGATGGTTCTATTATTGTGTCGAATTGTTATTAGGGTTTGCTTCTTTCCTTAACCCTAAGTGCATTACAGCCACAAACATGCCTTGGCCCTGTTCTTTGTAGTTGGGTATAATTTCATGGATGTATTTATGTGTATCCGTTTCAAATTTATAATGTAATAAATATTACTTGTGTGTTTTTAGTCAACTTTTATCTTCTCGTGCATACTTTTACATAACTAGATAAAAAAATATATTTGTTTTATTTTATTTTATGTGTAGGAATGTATACATTAGTTCAAAAATTTTCTTCAGTGTAAATAAATAGAGATTTAAAAAATATATATATATATATTTTGATATAATTTATAGGGAATTAAATATTGAATCTTTTGCTTTACAATGACTTCATAACAAGGTGATTACCAATTGCTACTACCTCTTGGGTCTTTCTTTATACATTATTATTATTATTATTATTATTTCTTTTTATTTATTATGACTCTATAACTACATGGTCTACAATATTTCTCATACTATAATTTTCATGTATATTTATATGTATATAATCATACTCTTTGTTGAAATTAAGAATTCACTTTATTTATACTAATATTAAGTTCGTTCTAGCTAATTGGAGCAAAATTAAGTCTATTATCATTCAAAGGTAATTATAAACCCACCTTAACTTTGTCTTTCTATTACTGTTTTTAATTTATACTTTATTTTAAGATTTAATAGGAGAAAAATTAAGTCCATTATCATTCAAAGGTAATTATAAACCCAACTTAACTTTGTCTTTCTATTATTGTTTTTAATTTATACTTTCTATTAAGATTTAATATAAATTACTGATATTGAGCTCCTTTTTGTTTTCTACAAATAACTATTTAACACCTAGTTGGGATACATGTTTCCTTCAATGTTTTCATTTCAAGTGTTATTCTACTTCAACTCATAGGGAAATCTGGACCGTCCATTTCATAAGATCCAATGGTCCAGATCAAACCCACCTTCCCTTTTTTATTTCATAAACCCGACAGTGTAATTCTTCGGTGAAGATCCACCATTGATCTTTGCAGATCAACGGTCCACATTGCACCTGATCTCTGCCCAACCCCCTGTCTCACATTGCTTTCATTTACCCCAAGAAGTAATCTAGACTGTCCATCATTCAAATCACATGGTCCTTATTGAACCCGATAGGCCCAACTCCTTTGGGACCTACCTCCGTCATCGTTAGATCTCAACCATCCATTCCTGAGATCCAACGGTCGGGATCTAAACCGCCTTGACCCTGCCCACCATTTTTTTCCTGCGCATGTTATCTCATCACGCTCTCACTCCCACCATCAAATCTCTTCGCCCTTCATTTGACAGTTGTTATCCCATATCGCGTAACTTTGCACCCGAACATTAATGCCAAAAAGTTACGCGATATGGGCGGTATTAAAAGGACATGTGTCAAGAAGCAAAGCATATCGCGTTTTTTTGGGAAAAATTGTAAACCACTTTCGAGCAGTGCAAAAACAGTGATTTTTTAAGCTGAAACCACCTTTCCCCATCGCATTTCATTTTCTCCTTTTAATCTCCACCGTCCATCATTTCAATCCAACGGCCCAGATTGCATCTAAACCTCAAGTCTTTGCCTCTTTGTTTTCTCTCCCGAGAGTTTTATCGACTCTTCTCCGCCATCAATCTCTGAAGATCGACGGCCTAGATTAAACCCTCCCCCCATTAATTTTCCCATCATCCAAACTGTTACAGGTCAAAATACCTCCTCATCAGCTCAGAGAAGAAGAAAAATATGGAAGGAATACAAAGACCTAAATTAAACCTATTTCTGCCAAGGTAACGCCTCTCTATAACAACACAAGAGTGTTATAATGTAGTTGATCAGTGAATGGGCCATGTTAGTGGCTAGGGCAATGCTCTTTTTACACTAGAGGGAAGTGTTACCCATGTTTTAATTTTGAAACAGGAAAAACTCGTAGACAATGATTTGAATCTCCAGCTTTTTCTCACAAGAGAGTCAGTACAAAAAGGAAACTACAAAGCACTGATCTCTTATTTGGCATTTCCATAAACAAATAAACTCTCAAAGAAGGCAAAAGCATGAATGTTGGAGAAACATATTGGTTTTTTCTATTCAGAACTGGTGGAAAGAGAAGGACAATGATTGCTCTCTCCATCTCCTATAAAATGGAGTTGAAGGCTCTTTGTTCAATGTCGAGGGATTTGCTAAAGTTTTTCATACTTGTGAAGTAGAGATCATTGTTATAGTGTCAAGGTCAAGGGTCAAAGAGGTTCATTGAGAACTTGTTGATTGAGACATCACCACTTTGAGAGATAGAGAGATTGGAAGGCTGAGGAGGGCTTGGTGCAATCGACGGTTGTAATCCTCCTTTTTCATAAATCAATAGAACTGTATCTATTTTGTCCATTCTATGCGTTGATATCGTCATTATTGTTTAATCACTTATATGGCATGAGATGAATGGATTAGATGTGCATAGTTTAAATGTTTATTATATATTGGCTTATTTGATAAGATATATGTTATGTTAGAAATTACATGGGTGCTTTGATTGATTGCAGGACCAAGATTTGGATCCGGTGAAGAAGAACTCCTGATTCACTGCCTAGCACTCTCCAAGGGACTCCAAGATCATTAAAGAGGTAATTTTCTATCTCATTCTATCAAGTTGTTTTAAGTTAATATGAACATGTATATGCCATCTTTGTGAACTATACAGCTAATCTTACTGTCTGCCTCGGGCACCGGAAAGCCCTGAGAGGGATATACAATAACCAACAACCCAAGAATTTTACCCTACAACAGAATTGGTGACTCTGCTGGGGATGTTTCCCCTTAGTTTCCAGACTATTTCTTCCCTCATTTCTTCTTTCCTCTGTTCACAGACCCTTCCGACCAGTTTTTATGCCCAGTAGACATTTCAAAAGCTCGCAGAGTTCAATCCTGTTTCTGTTTGACTATCTAAAGAACTTTACCCTGGCTAACGCTACCTCTGTAGGTTTTGCAGTGCATCATAATGCTGCCTCTGCTTAAATACAATGTGTTAGTCTCTGGATTAACACTGTCTTTACTCAGAGACAGTGTGTTACTCAGCCAAAACTTGTTGTTCACTGCTGTGATTGTGTTTTAGTTGTAGAGTCTTTTTGGCCATCAGTATCTCTCGTTGAATGAATCCCTGTGCTTGTCCACTAAGTTGGAATTTATGTTTGTTACTCTTATTTGAAAAGTTAGTGTCAAAAACATTTACTGTTTAGAGAAGAATTTTTTATTTTGTTTTTCTGCATCTAGCTGAGTTTATTCTAAATTTTTTAGTTGATAGACTATTAAGAAGAGGTAGATAGAAGTCTGAATCTGTAAAGTTGAACTGTGATATTTGAATGTTAGTGCATGGATGTTGAAAAGAAACCTCTCCTTGTAGAAATACTCTTCATCGAATTGAATATTTAGAGCATATTTTGCATGGTTTCTTGAGTCAGAGTCTCATTACATTTCATACGTCCACTCCCCCTTTGCAAGATTAATAATCAAGTACACTAAGAATCAAGCGATAATAAAATCAATCACATTACTCTTTTTGAGCTCACAAAAATAGTAGTTCAGGCTAGGATCTTGGGTTAGGAAAGTGAGAAAATCACCCAAGATCTCAAAACTTGAAACTAGAGTCATTAACAAGCGAAATCCTACTGCACTCATATTATCGGGAATGTTCCTTTACCGAAGCTCAGTGCGAGACAACACTTGGGTGCACAAGAAGGTAGCCCGCCTTTGACTGCATCCGGTGGGTGTTTTATATATTGGGTTTCCCTTCGGGGATGTCGAAACTAGATCTGGGATCAAGGTATTTTGCCCATATAGCACACTGTCCTTAACCGTGGACCCCCTGATGATGTCTATGATTTGAGGTATCTTTAGTGGCCATAATTTTTAGGGACTTACAAAAGGTGACTAGGACGAGCTAACCTAGTACCTGAAATAGATGGACCCACTCTGTCTTTGGTCTTTCGGAGGGTACTCACGTTCACAAGAGTGCTTACACCTATCATCTAAGGTTCAAGCGAAGCTCTAGAGTGACCGTAACTGTACTTTCGACCAACCCTCTTTGTATACTATTGTGATATTGGATTTCATCACCAACGAACGGTAGTACTCAGACAGGGCACCCTATTCTAGCTGCTTGCTGATTGATTTTAGAGAGTCCTTTTTTATTTTTTAGGTGTGTGGTTACTGTCATTGAGACTTTATAATACATCACAATTAAAATTTGTTAAAAATAAACAGGTCACTGTGGCATCCTCCGACCCACGCCGTCAGTCTCGAAAACAACAAAGTCTAACTCCTCTAACTATTGAGGAAGAACTGAACCTTGGTGAACCCGTGCCTTCTGTGGACAAGCAGTCTCCACTGACTAATCTTGATTTTCACATAGCCTCATATCATACGGAATTTCTGGAGGACCCTTTCATGGAAGGGGTTGTACCTAATTACAATCCTCCACTCACTGATACGTTAGGGCCTGTGATTGTTCAGATTCCACCACGCGAAGATATGTCTTCAGCCGCACAAACATCCATTTCACCACCAGCATCCACAGGGTTGATGCCAATGGCAACCATCATAGGTTTTCCACCATCCTCCCCGCCGGTGTTCAGTTCTATGCCATTACTTGGTAACCCCAGTAGTCAACATATACCTAATCCCAACCCGATGATCATCACAACTGTCAGTAGCTCACCGAATACTTCGGGATCTACTCCTACCGTGACCACGTTGGGACCCATGGTTGCTCCTCCCACGAGTATGACTACTTCGGTGCCTTTTAGCAACCCTTTTGGTTGGAACCCTCTGCTGAGTTCAAACCCCTTGGCCACTATACCAGGGGGCAGTGTCATCAGCGCGCAGGTAGCAGGGAACATTTCACTTCCTCTGCAATCCTTAGGACAAATGGGAAAACCTATTTTCAATAATGTTCCCTTAAGTGGTTCAAATATAGGTGTAGGGTCTATGCCGTTGCCAAACTATGCAAGTAGTAGCATGCCTCCGGGAAACTCTATTGCATACATTTGGACTAACCAACCCCAAGATCCATCTGGAATGGGAGGGCACTTTTATACTGGGGGCAACCAACCATTCGCCCTACAATACAACATGCCCTATGGACAGCAACCATATGTCCCTACTCCTCCACCTAGAGGAAATTTTTACCAAAGTCCTACTTATCCTCCTGGTAACACATTGATGGGTGGACCCTATGGTCTAAGTAGTCAGCCCATACTGCCTTGGTTAGATTCGGGGGAAAATCCACAATTGCCATTTTTCGCAGCTTTGGACATCCCCGATATCCATAAACTGACTAACGATCCAATCAATCACAACCTGCTTTGGCCTCTAGTACCGCATAAGATTCCTTCTGACATCCCGAAGTTCGACGAGAAACAAGGGGACGACCCAGCCGCACACATCACTACCTTTCATCTATGGTATATATCCAATTCCATGGTGGATGATAGTGTCCGGCTTTGACTTTTTCCCCTCACACTTATAGGCAATGCTGCCAAGTGGTACATTGAATTGCCATGTGCTGCCATCAATATGTTTGGTGCTTTAGCGACGCAGTTCCTAAAAAACTTCCAATTACCAATTAGATTTGAAACCAGAACAGAACTGTTAACCTCGCTGCGCCAAGACACTGCCACCCACATATCTGATCACATTCATGAATGGAGACATAGGAGGAGGCTGGTCAAAGCACCAATTCCGGATCATCTCTTAGCCAATTGGTTTTGCAAGTCTCTCTTACCCCACATCTCTAAAGACATTGGCCTTTCCAGTGCAGTTACAGAAGATCAATGCATTCGTCATGCCCAACATTTGGATTTAAACTATTCACAATCTGGCACACTATATGATTTTCTCCCCAATGCCCTTGGTAACCCGAATCCTTCAGCTATTCAGAAAACCGGAGCTCACGCCGATGGTCTCGTTGGCACGATCTCTGGTGTAGCCAAAAAATAGTCTCAGGGGCAAGCCTCCCAGCCATCTTCGACTGCCACCGCCCCTCACCAAACGACTACTCTTCCCACCACTGAGGTAAATTCTGTGCAAACCTCACAAAAACCTAGTGGGAAAAATAAGAAGAACAAGAAAAAGACATCTTCTTCGGAAGAGAAATCGGATAATCAGAATAACCCTAATCAGAAAAACGCTGCCAAAAATGACAAAGGGAAGGATAAACCTATGAAATTTCCTTGCAAGATCTGTGCGGAGGACCACTTGACCTACAAATTTCCTCGGCTGCAAGAATGCACCAATTTTATTGCCAACGAGGATTCTAGGTGAACACCTGCTGTTCTTCATAATCCTTTCCCTAATTAATAGCAGCAACATCAATACATGGTTGACAATCTGCCACAACCCCATCAACGGGGCAATGGTGGTTCATATCCTTCCCGTGAAGGACCATCTGCCATTTATGGCATTGAGAGTGTTGAACTTCAAACTCGAGCCAAGCTTTATGGAAATCCTACCATAGATGCTCAAGAACCTAGTACTAGTTCAAATCCACCACTGCCCAACGACTTGGATATCGAATGGCCTACTACTAACCCCATGATTCATCCCCCCAAAGGGGCACTTCGATGCACGACTCATAACACCTCTGCACATGCAGCCCAAAACTACAACATTGTAGAAGATTTGGTGTAGGCACCGTCAGCTATGTCATCTCTCGAAGTATTACAAACTTGTCCAGCACAAAGGAAAGCCTTTCTTTCGGCCATTGGTGGAATAGACCCCCAGGATTCCATGCTAGCTATCTTTGATATGGAAAATTCTAAACCTCGCCTTTTGCACCAACTCGTATTCCAGGTGCAGGTTGTGTCGAAAGGGAGACCAATCCATCGCAATGTCATAGACGAAGGTGCTTTGACTTGCGTTATGTCACAAGCTTGCTGGCTCAATTTAGGTTCTCCCACCTTAACACCGCCGTCGAATTCCCTCAAAGCTTTCGACGGCCACACATTCCTCCCAAAAGGTTACCTTGCTAGCTTTCCCATCACTCTGAGTGGGAAAATGGTAAATGTGGACGTTGAAGTTATAGAGCGCCATCTCAACTATAATCTATTGCTTGGTCACAGTTGGTCTTATGCCATGACTGCCATTGTGTCTTCAGTCTTCCGACTCATCCTATTTCCATTGGATGGGAAAGTAGTCACAGTGATTCAGCTATCCTTCTGAATGCCATGTTACCAAGTAGCACTATACCCCTAATAGGAGGCTGTATTGACTCTTACGTCAGTATCAGTACCGGTCTTCTGAAGGCATCTTCCCTACTGGGTTGTTTTCCTCTCCCACCGCCACAGATCCCAAACATGGTTGCAATGATATCCACCACTTTGGATGGCTCTATCGACCCATAGATCATCCCGACACCTTCATACATTGATTCCTGTGGAGATTAGATGCCGCTCTCACTAGCCGAGTTCACTTACCAAGCCATCCAAATCACATCTGAACCCTCCACTGCTATGGTTTCGACCAAAGGAACAAACCTCCCTCCCATCATAGTTCTCTCTAAGGATCTCCTCAATGAAGTCTGGCCTACAGATGAAACTATTCGAGAGATCATGTCTTTAGAAGAACGACCTTCGGAAGAGTTTCACCATCGCGCTTCGATGATTGACTCGGACGCGATAAAAGCTAAAATCCCATCTTTTGACCCACCTCAGATGGTTCCCTCCGCTTACACGACTTTTCAAACTATTGATTCAGAAGGGAACATGGGTAATATTTCTAAGACAATGCTCATTGATATCTCGGTCAAAACGGGTATCGTGGAAAATATTCAGATTGGAGCCGATTGCAATCCAGAGGAAATTGCACGCTTCACATCCCTTTTCAAAGAATTTCATGATGTATTTGCTTGGTCTTATGACGAAATGCCCGGCATAGACCAGTCTATCGTCGAGCACGAAATCAGGATTTATGACAATGCCAAACCAATTCAGCAATGACTCAGACCTGTCCACCGGCGCAAAGCAGCCGCCATCAAACTTGAGGTAGAAAAACTTTTAAACGTTGGTTTTATCTATCTTGTTCCTTTGACGGAATGGGTTTCCAATCCAGTTCTCGTTCATAAAAAACAAGGCACCATTCGAGTTTGTGTTGACTATCGTGATCTGAACGCCACTTGTCCCAAAGACAATTATCCTACACCGTTCATAAATCAGATTCTCGACGATTGTGCTGGATGCAAATCTTTTTCCTTCATGGATGGATTCTCAGGCTATAACTAGATTGCAATTAAAAAAGATGACCAACATAAAACTGCCTTCATTTTTCCTTGGGGCACATTTTCATATTGCAAACTCCCATTCGGTCTGAAGAATGTTGGAGCAACTTTTCAGCAGGCTATGGACTACGCTTTTCATGAAATTCGACGTATTGTATAGGCTTACTTGGATGACCTTCCGGTCCATTCCAAGAAACGACCTGATCACCTCGCTCATCTGAAAGAATTTTTTGCTAGGTGTAGATTCTACAATATACATTTGAATCCTCATAAGTTTGTATTTATGGTCGAGTTTGAACGTCTTTTAGGTTTAATTGTCTCCAAGCACAGGATTAGGGTTGATCCCGATAAGGTTAAGGCAATTTTTGAATTTCTGGCACCACAATCCATCCTTCAACTCCAACGTTTGCAAGGGAAGGCAAACTTTTTACGTCGATTCATCATTAACTATGCCGAGATGACGAAAGGATTTATGCAATTATTGAGGAAAGGAACACTATACTTGTGGGATGACCAAGCTCAATGGTCATTTGATGCTTTAAAACATGCACTTGTTTCAGCCCCACTCCTTAGTGCCCACGACTACTCACGCGACTTTCTCCTCTACCTGGCAGCCTCACCATCCTCATCTGGAATGGTTCTAGTTCAAGTTCACAGTGACAACAGTGAACATGTGATATACTATTTGTCCAAGGGTCTAATTGGACTAGAATTACATTATTCACATGTGGAGAAACTTTCTCTGACGGTATTTTTCGCCGTCACCCGACTCCAACATTATATATTGCTGCGACAGACTACGGTTATTGCTTTGGAGAACCCCATGTGACATATCTTGTCTAGACAAATTATTGGAGGAAAATATTGAAAATGGATCATCATCCTCCAACAATTTGATTTGGTTTTCACAGCTGCCAAAGCAAAGAAGTCCCTCGTCTTTGCCTAATTATTATCGGACCTTCCCAGAATCGACCCAGCAGAAGTAGCTCATGATCCATTTCCTGATGAATCTGTATACTTGGTCTATTCTTCAGACCCATGGTGGAGACATTTCGGTCTACCTACAAACCCAACGCTTCCGCCCAACACTCACGTCTGACGACTATCGTCGTATCCACTACCAGGCAAAGCACTACCTCGTGCTAAACGATACATTATATCGTCATGGGGTTGATACTATTCTCTGATCTTGTCTCACTTTCAATGAGGCAGAACACGTTTTTAATGACTGCCACGTAGGGGCATGTGGTGGCCATCTTTTGGGCATAGCTACTGCCCAAAAAATCTAACGTGCAGGTTACTATTGGCCCACTTTGTTTAAATACTGCATTGCAGCAGTCCAGAAGTGCCGTCCATGTCAAATTTTCACAAGGAAAATGTGCGTTCATCCTGCCCCCCTTCATCCGATTATCTCCATTGGTCCTTTCGCTAAATGGGGAATTGACTTCGTCACCTACAATCCCACTTCGGAAAATGGACATAACTACATCGTGGTTGCGGTCGACTATTTTACGAAATGGGCAGAAGCCATTCCCACTTTCAAGGCCGATGGCAAAACCACCACTCTCTTCTTGTTCAATCAGGTAATCTGTCGGTTCGGCATACCCCTATTGATTGTCACAAATCATGGATCCCACTTTCAGAATCATATGATGACTGAATTAACATCCATGCTAGGTTTCCGTCAAGATCAATCTTCGTCTTATTATCCTCAAGCTAATGGCCAAGTTGAAGCCGTAAATGGCGTCCTCAAAACCATGATTCGTCGATTGGTTAGAAATCATAAAACCACATGGCATCGGAAGTTGTATTCCGCGTTATGGGCATACCGAACGTCAGTCAAAACTGCCATAGTTTTCACACCATTCCAACTTGCATTCGGCCTGGAAGTAGTACTTCCAATCGAGTGCGAAATCCCATCACTCAAACTCGTCGTTGAACTCCTGCCTGGCACCACCACCAAAGAAAAGAGCTTGCTCTAACTCTATCATTTGGAAGAAACTCGTCGAGATGCTACACTAGCACTCAAAGCTCACCAGCGCCGAGTCAAAGCTCAACAAGACAAATCTATCAAGCCTCGTTCTTTCCAAGAGGGCGAGCTTGTTCTACTTTATGACCAGAAACATGACCTATTGGGGGCAGGAACACTCCAACCATTATGGCTTGGTCCTTACATCGTCACTAAAGTCCTCTCAAAAGGGACTTATGAACTTCAGGACTGTAATGGAATTCCACTCGAGGAGCCCTGCAACGGGATCTATCTAAAGAAGTATTTTGCCTAGTTTTGCACTAGGCATATGCTTTGTAATTTTATGTATATAAGTTTTGCCTATTGTTTTGATGCTTCTGGATTGTTTTTTGGTTTTCAAGGTGTTTTTCTCATGTATAATCTTTTTCTTTCACACAGATGCCATCACTCCCCTTATCATACGTTGGATATGTTGATGGTACTAGTCGTCACACTAGACGCATTGCTTCAGTTGCTTGAGTTCTCTACACTCCTAAGTCAGACTTTCTTGGTTTTGTGGGAATCTTCTTGGGTAACGCCACCAATAATGTTTCCGATTACATGTTAGTGATCCAACTCCTCATGGAAGCGACATCTCGTGACATCTCCAATTTAGTGGTCAGGTTAGATTCCCAACTCATCATTATCCAGTTAAAAATTCACTATCGTGTCCGTCATCCTGTGTCGTTGCATTATTTTTTAAGGGTGAGACTTTCAGAACATCATTTTCAAACAATTACATTTGGGCATGTTCCTAGAGAATTTAATGCATTAGCCGATTTTTTGGAAAATTATGTGTTAGATTGGCATTTGTCACATTTACTATAAAAGATTCACTCATGAGTATATATATTTTTATCCCATTAAAAATACATAAAAAATTTAAAAACACAAAATCACCAAAAAATATATATATATATATATATATATATGATGTCCAGTACAATAGTAACATCAAAAAATCTTCCAAAACTTGGGTGTTTTACAAAAATTTGGTTATACTAAGCCACGCTCTGACACTAATACATCCGCTCTGCTAGCTAGGCCTGATGATCATGGTAGCATACAACTGCTCTAGCTATCCTCCTCAGAGGCACTAGGTATCTCTTCGGCACACCTACAGTATGTCGTTGCAGACAAACTAGAACCTCCTGCATAGGAAGAGGTGGTATATGTTAGGGTCCCGTGATTTGGCTGATTGGCAAGCCAAATGACAGTGTAACATCAAACCAAGCTTTGGAGCCCAAGGACCTAGCCTTCCCGGACTCAGAGAGGGCTCTCTCTATTATATGTAAAAGATATCGGTGTGTTTTCTTATGGTGTTCTGATATTAGGCTAGTTATGAAGTGAGTTTTTTTATTTTGGTTTTTTAAGTTTGTGAAGGATAAAACTGATCAAAGACATAAAATGGATAACGAGGAGTTAGATCAACTGGGCTATGGGGTCAAAAGGGTCAAGGAAGCTATCAGATGATGATACAAGGCTGCTGTAGGGCCGATTTGATTCAAGGTAGAAAGGATCTTTGGGAAAAATGGAGTAAATGGACATCAAGTTTGTGAACAACAAAGAGTTTCAAGTATCACTGGTTCAATATATAACATAAACATGGTAGGGCAAACCATTAATCATGAAAAATGTAACTATGAACTAATCAATACATAGAAACAAACATTCAAGCCATGCATAGAAGTATAAGACCCTCTAACTTTAGGAAATGGCTATCAGACTTTGGGGAAAACACTTAAGACAGACTAACAACTTTAAAATACTATGCCGGAATGCCTAAACACAGCACTTCAAGTTATTGGGCACTTTGAACAACCAGATTTGCATAGTTTTAGGCAAAGGGCTAGATCGGAACTAGGCCCCCTTGGTTCAACAAGATGATAATCTAATCAGTCAAAGAGAAATTTCATGGATGGAACTATAGCTAGCCATAGGTAAGTAGGGCGTACCGTAAGTCATACTTAGCATGTATAAAACCATGAATGAAACCAGCAACAATATCCTAAGTATTAAAGAGCAGTCAAGAATTCTTTAATGTTACTTAGGAAGAAGAAAACAAAGATGCTATGAAGAAATAGGAAATTTGAGGTGCCTCCATGGGCATATCTCAAATTTGTTCTCTACTGATCTATAGCAAGCAAGAAACATGTATTCATGAATGAAAACTAGAAGACAAAAACAAAGCAAGAGACACTATACCATTCTACCAAGTCATGGAATCCAACAACAATCCTTCTTCATTCATCCAAGAGCATCCAAGAGGCAATCCAAAAGCATGAGACAAGTATTTCTTCCAAAGCTTATATGACCATATATTGCTTCTCTTCTCAAGTTCAGCCTTGTTTTACAATTAAAGCCTTTGGAATATATAGGCTCAAGTGAGGAAAACCTCATGGTTCAACTTGCTCTCCCATTGGCCTAATCAAAATATCTAAACTTGTCCTTGAGGCTTTGCAAAGCCCAAGGCACAAAATATCTCATAAAATATCTAAACTTGTCCTTGAGGCTTTGCAAAGCCCAAGGCACAAAATATCTCATAAAATATCTAGAAAATGCTAAAAAAGGAAAAATAATTGACTTTGCATCATTTTCCATGTGCAAAAATAGCTAAACGCACATTTGGAAAAAGCAATTTTTAAAGGTTCAAATTTTACAAAAATATTCAAAATTTACATCAGCAAAAGGTCCCCTGACTTGCCGACAACATTTGGCAGCCTTCCTGATGTCGAAACGAGGCTCATGATAGCTCGTTGGAAATCTATGAGTGTCTACTTTCTGGAACAACTGAAATTTCCCCAATCCAATGCCTATAAGTCCTTCAAAAATAGGACTGTGTGTAAAAAACCAGAAAATAAACCTTGCTGATAGACGGGGCAGCATGTTGAAAAAGTGAGTGTTTTTTGTATCTTTGGGGGACCAAAAAAACTTCAAATGCTCCGAAAATTTCTGAGTAGATGCTCCTAAATTTAATACATCCAATGGTACCACTCTTAAGAGTTGAGGATGCTCCAAACTGAAATGGCGGCGCCCATGATTTTATGCAATTAGGCCCAAAAATGCCGAAAAACAAAAACATGTCAAAATTTGCTCAATTTTGGTGAGCAAGTCCCTCAAGGATTTTTAGAAAAATTTCTAGAAGCTCGGGCCAAAATTCCAAGTCCTGATGTGTATTTCTTCACTTTTAGTGTCGGGCGCCCTTTTTGGGCAGTTTTGAGCTTTTCTTGGTTTTCCTCCTTTGTTGCTTGGCATTCTAGCTTTGGTGAAGAAGTCATGGCCCCTTGCCTTCTGCTTGTAGATGAAGGAAGCGCTTTCAAAACCCTCTGCTTATATATGAAGGAGGTTTCTTTGGTTTTAAAAATCTCTGCTTATAGATGAAGGAGGTTTCTTTGGTCTTCAAACCCTCTGCTTATATATGAAGGAGGTTTCTTTGGTCTTCAAACCCTCTGCTTATAAATGAAGGAGGTTCTTAGTCATGTCATATCAACAGCCTCTTGACAGTGTTGTTTTTCTTTCACTGTTCTTTTAGGCTTCGAATGTGGTCACAAGAGCTTGATGAAAAACTCTTTTCACTGTAGCAGCATCCCAGGCTCAAGATCACATTGAGAAGTAGTTGTCTTCTCATGTGGCGCCAAAAATTGTCTTCTAAGATGCTCGTATGTTTCCTGTCCTTGAAAGATCCATCAAACACTGTAAAACACCTAAAATCAGCTTGAGATTATGGTCTATGTATTGCTGAGACTTAAGGGTGTATCAGTGGCGCGACTTAGGGTTGTGACCAACTTTATTAGCAGAGTGGGAGGTCTGTTATGACTGGTCTATAGCAGATGGAGGTTTTTTGGCTCTTGGATAGTTTTCCAAGGGTGAAATGTCTTAAAGCGCCACTTCCTAACTTAGGGGAGGTTGTTTGAACAGACTTGGATTGTTTCTTTAGAATTGATGGTCAGACTAGTATGGTTGAGGTTAAGTAGGATTTGATAATGATGTTTCATCTCGTCATGGGCGGACTGAAAAGGTAGGAAGGCAAAAAAGTTTATGGGGGTTTTCTAGATGACAAATTGACATATGGAAATCAGCTTCTAGAAAACTAAGCTAGAATTTAGTCATCAACAACAGGTGAAAAATACTGATGACTAACAGTGGCTTCATTTGGGGAGGGCAGCTCCTTTTCAGGAGGTGTCCAGAATCTCAGATCTTTGGCTTATGAAGACCAGTGCCTTACCCATTGGGGCAAATTTCATCCTTCCTTGATGCTACTTCTGTAAAGTGACAGCATGATTAGCATCAATGATATTTCTACCTACCCCACTATCTTTCCTAACATTTTTTCTTCTTTTTGGCCCCTTTGAACTAGCAGCCTTTTGAATATATATTTTTCTTTTTGCAAAATGAACCTATCTAATTCTACACTTATATCTGCCGGGAGTTCAGATTAAACTGATGAACTCCTTCATTACTCTACCTATGCTAGATCAACTATCAAGATTAAGCTGTTTGACAAGATTTTGTTCTCTAATCTAAAACACGAAATTTAAAAGATGATCAAATCAGGATTAGACAGTCTGATTTGTCATGCATTTGCGGCATAAAAGACAAGCTGCACACAAATATTATTTTGCAGAAATGGAAACTAGGAAAAACAGGGCTAAGATGCACAATTTGTTTTTCATCCCCGCTTCCCTCTTTGGTTCTGTTTTGGGCATGTGGAACCAGTATCTTCTCCTAATCTACTCTCTTTGATAAGTCAAGCTTACACAATTTTGACCATCTTTTTCACTCACTAACTTATCAGCAAATAAATTTAAACATGTTCAGTTATGATTAGGCTAGATAGCTGAACAAGACATTGAAGTACTAGTAGTGGCATTTAGACTTGCTCGCTTTCCGAAGGACTATTTTTTTGGAACATGGGGCTTTACCATTGCTTTTTAGAAACTGCCCTCTTTGGTTCTGTTTTGGGCGTGTGGAACCATTATCTTCTCCTAATCTACTCTCTTTGATAAGTCAAGCTTACAAAATGTTGACCATATTTTTCACTCACTAACTTATCAGCAATTAAATTTAAACATGTTCAGCTATGATTAGGCTAGATAACTGAACAAGACATTTGAGTACTAGTGGCGGCATTTATACTTGCTCGCTTTCAGCATGACTATTTTTGGGTACGGGGCTTTACCATTGCTTTTTTAGAAACCTCCCTCTTTTCCTACATTTTACTGTTTTTGTATTTTCTTCTTTTTCACTTTTTCTTCAAACAAAATACAACTAAAAAGGTGCTCACAAGGCTGAGCTTATTTTCCATAGCTATCTATCTATCCTAGCCTAAACTATACACAACATACATATTTTTGGTGAACTCTTCTTTCCAATATAACCAGTCAAGTAGATGATTACATGGTTGATCTTGGTTTAGTTATTTTATGATGATGAAGTAATGAGAAGGCCACTCCCACTTGGTTTGTTTTCGGACAGTAGTGTTTAAGTTCTTTCTCATTCTTGGTAGCAACTTGTATATGATAGAACCCACTACTCCTTCAGTTTTCTTAAGGAAAAAAACAAATGGATCTTTGAATAATACCTGATCTAGAGGATTTGATATATAGGCTTCATTCAAGACTACTCTTTCTTCCACTTGGCTATATCTAGGACTCTCCTGGTAAAGCAACTCTTCCCCTTGCTCATGATCACTTGAAATGTAAAACTCATCATATATTGCAGTGTAGTTTTCTTTCCAAGCTGATGTGTTTTGATAGGGTGGGCTGAAAACTGTGTGAAGGTCATCAGGATGATGGGCAGGGATACACTTTGACAGTAAATTATCTTGAAAGGATAGTGTGACAACTCCCATGTGTTTATCAACCTCTATTTCTTCATCTGCAATTTGTAACTCAATGGAACTTGGTGGCTGCAAATCTGGAGTAAAGGAATATTCCATGTCTAAAATGATTTCCTCAACCGTTTCAGGAAAAGGCTTCTCATTTACAACATGCTCGAGAATTTCATCATCCTCCTCAACCTCATCATCAAAGCTGAAAAACTGCTGATTTCCAATTATGTGAATGTTATCTCTGATGGACTGAAGTGAAATAGAGCAAAGAGTCCGAGACTCTTCACTTACTTCTAAACTCTCAAGGCTCTTCTCATTAGTGTCATAGATGACATGTAATGGCTACTCACTTTTCTCAAGTTTATGAAACTGAGCTTCCTCCCAAAAATCAAAAGCTGAGTGTTCTGCAAAGTTAGTTTTTGTTTGGAAATCACAATCATCAACATATTTATCAAACCTTGGAGAATCATTAACATAAGAAATGTCATCAACCATGCACATTGGACTATCAGATTGCTTTTCTTCAAATTGATCTACACATCTATTTTCTGATTTATGATATGCAAGATTGACAGGAGAAAGATCAGAATTTTTTTGGTTATATGAAGTTTCAGAGGTTGTTTGTATGTTTATAAGTTGATCTATTTCCTCTTCAGTTAAAAAGGGAGGCATTTTCATTTCTCTAACATAATCTTCTTTCTCTTGGGAAATCTGATTTGAAGGATGAGTGTATTTTTGGGCTTTACCTATGAGAGATGATGAATCATCACTTATGCCCTTAGAGATATCCTGTGGGTTTTCTTTCATTTCTTGCTTGTTTTTATCTTCAACCACTTCTTTGTGATGTTGAGGATAGTTAGCATGTAATTCATGAGTTTTTTATGACAGATTCTTAGGGGGCCAGTTTGCTTTTATGAACTCAAATGACTCCCAACATAAAGGTAGAGACCCTACAGGTTTTGATTTATCTTCTATCTCAGATTTGATTTCCTCCTCCATCAGCTCTTCTTGATTTAGGTGAGAGTTATCTTGAATAGGGTTTTCTTGAATAACTACTGAGAGATATTTAGGATGCAAATTTTCTTTCAAAGTCTGGAATGATTTAAAGCATAAGGGTAGAGAACCTAAAGGTTTTGATTCTTCTTCCATTTCAGAATCTATGATTTCAAAATGGCTGATAGCTTCTTTAAAGCATTCCTCTATGTTTTTATTTGCAACTTTCCCATTAGACTCATTTTGTTTATAGCTCTTGTCTTGTGATAGTCGAGTGTGTTCAACCTGAGGAAGAAGGGTAGGTTGGTTTGAATAAGCAGTGTTAACCTTTTGTTGTTTCCTATCAAGTAGCTGCTCTAGTTTTCCTACCATACATACCAATTTTTTCAGCTTTTCCTCTGAAGATGCTAGTTTCTCTTGATTTGCGTTGTCTTCCTCTATTACTCTTAGCTGTGCCTCTCTATTTAGTATGTTGAATTCTACATCAACTACTATCCTTTGCATTTCTTCTAGGGTCAAAGGATCTTTGCTTCTTATCTGGAAAACCAACTCTGGGTCAAAAGAATATGGGTAGTGCAAGAGAGCACATCCAAGGGGTGGCTTTAGGTTAGCAGGCATTGCATGGTATACTTTATTGAACCTGGCTGAAAAGTTTTGTATTGTTTCCCCTGGTTGTATTTTTAACTGATTGTACTCCTCTATGATGAGAACTTTATTACCCATGACCACCCACCTATCTAGGAAGATTTGAGTGAACTGATGAAAATTGGTAATGCTTGCAGCGGGAAGGTCTTGAAACCAACTCTTAATTTTTCCTTGTAATGATAAGGCAAACATTCTAATATGCACATCATCTTTTTCTATGTCATAAAGGTCAAGTAAATCCTCAGGTTTTTGGGTGTGCTCTTCAGCGGTGACTTTGGAGCTTTCTCCATCAAACCTGGGTAATTTATTTTGAAGATTTGCAGGAAGGGCTTGTAAGATGGGAGGTAAAACCAGAGGCTTGTATCTTTCTGGGACCTTTGTGGATATAGGTAGTGTAAAAAGAGGTTCGTGACTGTTTGAGGTTTCGGCCAGAGTGCGAAAGGTAGCATGAGGCTCATGTTTTTCTAGGTTTTCCATAGGTGAATCTGGGGTAAGCACAGGTGTACAAGCCTGCTCATGGTTTGAAATTTGAGGCTTAGCTTTTTGAGGTTTGAGATCTTTCCAATGATCAATGTAGATATCATTGGTGTATTCCGGATCAGGCTCAAAGTAGGATAGAACATAGTTATAGATAAAGACAATAATTTCTTGAATCCAACTAAGGCATGAGTGATTTTTCTTTTAGGATGACCGGTCATGTTTTAGGTTCTTCCTCCAGTGGAGTCTTTAGGTCTATTGAGAGTTGTGGAGTCGCCAGGTGGAACTTGGTTGTTTTTTACAGAGTTGTAGCTATGGTCCACCACCAGTAACTAGGGAAAACTAATCTGGGAATGTTTTGGATTTTTCTGAGTTTTTGTATAGCCTATAAGGTTTGCTAAAGTATTCTAAACTTGTTTCATCACTTTGCTAGGGTGGCAATAACAAAAAGAGTTTACTCTAAATGATCTTATGGACTGCTTGCTTGTTTAAGTATCTAAAGGACTAAAGAGTGTATAAGAGTTCGCTAGACTGTCATGTACTCAGTGTCCCACCATCTCCCGCTATGTTAGTGAGCGATGGGATAGGTCGATCGGATAGTAATCTAGAGTTCAGTAAAGGCCTACTGGAGGCTAGTGGAGTCGCCAGGTGGATTTTTATTTTTTTTGTGGTATATGTGTATGGTCCACCACCAATACTGACAAAAACCAATCTAAGGGAGTTTTTTGGGGTTTTTCTGAGTTTTTATGTAGTCCTAAGGTTTGGAAGAGTGTCTTATAGCTGAGTCATCATTTTTCTAAGATGGTGAAAAAGCTAGCCTCTACTCTTCAAACAACACTCAAGTTTTCTAAGTTTGATTGAGACTGCGAGAATTCTAAGGTGTACTTAGATTGTCACTAACTCGGAAGGTCCCACCGTGACTTTTATTATGTTAGTGAGTGGTGGGATAAGTAAATAAAATAGTATTCTTAAGGCCTCTAAAGATTAGGGAAACTAAGTTTGTTTATTACTCAGATTCCCACCGTGATCGCCATTATGTTAGGGTGGCGATGAGGTGGCTCACTGGTAGGTATTCTTGAAAATAAGGGACTTATAGAGTTCTAAGGTGTCCTTAGATTGTTACTAACTCAAGGTCCCACCATGATCGCCATTATGTTAGTGAGCGGTGGGATAAGTCAGCCAGACAGTATTCTCAAAAGTCTCTAAAGATTAGGGAAACTAAGCTTATTTATCACTCAGGGTCCCATCGTGATCGCCATTATGTTAGGGTCCCGTGATTTGGCTGATTGGCAAGCCAAATGACAGTGTAACATCAAACCAAGCTTTGGAGCCCAAGGACCTAGCCTTCTTGGACTCAGAGATGGCTCTCTCTATTATATGTAAAAGATATCGGTGTGTTTTCTTATGGTGTTCTGATATTAGGCTAGTTATGAAGTGAGTTTTTTGATTTTGGTTTTTTAAGTCTGTGTGGGATAAAACTGATCAAAGACATAAAATGGATAACAAGGAGTTAGATCAATTGGGCTATGGGGTCAAAAAGGTCAAGGAAGCTATCAGATGATTATACAAGGCTACTGTAGGGCCGACTTGATTCAAGGTAGAAAGGATCTTTGGGCAAAATGGAGTAAATGGACATCAAGTTTGTGAACAAAAAAGAGTTTCAAGCATCACTGGTTCAATAGATAACATAAACATGGTAGGGAAAACCATTAATCATGCAAAATGTAACTATAAACTAATCAATACATAGAAACAAACATTCAAGCCATGCATAGAAGTATAAGACCCTCTAACTTTAGGAAATGGCTATCAGACTTTGGGGAAAACACTTCAGACAGACTAACAACTTTAAAATACTATGTCGGAACGCTTAAACACAACACTTCAAGTTATTGGGCACTTTGAACAACCAGATTCGCATAGTTTTAGGCAAAGGGCTAGATCGGAACTAGGCCCCCTTGGTTCAACAAGATGATAATATAATCAGTCAAAGAGAAATTTCATGGATGGAACTATAGCTAGCCATAGGTAAGCAGAGCGTACCGTAAGTCATACTTAGCATGTATAAAACCATGAATGAAACAAGCAACAATATCCTAAGTATTAAAGAGCAGTCAAGAATTCTTTAATGTTACTTAGGAAGAAGAAAACAAAGAAGCTATGAAGAAACAGGAAATTTGAGGTGCCTCCATGAGCATATCTCAAATTTGTTCTCTACTGATCTATAGCAAGCAAGAAACATGTATTCATGAATGAAAACTAGAAGACAACAACAAAGCAAGAGACACTATACCATTCTACCAAGTCATGGAATCCAACAACAATCCTTCTTCATTCATCCAAGAGAATCCAAGAGGCAATCCAAAAGCATGAGATAAGTATTTCTTCCAAAGCTTATATGACCATATATTGCTTCTCTTCTCAAGTTCAGCCTTCTATTACAATGAATCCTCTTGGAATATATAGGCCAAAGAGGATGAAAACCAACCAAGGCAACTAGCTAGCCATTGGTTCAAAATAAATATCTAAACTTGTCCTTGAGGCTTTGCAAAGCCCAAGGCACAAAATATCTAATAAATATCTAAACTTGTCCTTGAGGCTTTGCAAAGCCTAAGGCACAAAATATCTCATAAAATATCTATAAAATGCTAAAAAAGGAAAAATAATTGACTTTGCATCATTTTCCATGTGCAAAAAATAGCTAAACGCACATTTGGAAAAAGCAATTTTTAAAGGTTCAAATTTTACAAAAATATTCAAAATTTACATAAGCAAAAGGTCCCCTGACTTGCCGGCAACATTTGGCAGCCTTCCCGATGTCGAAACGAGGCTCATGATAGCTCATTGGAAAGCTATGAGTGTCTAATTTCTGGAAAAACTAAAATTTTCTCAATATAATGCCTAGAAGTCCTCCAAAAATAGGACTGTGTGTAAAAAACCAGAAAATAAACCTTGCTGATAGACGGGGCAGCATGTTGAAAAAGTGAGTGTTTTTTGTATCTTTGGGGGAACAAAACAACTTCAAATGCTCCAAAAATTTCTGAGTAGATTCTCCTGAATTTAATACATCCAATGGTACCACTCTCAAGAGTTGAGGATTCTCCAAACTGAAATGGCGGCGCCCATGATTTTATGCAATTAGGCCCAAAAATGTTGAAAAACAAAAACATGTCAAAATTTTCTCAATTTTGGTGAGCAAGTCCCTCAAGGCTTTTTAGAAACATGTCTAGAAGCTCAGGCCAAAATTCCAAGTCCTAATGTGTCTTTCTTCACTTTCGGTGCCGGGCGCCCTTTTTGGGCAGTTTTGAGCTTTTCTTGGTTTTCCTCCTTTGTTGCTTGGCATTCTAGCTTTGGTGAAAAAGTCATGGCCCCTTGCCCTCTGCTTGTAGATGAAGGAGGCGCTTTCAAAACCCTCTGCTTATAGATGAAGGAGGTTTCTTTGGTCTTCAAACCCTCTGCTTATAGATGAAGGAGGTTTCTTTGGTCTTCAAACCCCCTGCTTATAAATGAAGGAGGTTCTTAGTCATGTCATATCAACAGCCTCTTGACAGTGTTGTTTTTCTTTCACTGTTCTTTCAGGCTTCGAATGTGGTCGCAAGAGTTTGATGAAAAAATCTTTGTTCTGTAGCTGCATCCCAGGCTCAAGATCACATTAAGAAGCAGTTGTCTTCTCATGTGGAGCTCAAAATTGTCTTCTGAGATGCTGGTATGTTTCCTGTCCTTGAAAGATCCATCAAACACTATAAAACACCTAAAATCAGCTTGAGATTATGGTCTATGAATTGCTGAGACTTAAGGGTGTATCAGTGGCATGACTTAGGGCTGTGACCAACTTTATTACCAGAGTGGGAGGTCTGTTATGACCGGTCTATAGCGTATGGAGGTTTTTTGGCTCTTGGATAAATTTCTTCTAAGGGGTGAAATGCCTTAAAGCACCACTTCCTAATCTCAGGGGGAGGCTGCTTTCAACATACTTGATCGCTTTTGAACTGCATGGTCGACTAGTATGTTGAGGTAACAGATTGACAATGAGAGCCATCTCGTCATATGACCGAAAGGTAGGGAAGGCGTAAAAGTTACATAGTTTTCAGATGACAAATTGACATATGGAGACTGAAGCCAGGAAAACTAAGCTAGAATTTAGTCATCAACAACAGGTGAAAAAGACTGATGACTAACAGTATACCCATACTTAGACCCTCCAGGTTTCTGGACAGTTCATGTAAAACCTGGGCATCATCATCCTCGGCGGCTTCTGCATCCTCTGCTGGTGCGCTAGCCCCAGGTAGCTG
This sequence comes from Pinus albicaulis, assembly GCA_034641835.2. Classification (NCBI taxonomy): domain Eukaryota; kingdom Viridiplantae; phylum Streptophyta; class Pinopsida; order Pinales; family Pinaceae; genus Pinus; species Pinus albicaulis. The sequence continues at coordinate 1,494,828,656 of CM076570.1, read as the reverse complement.
CAGTCCTTGCCATGCATAGTGAGGGGCCCCAACTGGCCGGACAGGTGCCACATCTGTGTCAAGAAAACAAAAGCTTCATGTCAAAACATAATTTTCACCCTATTTCAACAAAAAAAATTGCATAAACATTCAAAAGACAAAAAAAAAAAAAAACAAAGTACTTCTTTGGAATACACTGATCATTTCCTTCTTACCATCGAATCCCCACTAGGTACTAGGGGGCAGGACTAACTCCGGATCGCCTGTGAAGTTCATCCCTGCATAGGGATAATCCTCAATCATGATTATCTGGGAGTTTAGCCAATCAAAAAATCCATCATCAAAGCAGTGGCAGACGAGACCCTTTCTAGTCCGTGGAAGCAAAGCTGCCCACCGAGCCCGCCTCGGCTCGCGTGGGCCCAAAGGCACTGTAACAATCCTGGGCCTCATCAATGGTATCTGCTCCAGTAAGAAAGAGACAATCAGTGTACCGTACCCAAACTCTCTCTGGGTCCGGGTCTTACATGTGGTAAGCTTTGCTCGGACCCGACGGACAACCCTGTCACACCAGTCAAAAACCTGAGGCTGCATATAGTCCAAGGCTAGGAGCACCTGGGCCTTGGTGGCCACATGTTGACTCTTGGCAGCTGCCAAGTGAAAAATCATCCATAAGATAGACCTCAATGGTCTCAAAGCCACCTATACGATAGGTACCCAGTTGCTCACAGCCTGAGTGTCAGGTATGCAATGTGCACGAATCAGATCAGCAGTGGAACATGGGTTAGCTCTGGACCCCGTCAAGTCGGGCCTCGGCCCACGGCATGATAGGCCGGTCAAAAATTACACATCATCCTTTTCGATTGAGAGCTCATTGCCCCTACTCTGAAAGACATGGTGCCGTTCGTCCCATTTCTAGATTAGCCACCTCAGGAGGTCCTCTTGACCCCTCATCAGTTCTAGGCGAGCATATTTTAGCAATCCACATCTGCGGAGAGCCATCAAGCTTGCAGCATCTGTCACCATCTCTCGTTCTTCCCGTTCATGTTCTCTCTCTCGCCAGATACTCATGTTTAACAACTGAATACCTACAAATGCAATGTTTTCAACCGATCAAAACTTGCCTGGACCACTTCAAAACAACGAAAAATGAGTTGCTAAAAAACACGGTGCACCTAACGCTGGCCCTAGTCTAAAATAGAGCACGGTAACGCATCATTCCCTCATGGGTTATGCGTTTAACGCGTCTGTAACAATAATGGCCCACGTTAGGTGCAAGCATTTTTTAGGGCCTCACAAATTTTCCATTTTGAACCAGCAAAAAGTAAAAAAAAGACAATTAAATGATAGCAGGAGGTTCTAGCTCTTACCTGGTTCTCGCGGGAAGGAAAACCGTTGCCCAGATTGACCGTAATCGTCAGCTGAAGATTTCACCCCTTTTCACCCCAAAGCTTCTTCATAGCACTCAAAACAGTGAAAATGAAGGCCTTCCGACCTTATTATAGCCAATTTTGGGGCATGACTCTCTTAAGCTAGTCGGCAAAAGTCATGAATTCTTGCTACGCATGTGTCGCAACTCTTGAGATTTGGTACTGATGTTCTGATGAGTGATCAAGATTTATGTGCAGACATACTCATGTTTTATCGAGCATTCTTTTTATAGTATTTTTCTTGCTCGTTAATCCTAAAAACCTCGAGTTCCCTCCTTCGGACTCGTTAAACTTATATGAAGTTGATATCGAGCGTTCTTTTTGTATGGTCCTTTTCTTGCTTGTTAATCCAAAAAACTTAGAGTTCTCTTCTTCAGACTCATTAAAACTATGAAGAAGCACTGAGATTTATTTTTAGGAATCTTTTTCTCGCTCATAAAACTAAAAAAACCCCGAGTTGACATTATCAGGCTCGTTAAACTACCACGACAGAGAGTAAGGAGCCATTCTTTTTCTATTTTTCAAAGCTCTTTAAACTAAAAAGGTAACCGAGTTTTCTCCGCATGACTCGTTAAAATTTCACGAAGGTAATCGAGTTTTCTCCATGTGACTCGTTAAAATTCCACGAAGGGCACCGAGTTTTTCTTTGTTGGACTCGTTAAAATTTCACAAAGAGTACTGAGTTTACTTCGTCTCCTCCTACTCATAACAAAATGACGTAGATGTCCATCGAACATAGATTTCTCACTTTTCTGGCTTCGATGGAATAACTTACGGAAAATGAACTATTTCGGGCTTACTATTCTCCCTTTGCCATGCCCGGTTATCAAGACATGACAAAGGTACCCCAATGGAGTCATCTTTTATGACATTTTTCAGACTCTCTAAACATGAAAAATTCACCGATTTTACTCCTCTAGACTCGTTAAACCTAATCAGACGGGGCACAGAGTTGTCTTTTATGACATTTTCCAGACTCTCTAAATATGAAAAATTCATCGATTTTACTCATCTGGACTCGTTAAACTTAATCAGACGGGGAAAAATTTGGACGAAATGGATACTACCTCTGTTACATTTTAGAAAGGTTGATTTGGCAGCAAAATTCTTGAACATGGCACTCCCCAGAAAACTCTTTCATAGTTAGCCAAACCCTACCATCTATGATTATTAGCCTTCATCTCCCAGTGTCCCTGCACTAGTAAAATCCTAACACACTCTTTAGTGTTCATTAAGCTTTAGCTGCCTAGTACCCTGCTACAGTGCCTTCTATTGTTCAAGTAGATCTCGCTATCTACTACTCCTATTATCAACCAAGCCACTCATTATGCCAAAAATTATTTGTCATCTGACATCCCCATTTAACCTTCATTATCTCAATCATAAAAAAAATCCGTTGGTTTCCGTTTCATGTTGACTGATGTAGGACGCCTCAATGCCTACCTTTCAACAGATCTCTTCCTATCGACTTCAACATCTTATCTAGGAAGTTGATCCAGAAACCCATCAATACCCGGATACGACATCAAAGGTAAATCAGGTTTCCAATGTGGGTCTTTCATCATCGCTTCCCGGTTGAATGATTCTAAGAGTGTTCGACTTCAACTCATTTATCTACACTCGCTGATTTTACCGTGCATCTTAGGGACCATCATCATTATCGGTGGTTACCTTCACGTCTATTAAGCTTTCTATCAACTGGTACTCAGATGATTTCTCACATGTTCGATGACAACTCCTTCATTCACATGTTGAGGAATATGCAGTTTAAGTGAATCGGCGGTCAAGACCTTGGGGCAAAGGCTACATCATTAAAGTTGTGTTTCCTTCCCCAAGTTGCGATATTGTTTAGGGAGATAACTTCTTCAGCCTGATCCTGTTATGACAGACACTTCCACATTGTGTTTATCGGTGGACAGATTCTTCATATCTCTATTCTAGATAAATCATGTTGTTTAAGCTACTGAGCATGGGAATGCTCGACTCAAGGCAGATACTATATTTTCTGACATATGTTGTTGTTTCAGGTTTTCCTCAGTATTTCAATCTATTTATATCTACTACACACATTGTAAAGTATTTTGGCCATCGTCTTCGTCTTTGACCTCACACTTAGGGGGCATCTGTTACAGGTCAAAATACCTCCTCATCAGCTCAGAGGAGAAGACAAATATGGAAGGAATACAAAGACCTAAATTAAACCTATTTCTGCCAAGGTAACACCTCTCTATAACAACACAAGAGCATTATAATGTAGTTGATCAGTGAATGGGCTGCGTTAGTGGCTAGGGAAATGCTCTGTTTACACTAAAGGGCAGCGTTACCCATGTTTTAAGTTTGAAACGGGAAAAACCCGCAGACAATGATTTGAATCTCCAGTTTTTTCTCACAAGAGAGTCAGTACAAAAAGGAAACCACAAAGAACTGATCTCTTATTGGGCATTGCCATAAACAACTGAACTCTCAAAGAAGGCTAAAGCATGGAGTTTGGAGAAACATCTTGGTTTTTTCTATTCAGAACTGGTGGAAAGAGAAGGGCAATGATTTCTCTCTCCATCTCCTATAAAATGGAGTTGAAGGTTCTTTGTTCAAGGTCCAAGTATTGCTAAAGTTTTGCATACTTGTGAAGTAGAGATCATTGTTGTAGTGTGAAGGTCAAGGGTCAAAGAGGTTCATTGAGAACTTGTTGATAGAGACATCACCACTTTGAGAGATAGAGAGATTGGAAGGCTGAGGAGGGCTTGGTGCAACCGACGGTTGTAATCCTCCTTTTTCATAAATCAATAGAACTGTATCTATTTTGTCCATTCTATGCGTTGATATTGTCATTATTGTTTAATCACTTATATGGCATGAGATGAATGGCATAGATGTGCATAGTTTAAATGTTTATTATATATTGGCTTATTTGATAGGATATATGTTATGTTAGAAATTACACGGTGCTTTGATTGATTGCAGGACCAAGATTTGGAGCCGGTGAAGAAGAACTCCTAATTCACTACCTAGTTCTCTCCAAGGGACTCCAAGATCATTAAACAGGTAATTTTCTATCTCATTCTATCAAGTTGTTTTAAGTTAATATGAACATGTATATGCCATCTTTGTGAACTATACAGCTAATCTTACTGTCTGCGTCGGGCACCAGAAATCCCTGAGAGGGATATGCGATAACCAACAACCCAAGAATTTTACCCTACAACACAAACCCCCCAGCACTTCGTCCAAGGAATCCCAACCGTTGATCATCCTAGATCAACGACTCTTATTCATCCCGCATCCAAACTTCATTTTTAACCCCATTGCGCTTCCGCCAAAGATTTTTCCCCTTTTCATTACATTTTCTTCCATTTTATTATAATGTTACCCCCTCCACATTATAAATTCCTGATTGATCTTAGTCGTTGATCAATCTGATCCAATGGCTTGGACTTAATCTAACTCTCATTCATTCAATCGCCTCCCCTTTTAACCCCAGCAAGCAATCTCGACCATTGGTTGATTCCATCCAACGGTCACGATTTAATCTCATGCCCAGAAGCTATCTAAACCTATTTCTGCAGGATTTTCTTAACTTTTATGTGTTTTTGCAGGTTTTAAAGGTTTCTCAATGGTTCTACAAGAAAATCAAGGGCCGGGGATGATGATCCCCCAGGTCATTATCCATGAAGACGAAGAATTTGTAGGGTTCAAATTATCATTTTATCATGCCTCATGAGAACTGGTAACAGTATAAAACCCTCTGCGCACTTGCAAAAGCAAAAAAAAAAATAGTGAACCTTAATCAGGCACAGAGTATCAGTTTTACAGCATAAGATCAAAGTAGAAATCAATGTTTAAAGGTTTTTAACAAAATTTTGAGAGATGATGGCATAAATTCAACTATAAAAAGCCTAATCCACTCAGTTGAAGATTGTATGAAGACCAGAAGACAGAGATTAAGCCAAATTAGGCCTAAAACACAGATCAAAAGCAAATTAATAGTGTTTTAGGTTAAAGCAATGAGATCTATCAGTCCGAGAAGCCTCCACTACCACATCAGAGGCTAATTGAATCCTCTCTAGCTACCAAAGCTCCACTTGCAGTCTCATAAATCACAGAAGGCATAGTTATTGCCTCAGTTAGTGATATTTTGCCTAAAAGACAGCTAGAGTTATTGCTAACTCACCTCAAGAGTTTTTACGTCAACAAAATATGCCCAACATGCTTAATACTTAATGAAAATCAATTAATACAGAGGAAATATTAGAAAGCTTCTCCATTGAGCCCCTCAAAGGCCGAGAAGCATTAAACTATATTAATTGAGCCTAGAGATCTTTTCTCTCATCCCACCTCCTCATTTCTTCTATAAATACTTCTGTAGAAGATGAGAAAAAGGTTGGTCTCTAAATATCTAATGCATGTAAATAGTTTTCTGAAGTTGTTGTAAGCTCTGTTTGTAATTGAAGATACCTAAGTTGAGATGAGAAGTTTGAAGCTACAGAGAACCATTGGACTTGATGATTGTAACTGGTTTGAACATCAAATACAAGCTTATTTATGGGATCCTGGTCTATGTCAACGGTGATGTGTTTCTTATTGTAAATTGTTATTTTCTTTTTGTTTCCATTCTGTCCACTTTCTCTGATAAAGAACAACAAATATAGAGCTAGGATTTACTTTTAAAAGTACCCTACTCTCACTGATAAGCTTTATCTTTATGTTTTCCTCCAATTGTGTATTTAAGAATAATTTAATACAGTCCAAGTAGTTAAGGAGTGTTGGTGAGCCCATGTCTTACTGTCTAAACTTCAAACATTGTTCTTGAATGTTATTTTCAGTTTATGCTAAGTAGAGTCGAACTTGTTGATATTGCAACAAGATGATGAGCTTAGTGGAAAGAAGTTGCCTTCACTAAGTGGGCCCATAGGCTATTTTTGGTGCAAAGTCTATTTTTAGACTAGGTCTATTTTTAGACATATGGATCATGTTCTATGAATTGCAAGATGCTATTTGTGGATGGTTGGTCAAGACAGAAAAATAGATGGACTTCTATTTTTAGACATACTGGGCGGAATCTATTTTTAGATTGCCAGTCTAAAAATAGATATGTCGAATATTATTAGCTCTTAATAATATTTGGACTCTAAACATTATCTTATCCTCTTGGAGCCTAGACCTATGTATAGATGTGGCACAAAGAAATTGACATGAAATTATGCTATTACCGAGGGTTAAGTGGAGCTAGCCGCATGATGACTTCGCTTAGAACTCATGACGTGTGCCTGGTGGAGTCGATTGAGGAAGTTATGGAGTTGTATTTAGTTTAACTCAGTTACACTCAGTTGAGCTAGTTGTATCTAGTCTAACCGATTGATACACTAGTGAGAGTGGAGTGAATTAATTAGTTAATTAATTAACAAATAATAACTCATTAATCAACTAAAGAATACATCAGTTAACTTCAGTGCATGGACAGTTTCAGTGGAGACCAGTGGAGAGGTAGGTGAAAGAGCAAGTGTGACTATCAGTTGTGACCATACTGGTGCATGAGTTTGCACCACACATTGATGGAGATGCCAATGAGAATTGCGTAGTGCATACCAAGTGGATTCGAACTCAGATTGGGCCATTATTCATATGGGATTACGCAGTAGAGGCAGGCTGATAGGTGGAGTAGATTGGAGCATGTGTTTTGTTAGATCTGAGCTTGTGTAGTGTGTAACAATTAGAGATTGTACTGAGAGCTTGTGAGGATTTTGTATAATTATTGTTACATGATATCTATCATTATAATATACAGATATTTGGGGGTTTTCAGCTTTAAGATTTCCCATAAATATTGTGTTTATATGTGTGATTGTTTATGGTTTTAATGTGCGCATGCGATTGTTTATATTTCTGCAATTAATGATCAATGGTAGAAGAGATTATGTATTATGCATGAAGCTCAAATAGTGTGTTATTAGGATAATATCAGTGAATAATTTAACAGTTATTGAAATTTCTACATTGTATCAGAGCATTATTGATCATTGGAGCAATTGCAAAACATTGAAGCGGTTGATTTTTGTGCTGGTAGAATTCAAATTTGCAGTAGTGTTTTCTTGGTGTCGAAGTTGAGATGTCTTTCAACGGATTGTGATTGGAGTATGCCCTTGAGGGCAGCTCGAATTATATTGCATGGAAGGACAGGATGGAGGCGGTGTTAGATGACAATGGGTTGAAGGAGTTCATAGATGCAGAAATTCCAAAACCTGCTTCTAGCGATGCTGCCACACTTGACGCATGCCAAAAGAAGACAGCAAAGTGTCGAAGGATTCTGTTGGAGGGCGTGAAGGATCACATAGTGTCTAGCCTTCATGGTAAGGCTTCTCCATTCTTGATGTGGAAAGCCTTGACAGATTTATTCCAAAGAAAGAGTGACCAGAGGAAGTTGGCGCTCAAGGATAAACTCAGAAACATAAAGATGGAGAAAAGCGACAGTATGCCCAAGTACCTCACGAAGTTCGTCCAATGCAAGGATGAGCTGGGAAGTGTGGGGGTGACTATTGATGATGAGGAATTAGTGAGCTTGGCTCTCCTTGGGCTTCCGAAGAGTTGGCATTCCTATCAAGACTCTGTCAATGGTCGGGAGAAATTTCCAGGATGGGAGTGACTTTGGTCGGATCTTGTGCAAGAGGAGATAAGGGGAAGTACCAGGGACGGATCTTAATCAAGGAGTAATGATGAAGAAAATTTTGCTTTGGCTGCCAAAGCAAAGAAGGGGAAGAGCAAGAAATATTCTCAATCCGGTGCGAAAGGCAAGAAGCAAGACATGTCCAAGGTGAAGTGATTTCACTGTCACCAACACGGACATTAAGCCACAAATTGTCCATAGAAGAAGAAAAATAAGCAGGCTACTAGATCTGCAGCTGGAGAGGCCTTAGCCTCGTAGTTTGAGCTGGATTTTTCACTGATCGCATGCTTGGTCACAAGTTTGATGGGTTCAGTGTGGTTTCTGGACAGTGGTGCGTCTTTTCATATGACAGGAGATCGAGATTTGTTTACTGATCTGGATGAGAAAGATCTTGGAGTGCACATCAAGATCGGCGATGATGGTAGATACAGTGTGACCGATATCGGTACCATTTCCTTTGAGAGGGAGTCTGGTAAACCCTTCGTATTGATGGAAGTGATGCATGTTCCAGGATTGAAGAAGAATCTTATCTCTATGGCGATGTTAGAATACAAGAGATATGGTGTTGTCTTTAGCGAGGGAAAGGCTTTCCTGCGTAGTAAGGAAATTGGAGAGACCCGGAGGATAAGGGTTCGAGTTAAGAACCTTTATCAATTGTAGGTAGATGGCTGCGCAGCAATGGCAGGAAAGGCAAAAGGAGTGGTGAGCTGAGATGATGGCGAGTTGTGGCACTGGAGATTGGGCCAACTTCACCATGGAGCTTTGAAGATACTATAGCAGATTTCTATTGGGCTTCCTAAGGGTACTCTTGCACAATCAGATCATTGCAACGGGTGTATCTTGGGAAATTTTTTGAAAGCCACCTTTCACGAGAAGGATAGTCGCGCCACGATGATCCTTGAGAGAATTCACACAGATTTGTGTGGACCATTCTCAGTAGCTTCGACAGCAAAGAACAGGTATTATGTGATATTTGTTGATGATTTTTCTTGGAAGTACTGGATCTTCTTCATGCAGAAGAAGAGTGAGACATACTCAAAGTTCTGTGAGTTCAAGGCACTGGTTGAGAAAGAATTAGGGAAGCAGGTGAAGGCTCTTAGGAGTGACAATGGTGGTGAATTCATCTCTGGCGAATTTAAGGACTTTTGTAGCGCAGAAGGAATTCGAAGAGAGCTCATAGCATCTCATAACCCACAGCAGAACGGGGTTGCTGAGCGGAAGAACAGAACGATCATGGGTGCTGCACGGGCGATGTTGCACGATCAGGGCCTTCCCATACACTTGTGGGCTGAGGCATGCAATACTGCAATATATGTGCAGAACTGTTGTCCTCACAAGATACTTGGCATGAGTACACTCGAGGAGGCGTTTTCTGGTAAGAAGCCTGATATTTCCCATTTGAGGATTTTTGGTTCACCTGTTTACATTCATGTGTGGAAGGATACCAGGAAGAAGCTGGAGCTGACCGTAGAGGTTGGGATATTTGTGGGGTACACTGATACGCCCCACAACTATCATGTGTATTTTCCAGACGGTCGCAAGACTGTTGTGCGACGGGATATAAAATTTCAGGAGGAGAAAGAGTTGAAGTGTTCGGTTGAGAGGGAGCCACACTTGCATGCAGATGAGGAGCTATTAGTTCCTAAGGATGAGTCTCAGGATGTGGATCAGCCACAAGAGGAGGTTCATGGAGTGGAAGAGACCACTCAAGTAGCACCAACCATCAGAGGGCGGAAGCGCACTACAGAAGCTGAGCGACTGGCTCAAGATGCAGAGAAGGTTGTAGGACCACCTACAACACAGCACAGACAGAGACAGTCACCTGATCGGTACACTGGATAAATGGCTCTTGTTGGCAAGTGTATCATGACAGAGCCATCCTCTTTCAAGGAAGCTGTGGAGGATCCCGCATGGGTAGATGCCATGGTGGAAGAGTATGATTCGATTGTCAGAAATAGTGCATGGGAGATTGTCCCAAGGCTGGAGGAGAAATCAGTGGTGGGTTCGAGATGGATCTACAAAGTGAAGCAGGCAGCTGACGAGAGTGTGGAAAATTACAAGGCAAGATTTGTTGCCCGAGGCTTTTCACAGATTGAGGGGATCGATTATGAGGAGACCTTTGCACCTATCACAAGGTATTCTTCCATACAGACGATTCTTGCTCTCTCAGCGCAGATGGGGTGGCACATTCATCAGATGGATGTGAAGACTACATTCCTCAATGGAGTCATTGAGGAGGAGGTGTACATAAATTTGTTGGAAATATGATGTAGAGTGTTGTCCTTGATGGCAACCCACTGAATGAAGATGAAGACATGTGACTGTTGACATGTGTTGTCCTTGATGGCAATCCACCTGATGAAGTTATTCTTGACTTGATGGACTTGGTAAATGCTGTAAATCTGATGTGATATGATGTTTGTTGAACAGTATGATGCTAAGTGTTGTCCTTGAATGACAACCTACTTGATGAAGATGATGGCAACTTATTTGATGAAGTTGTGCTTGATAGAATATGTTCTTGATGAGCTAAATATGATGTATCTACAGTGTGTATAGAAGGCAATGAAGAAAGGAACTCAGCATGTACTAAATCCATGATGAAAAGAGTATGTTTCAAGGCATACGCGGATATGTCTAGGGGAAGTCGTGTATGCACGCGGGAAACAACGTTCCAAGTCGCGTATGGGCAAAAGTGCTCATAATGTATGGTTTTGGCTCATGGTATTGTTAGGCTCATGGTATTGAAGGCTCATGGTATTGTTGGGCTCATGGTATTGAAGGCTCATGGTATTGTTTTGGCTCATGGTATTAAAAAGGGTAAACCTATATAAGGAGAATAATTTCATTGTGCAAATGATGAGTGTGGAGGAAGATGTCTGATCTTGAAGGAATAATTCTCTATGAAGTATATCTGTATGGAAAGGGTAATGGTTTGAATGATAGATCTGAATGTATGATGCTCCAATGAAGAAATGATGAAGAAGGGAATCTAGATCTGGAATATATTTGTATCTTCTAGATCTGATTATGGAAGGCTTAGATCTGAATTGAGGCGAACATCTGTCTGAAGTGAAAGGGTAAATCTAAACTGAGCATCTGATCTGAAGAAGTATGCTGCTCTATAATGATTGAAGATCTATACGCTACTTCGCCGCAGAGGAAGCGCGTATATACGCGGCTTCTCTGAAGTGAAAGCATGTATGCGCAATTAAGTTGGTTTTGTAATATGTACAGAAGTATACGCTGGTTGGTGTGAATGGAAACGTGTATATACGTGACATCAGTGAAAGGAAAGCGCGTATGCAAACTAGGGTTTTCTGAAGCATGGGGTATGAAATCTCTGATCTGATCTGCTGTGTTTTAGCTATCTGTTGTTGATGTTTGACTGTGCTTAAATGTATGGAGAGGGTACAGTCTGAAAATATGATGAAACGTGGCCTGCAAGTTGTGTTCTATTGAAGTTGTTGGATCCAGTGTGAAAATTGATGAAACGTGGTCCATATTGGTGCTGAGGGTTGTAGCCTTCGACAGGGGGTCGTAAGCTCCCTTCCAGGAAGGCGAGTAAATCAGTCGGTCGTAGCTCCCTTCCGGAGTGAAGTGAGAGTAAGCGAGTCGGGTCGTGGCTCCCTTCCGGGAGAGGGAGTCAGTAGCGAGATCGGGGGTGTGGCTCCTTCAGTGAAATTTGGTAAATGAGATCGGAGGTCGTAGCTCCCTTCCCGGGGAGAGAGACAGTAAGCGGAGTCGGAGGGTTGTGGCTCCCTTCCGGGAGAGGTGATGGCAATCGCGGTGGGTGCTAACGTCTTTGGTGATGTAACGCCGACACATATGTTGTAAGATGTTTTCTCTATAATAAAATATTGAAGGCTGAGCAACTGCAGCGGTGGTTTTCTCCCGACTTGGGTTTCCACCTAAAAATCCTGGTGTTCATGTGTGATGCTTTGTGTGATGGTTTACTCTGTTCTTACTGCACATGTTTACTATTTATTAAACATCTGATGAATGAAGGATGGAATGATTTAAGTGAAGAACTAATGACATAATTAGATATCTGTGTATACGTGAGTTTTATGAAGGATATCCGCGTACATACGCTAGTTGGCTTCAGAAAAGTAGCGTATGGGTTTTAGAGCATGAAAAGTAATAAGTTTTGAATATGTAGTAAATATTGATTCACCCCCCCCCCCTCTCAGTATTTTTCCCAACAATTGGTATCAGAGGAGGTTCTTCTGCAGAAGCTTGATCGCTTGAAGGAGATCCATCGCAATGGGAAAGAAGCAAAATAAGAAGGCCACTGAAAAGGAAATATCTCAGAAAACATGTGCAGCAAAAAATGGAAAAGATAAAACAGGTATTGATAATTGTTCTGATGACTCTCTTTCTTGTGCATGCAATGAAGAAGATAGTGAAAGAAATGTTATGGATCTAGAAGAAGTTCTCAAGATCAAAGTTGAAGAACAACAAGGAGAAATTAAAGAGAAAGGCTCTATCGAAAAAGAGATGATCTCTAGAATGAAGGAACAGATAGAAATGCATAAAATCTGCAGAGAAGGCTTGAAAAGGAAAACCTCGCTCTCAAAATAAATCTGGAAAAATCAAATAAGAATGATGAAGAACTTAGAGAAAAAATCATGTCTGTCATAGAAGAATCATACAAGGAACATGAAGAACTTCTTGAAGAATCAAACGAGAAGAATATAAGACTTGAAGCAGAAATCATATCTCTCAAAGAAGATCTGGAAAAATCAAATAAGAAGAATGAAGAGCTAGAACAAACATGTGAAGAAAACGAAAATTGGTTGAAAGAAGAGATCCTAAATCTGAATGATCAAGTAGAAGATGGAAGAAGGAAAGAAGAAAGCATGACAAAGCAATGTCAAGCCTTGGAGGTTGAGGTAAACATTCTCAAAGGTAAGTTAGAAGAAAAGGTTAAACTTTTGAGGTTTCAAGATAGCACTAACATTTTGGACAATATTCTAAGTAATCAAAGGTCTCCTGCTATCAAACTTGGTCTTGGTTTCCATGAAACTGTTAAAGGAGAATCTAGCTCACAAGGAAGTGCCAAAAATTCAGAGGATGTCAATGCAAAACCTGAAGTGTTGAAAGAAACAAAAGGTCAACCAACAGTCATGAATTCTCAAAGGAAATCATTCAATAATGTTGAAAGCTTTAGATGTCATAATCTTGGACATGTTGCAACAAATTGCAGGAGAAGATTATTTCAGTCACAAACAAGCAGATTCTACACAAATAGGTACTTTGGTTTCTTCAAGGGATATTGTTTTTCATGTAACAAGTATGGACATAAAGCAGCTGATTGTAAAAGGAGGAAGATCAGAAATACTCATTATAATTCTTATGCTTATTTCTCTGGTCACATGAGATGTTATTCTTGTAACAAGTATGGACATGTAGAAAAGGAATGCAGGTTGAACAGATATGAGAAAGTGGAAAACTTCCAGCACACAATGAGCAAGTTCAAGAAAATTTGGAAAAGGAAGGAGGACCAATCAGAAATGTAGGGAATTCTGACCCTACTGCAGTCTTCCACTTCTGAAGCTGACTTTTCTTATTGACTGCAAGAATGATGTGGGATACATTATGAGATTTAGTAATGTATCGTCACAGGGGGAGCAATGCATGATGACTCTCATGGCTGATTTGATTATTCTGGTTATGTTTACTTCTGACAGCGCATCTGATGTGGAGAAGACAGGTACATGAAGTAAAAGTTCAGGGTGAGAAGAAGGATTGTGAAAATTTCTATGCTTTACTTTCCATACGTGGGTTCTTTGAATAAAATTCATGTATACACGCGAGTTTCAGTAGACACAGTCGTGTATGCTTTGATGATAAGAGAATTTATATGATTGCTGAAGATCTGAAGCAGAGGTTCAGGGGGAGCATCAGTCTGACTGTTGCACAAGTTAAGAAGGAGCACTGGTCCAGGGGGAGTAGCAGGTTGATGATTGCATTGTTGGCAATATGATTGCTTATTCTTTGGTTTTTGTGATACTCATGCTCAAATGATGATGACTTGGTACATGAATTATTATGATGAGATTTTGAGCCCTGGTTGCTGATAAGTATTTTTTTGTACTCACACATGGATGAGTTGGATGTCAAAATAAATCATGCAGAGTTTGTTACTATGGTTGAGAGCTTTTGCCTACATATGTTACTTCATGTTAAAACTTGAAGATCATGGTGATGTTGGACCACATGGATGACTGCTTGACACTTATTTGAATATGTTGTTCTGGTATGATAATCTCTCTTGGAAAGAATGTATTGATGCTGTAAAGAATCTGAAGGCTTGGTTACTAATGTGGTTATGCTACACCTGTTGGATGACACTTGAAGTTATGGATACATTGTCTTATCTTTCTTCTCTCAGATATTTGATGATATAATGCTATGGTGTTTGCTCATGATATATTTCATATATGTTTCTTCAAAGAAAGAATGAAGAGATTGAGTTGATAAGCTGACTTCAACAGAAAGACACTATGATGATGATAGAAACATAAACCTGGTCACAGGTTAACGGTTTAAAAGGAACTTGTAGTGGTGCATTCTTTATCAAGTCCTGATTAGGAATCTAGGTTCAGGAAACAATTGGTACAACAAGAAAACAATTTCTCAGACAGAAGTTTGGAGAAGTCTCTGCCAGGGATCAAATTTGATTGAAAATATGAAGATTAATTTTTATACGCGGATTTCCATAAATACAGTCGCGTATGTACGCGAGTTCATGCATAAAAAACCACGTATGTGTGGTTTCTGAGTATTTGTTTGGGTCAGCATGTCTTCAGCACAATATGTGTTGCTATTTGGTATCTTTGGTATCTATGGTGATGTTCCAGCTCTTATAATACTGTTTTAATCTCTGATGTTTTAAAATATGCCTTGATGATTGATTGGAAGTGTTCAGGATGCACAAACTAAGGGGGAGCCTTATTCATATGGAAAGGATGTTCGAATGCACTTTTTCAGGGGGAGCCCTAGTCTTGCTGAGTATAATGCATTGTTGGCATTATGGTGGTTCTGAAATATGTTCTCTTTCTTGAGGACTTTCTGGTGTTGGTCATAAATGGTCATAGTTGTAATTTTATGAAAAGGTCTTGTTGAGACCCATGATGTAATATTATAATATTCAGTCATGTAAGGACTTGTTAATTTTGTAAACCCACTTGGTTGGGCAGCTGAGTCAAATTTTGTAAACCCACTTGGTTGGGTAGCTGAGTTGAAATGTGTAAACCCACTTGGTTGGGTACTTGAGTCTCATTTGTAAATCCACTTGGTTGGATATTTGATATGAGTCATTGATAGGAAGTTCGTAGAGTCATGTACTTTAATGAAAAATATGTTTGAAGATTCAGCATGAACTCAGGGGGAGCTTGGTCACTTCAGTATACATCAGATCTGCAGAACGCTTCTTCTACATGAGGAGAAAAGGGGGTGAGTATGTTGGTTTTGATCCGCCCTTTGCCCTTGATGTCAAAGGGGGAGAGTGACATGGTGTTTGAATGCAGATAATGATGTCAAAGAATTGGGAGAATGACATGGTGTCAATGTACTTATCTGTTGTGGTAACCAAACACCATCGTGGTTGCCATCAAGTCCAAAGGGGGAGATTGTTGGAAATGTGATGTAGAGTGTTGTCCTTGATGGCAACCCACTGAATGAAGATGAAGACATGTGACTGTTGACATGTGTTGTCCTTGATGGCAATCCACCTGATGAAGTTATTCTTGACTTGATGGACTTGCTAAATGATGTAAATCTGATGTGATATGATGTTTTTTGAACAGTATGATGCTAAGTGTTGTCCTTGAATGACAACCTACTTGATGAAGATGATGGCAACTTATTTAATGAAGTTGTGCTTGATAGAATATGTTCTTGATGAGCTAAATATGATGTATCTACAGTGTGTACAGAAGGCAGTGAAGAAAGGAACTCAGCATGTACTAAATCCATGATGAAAAGAGTATGTTTCAAGGCATACGCGGATATGTCTAGGGGAAGTCGCGTATGCACACGGGAAACAACGTTCCAAGTCGCGTATGGGCAAAAGCTCTCATAATGTATGGTTTTGGCTCATGGTATTGTTAGGCTCATGGTATTGAAGGCTCATGGTATTGTTGGGCTCATGGTATTGAAGGCTCATGGTATTGTTTTGGCTCATGGTATTAAAAAGGGTAAACCTATATAAGGAGAAGAATTTCATTGTGCAAATGATGAGTGTGGAGGAAGATGTCTAATCTTGAAGGAATACTTCTCTATGAAGTATATCTGTATGGAAAGGGTAATGGTTTTTATGATAGATCTGAATGTATGATGCTCCAATGAAGAAATGATAAAGAAGGGAATCTAGATCTGGAATATATTTGTATCTTCTAGATTTGATTATGGAAGGCTTATATCTGAATTGAGGCGAACATCTGTCTGAAGTGAAAGGGTAAATCTGAACTGAGCATCTGATCTAAAGAAGTATGCTGCTCTATAAGTATTGAAGATCTATACGCTACTTCACCGCAGAGGAAGCACGTATATACGCGGCTTCTCTGAAGTGAAAGCGCGTATGCGCAATTAAGTTGGTTTTGTAATATGTACAGAAGTATATGCTGGTTGGTGTGAATGGAAACGCGTATATACGCGACATCAGTGAAAGGAAAGCACGTATGAAAACTAGGGTTTGCTGAAGCATGGGGTATGAAATCTCTGATCTGATCTTCTGTGTTTTAGCTATCTGTTGTTGATGTTTTACTGTGCTTAAATGTATGGAGAGGGTCCAGTCTAAAAATATGATGAAACGTGGCCTGAAATTTGTGTTCTATTGAAGTTGTTGGATCCAGTGTGAAAATTGATGAAACATGGTCCATATTGGTGCTGAGGGTTGTAGCCTTCGATCGGTGCTCCTTCGGGAGGCGAGTGGCGGGTCGGTCGTAACCCGCTGGGTGAAAAACGAGAGCAGTCGGTCGTAGCTCCCCTTCCCGGGAGAGGTACATTAACGAGATCGAGGAGTCGTAGCTCCCTTCCAGGTGAGGCTGGTAAACGAGATCGGGGAGTCGTAGCTCCCTTCCAGGAGAGGCTGGTAAACGAGTCAGGGGGTTGGAGCTCCCTTCCAGGAGAGGCTGGTAAACGAGCGCAGGTGGGTGCCTGCGTGCTGGTCAAGTCTGCGCCAGCACTTATGTTGTAAGATGTTTTCTCTATAATAAAATATTGAAGGCTGAGCAACTGCAGCGGTGGTTTTCTCCCGACTTGGGTTTCCACCTAAAAATCCTGGTGTTCATGTGTGAGGCTTTGTGTGATGGTTTACTCTGTTCTTACTGCACATGTTTACTATTTATTAAACATCCGATGAATGAATGATGGAATGATTTAAGTGAAGAACTAATGACATAATTAGATATCTGTGTATACGCGAGTTTCATAAAGGGTATCCGCGTATATACGCGAGTCTGTTTTAGGAAAGTAGCGTATGGGTTTTAGAAGCAAGAAAAAGTAAAAGTTTTGAATATGTAGTAAATACTGATTCACCCCCCCTCTCAGTATTTTTCCCAACCCCGTAGCCCAAAAGGTTTTAGATCTTCGTAGTGAGTCGTACGTGCGAAAGTTCGAAAGAGTAAACAACAGACAAGGAACAAGAACCTCGGGCTATGTTATTACCGTATAGGCGTTATTTTCAATTTAATTTCTGGATTCTCCAAGAGTGAGGTAGATCCTAACCTATACCAGATTGCGGTGGAGGGTAAGTTGTTGATCATTTTACTTTATGTAGATGATTTGATTTTGACAGGTGATGAGCTGTTGATACTCTCATGCAAGGATGATCTTGCAAAAGAGTTTGAGATGAAGGAATTGGGCCTCCTTCATTATTTCCTAGGATTGGAAATTTGGTAGTGCAATGATGGAATGTTTGTTTCTCAGGGTAAGTATGCCTGGGATATACTGGAGAAGTTCAACATGCATTGCTGCAAGCCTGTTGATACTCCTCTTCCTGGTGGATGGAGGAAGGAGGATGCTACTTCAGCGGAGGTAGTAGATTCCACTGTTTATCGATAGTTGGTGGGGTCGCTTATGTATCTGGTCAATACACGACCCAACATATGCTATGATGTTAACCAGCTATCACAAGCTATGGTTAAGCCTACTAAGCTCTTTTGGAAGGCGGGGAAGCATGTATTGAGATATCTCAGAGGCACATCGGGATATGGATTGTGGTACAGATAGTCGGATGAGGTGAAGCTATGTGGCTTCATGGATGCAGATTGGGTAGGGAGCCCAATGGACAGAAAGAGCACATCTGGAGGGATTTTCAGTATCTGGTCGATAGAATTTTTTTGGTACAACAAGAAGTAGAGATCCGTGGCACTCATTTCAGCAGAGGCTGAGTATATGGCAGTAAGTTTGGCTGCATGCGAGGTTATATGGATGAGGAAGATCCTGTTCGGGTTGTTCAGTTCACACTTGGATCCTACTGTGATTTATTGTGATAATCAGAGTTGCATCAAACTCTCTGTTAATCCAGTATTTCATGATAGATCCAAACACATTGACATCTAGTATCAGCATATCAGAGATTGTGTGTAGCGGAAGGTCATGTTACTTTCATACATTCCTATGGAGGATCAGGATGCTGATATCTTGACGAAGGTGCTCACTAGGAGAAAATTCGAATACCACAGAGGCAGGATAGGGGTTGCAGATAATCCATATCTTGTTGAGAGGGAGTTTTGAGATTGCAACAAGATGATGAGCTTAGTGGAAAGAAGTCGCCTTCACTAAGTGGGCCCGCAGGCTATTTTTGGCGCAAAGTCTATTTTTAGACATATGGATCATGTTCTATGAGTTGCAGGATGCTATTTGTGGATGGCTGGTCAAGTTGGAAAAATAGATGGACTTCTATTTTTAGACATATTGGGCGGAATCTATTTTTAGATTTCCAGTCTAAAAATAGATATGTCGAATATTATTAGCTCTTAATAATATTTGGACTCTAAACATTATTCATCTCGTACACTTCAGCTTAAGTGTACGTACGTGTACAAACAGTACCGGGCGGCTATGTAAGGAATTACTATTCTAGTGTTAAGTAGAGCTATTGAAGATGATTTCCACTGTATCCTGGTGGGATGGGTAGTTTATGGAGTTGATTGAGGAGTTAATGGAGTTGTGTTCAGTTTAACTCAGTTAAACATAGTTGAGCTAGTTGTATCTAGTCTAACTGATTGATACACTAGTGAGAGTGGTGTGAATTAATTATTAATTAACTCACTAATTATTAACTCATAAATCAACTAAAGAATACATCAGTTAACTTCAGTGCATGGACAGTTTCAGTGGAGACCAGTGGAGAGGTAGGTGAAAGAGCAAGTGTGACTATCAGTTGTGACCATACTGGTGCATGAGTTTGCACCACACATTGATGGAGATGCCAATGAGAATTTCACAGTGCATACTAGCTGGATTCGAACTCAGATTGGGCCATTATTCATCTAGGATTGCATAGTAGAGGCAAGCTAATAGGTGGAGCAGATTTGAGCATGTGTTTTGTTAGATCTGAGCTTGTGTAGTGTGTAACAATTGGAGTTTGTACTGATAGATTGTGAGGAGTTTGTACAATGATTGTTACATGATATCTATCATTATAATATACAGATAGTTGGGGGTTTTCAACTTTAAGCTTTCCCATAAATACTGTGTTTATATGTGATTGTTTATGGTTTTAATGTGCGCATGCGATTGTTTATATTTCCGCAATTAATGATCAATGGTAGAAGAGATTATGTATTATGCATGCAGCTCAAATAGTGTGTGATCAGGATAATCTCGATGAATAATTTAACAGTTATTCAAATTTCTATAGAACTAGGGAAGTCTATGGTTAGCCCTGTCCTCTAGTTTTATCCCAAAGGTTGTCTGAAAGTTTCCCTAAGAGTATGTTAAAAGAAGGCTAGGTTCAAATTCCTTACCTGATCTTAGACTATTCTTTGTTTATCTTAAGTGTTGTCTTGAAAATTTTGCTAATTAAAGTCAACTAAGGAAGTCTATGGTTAGCCCTGTCCTCTAGTTTCTTCTCCAACAGTTGCTTTGAAAAGTTTCCCTTGAATATGCTGAAAGCAGGATAGGTTCAAAGTCCTTACTTGATATTAAGCTATTCTATTTTGTGTTTTAAATGTTTTCTATTGAAAGTGCATCAAAAGCAGGCTAGTTTCAAATTACTTACCTGATCTTAGATTACTTTTATGTTTTTCTCAAGTGCATGCCCAAAAGCAGGATAGTTTCAATGTACTTACTTGATATTAGGCTACCCTTTGCTCTTCATCTGTTTAATATTCATTTCTTATTTTTTTCATTCCATAAAATCAACTTAAAGAGATCCGTAGACATAGATGACTTGCCCCATGGACCACTCTTGAACCTTTATGTTTCAATTAAATCCTATTATGACTCCATAGCCCAATGGATTGAAGCTGCTTCTAGCCTATCTTATTAGCTGTATCATTCCTTCACTTGCATACAACCTTCACCCTTCATTAAAATTCCTTCACCTTCACATATCTTTACCCAACCAGAACAAACAAAAACCTTGTTCTTCATAACTAGCCTAATATCACATTTCAACAGCCTTAAAAATAAATCAATCTTTGCACTTATAGAGAGATCCCTCTCTGGATTTAGGAGGGCTAGGTCCTAGAATCCCAAAGTGGTTCAAATGTTGTCTCTACAGCTTTAGTCTTGCCAATCTGCTAAAATTACAGGGACCTAACATTTCTAGCGACTCCATTGGGGACTTCTGAGTAAAATCCTTAAAACACAACACTTAGTGTTCAGTGCTATTAGGAATCTATAATTTATTAGCAAGATTGGCAGAGTCCAATTACAGAAAAAACATCGTTTCAACCACTTTGGGATTCTAGGATCTAGCCCTCCTGAATCCGGAGAGGGATCTCTCCAATAAGTGCAAAGATGGATTTGTCTTTGAAGTTTGGGAGTAATAATGTTAGGCTAGTTATGAAGACCAAGGGTTTTGTTTGTTGTTTGGATGGTTGAGCATGAAAACAGTGTGAGGGGAAGGTTATGAATGCAAAGAGTTTCAAAAGTGAGAAGTTGCAAGCAAATAGAACAAGCTTCAGCCAGAAAGGTAGGTAACTGCAAGTTTTAGTCCATTGGGCTATGGAGTCATAATAGGGTTTAATTGAAATAGCAGGTTCGAGAATGGTCCATGGGGCAAGTCATCTATGTCTAGGATCTCTTTGAAGATTGATTTATGAAATGGAATGGTACAATAAGAAGGAAAGTTAAACAAATGCAGAACAAAGAGCAGCCTAGGATCTGGTAAGTACTTTTAAACTAGCCAGCCTTTGACAAAGACTTAAGAAGGACATGAAAGAAAACTAGGATCTGGTAAGTACTTTCAAACTAGCCAGCCTTTGATACACCTTCAATAGAAAACATATAAAAACAGAGGGAAACACAAAGATAACACAGAATGGTCTAAGATCTGGTAAGTACTTCTAAACTAGCCAGCTTTTAACACATTCCAAGGGAAACATTCAGACAGTCTTTGGGCATGAAACTAGGACCAGGGCACACCATATCTTCCATAGTTCATTTCTACTTAACTAATACTGAACATAACATTCAAGAATAATAATTCAGCAAAGGCAATAAGATGAGGGAACGCCAACATTCATATGCTTAAACTGAAGCAAATCATTCCTAAACACACAGATTTAAGGAAAACATTTAGATAAAGATTTTCAGGAAGAGAAGGTTACTGATATACAGTAGGTCCTAACTCTATGCATGTTGTTCTTTATAAGAGAAGATGAAACACATTGGAAACATAAATAAAATAACAAGTTACATTGAGGAAAACATCACCGTCAACATAGACCAGGATCCCATAAATCATCTTGTATTGATTCTTCAAACCAGTTACAACTTAAGTCCAATGCTATAGTTCAGCAATCATCTACACTATCGAACCTAACTAATCAAGTGCAAGTAGAGCTCCAAGGGCCAGTGAACACTATGTACAGATAGAAGTCTCAAGCTCAGATGTATTTCAAAGTTCTGCAACAAACCCCTCACTCATCTTCTACAACGGTATATATAGAAGAATGAGGAGGTCATATCTGATGAAAGATCTACAATTTACATTTAATACAGATTTAATGGTTTCTGGGCCTTTGGGAGGCTCAATCAAAAAACTTACAAAACATATCTTCTGTATTGAACGAATTTCATTAAAGATCAAGCTCCATGGGAGTTTCGCTGTCCTTCGTGGTTCTGTGTGATGTGAGGTTACTTTGCAGATGTGTTTGGCATGAATTCCTTGCAGAAGTAACTCTTTGGCATGATGGAATGGTCTTTGTCAGGCTTACATTAATCCAGGTATGTCTTTGGGTCTACTTTGCTGCAGTGGCCTGTAGAAATGCGCGAAGGCAGAATAATGATGCTCAAGCATTCCATACTTGTGGACCAATGCTTTGATGACTCCGGACTGTGGTCAAGGTGGAGAACTTCTCTGGGACAGGACGTATATTGAAAACATTATGGGCATTCTGTCCTTCCATGGGGAAAAACATCTTGCTGATGTAGAAAACCTGCTATTCATTTATTTCTGTGCTCTGAACTCTCTACCGCTCATTTATATCTCTGTCTGCGAAATCTGTATTTTAAATGGCTGTGGGAAGACTTACAGAGTTTCCAACCTTGATCTTGAATGTAAGTCTTGTCAAAGAATCTTCCCCAGCCCTCCTCCATGATTTCCTTTCTGGAAAACGGTCCTTTTCTGTACTTTCTGTTCCTACAGCAGGAACTGAAAAACATGGAGGTCTTCAGTTGCTTCTACCCTGCAAAACACACAGCTTAGTTAAGAAAGCCGATGCACAGGATGGCAAATGGAATGATGGCGTGGCGGTGGTGATTCTAACTAAAGAATGGTGAATAATGCAGTGGAATGGCACAAACAGTGAAACATATAGGGTTTGGTGGTAGAGTGCATTTTGGACCGCTTGATCATGATGTGGGGGCATAGTTCAACGGCGGAGATCAAAACGTGAAATGATATATGAATTGGGTGAAATACATATGAAACAAGCAAAATTTAATGAAAAATGGATCTGAGGTGGGACCCACGGCAATCGCAATCGCAATCGAAAATGGGCGGAGGGATACACATATGGCACAAACTTTTCCGATGCGATTTGACCCGCCCCTTTGTATTTATAAAATAAAGCTAAAATCCTGGTTTTACAAAGGGAAAGGCCTTCATTTTATGACCGAATGGAAGGGTTAAGTGGTGGGACCAGGGATGTGGATCGCAATCACAGATCGGGAGAGGGGAGGCAATCACAATCGGGGGGAAAGGAACTTGCGATTGCGGTCAATCGGAGGGGAGCGGCGCGATCGGAGGATCGGAAGGGGCTGTGATTAATTGCATCGCCATATTCGCGATTGTGATTGGAGGACTCAACGTAAAACTTGTGATTGCGATGATTTTTGATCAGCGCGGGCCGTAGGATCAACGAGACGGATCAATGGTGGAGAATACAGTCGGGCAATCGCAATCGGGGGAGAACAAGGGGTGACACATATTAAAGTTCCGATTGCAACTGGGCGGGGAGTACGATCAGTGCTTCGCCATCGGATCTATAAGATAGATCAATGGTATAGAACGCGTCGTGAGACTTTGTTAAATAAAACAATTGCATCAGAATTTTGCAGCTTTACAAAGCGAAATGCCCGCCCGACAGCTCCGATTGCGATAAGCACTTAAGACTTAAGCGCTTGGTCTTAGCGCTAGGGCATATGTGGGGAAGTGGTTGGGGGCTATCGGAAAAGCGGCTCGGCCCTATCATAATGTTTACAAAGTGTGTTTCTGGGCCTTTTAAATGGATTTTAAGGGTTATGAAAGGGAACGATAAGGGGGGAAAGGGGATTTTTAGCTAAACAAAGGGAGGATGTTGAATTTAAAGGGGATGTTGGGTATGATTTAGGGGGTAAAGGGGGACTTTATGGGGAGAAGGGGAACTTTGAGAAAGGGGGAAAAAGGGGTAGAAAGAGGCATTCTACAATAGTATTCTGGCTTGGAAATCAGCAGGATTTCTGAGTTCTGAAGGAAATCAACAATGAAGCTTTGGACAGAGGAAAGGCTGGATGCCTTCATGAGTCTTCAAGAGCCAACACCTTTTAGTAATAAAAATTGTTCCTTGGAGGCTCCAATAATTTTTTAGCCAGCATTTGGTATAACACATTTTATAGCTGGCTAACAGTGGCTCCACTTGGGGATGGTGCCTTCTTGAAGGCATCAAGAACTGCAGACTTGCATTCTCTGGGAGGCTGACCTATGCCTAATCCATTGGGCTGCTCTTCCTTTGCTAGGATGATCTTCTGTGACAACATATTAGCAGCTTATGAGAACAATGGACTTTCATCAATACCAACTTTCTACCTACCCAATCCTACATGATCTAACATTTTTTCTTCATTAAAGTGCACTTGGATTGGCAAACCCTTTTACAAAATTTATTCTTTTGAAAGCAGGAAAACTAATCTAATTCTACTCCTTATTTCTCCCTGAGCTTAGATTAAACAGTTGAGTTCAGATGCTTCTCTACCTATTCTACTATCTGTTGGGATTAAACTATCCAACAGATTTTCATTCTCTAAATTCTACAACAGAAATTTAAAAATAGTCAAACTAGGATTAGACAGTCTAGTTTGCTGTGGATCCAAGGCATAAAGAAAGTTGCACATGGAAATTTTTTTGCATAAAACTGAAACAAAACTTTGAAGGCTTGAAATCTGAAATTTTGAAGCATCCTTCTTCTTGTTTGTGACTCAAGTTTTGAGCTTGTTAGAGTCACTTGCTTTTCTTCATTTCAGCTCTGTTTTGACTTTGTTTGAGCTGTTTCTTCCTTCCTTTATGGTTCAGATTTTGAGCTGATTAGAACCAGATTTACATCTTTATGACTCAGAAAACAAAACAGATTTGACTCATTTCCTGCTTGGAACTTTAGGTTTAGGTTTTGGGCTTGTTTGAACCTTTCATTTCTATCCTAATCTATCTATTGATAAGCAAATATTGGACATTTTGGCAAATCGAATTCACTATCCTATCATCAGAAAATTTAAAGCTAACTAGTCGAGATTAGGCTGTTTGACTAGTTAGAAGTGTGTTTTCAGGAGTCGCATTTGAGCTTGCACACTTTCAAGATTTGTTTCTTCTTCTTTCTTTTTTTTCTTTCTTTTTTTCTTTTTTTTTGGCATGGGGCTATACCTTTCTTGTTTTGAAAATCTGCCCTCTTTTCTCTTTTTCCTTTTTTGTATTTTTGATTTTTCTAACTTGAATGCAATGGTGGTGGGATATTCACAATGAGGAAAAAATAAAAACAAAAAGGCTTGCAGCACATGGGATGAATCAAGAGAAGTAATGTTTAAGCATCCTGTCATTGACAGGACCCCCAAACAATTCTTCTCCATTCAACTCTTGTAAGAAAAATGCATTGTTACCAGCAGCTGAGTGAATAGAGTATGGGCCAAGCCATAAGTTGTTAAATTTTCCATGCTTACCCTTCTCTTCCCTCCTTGAGTCCCACTTTAAAACTTGGTCTCCAATCTTGAAATTGCTGGCCTTTGTTCTTCTGTCAAAGAGCCTTTTAATGCTATCCTATTTCTACAATGTTTTGTCATAAACTTCCTCTCTGGTTTGTTGAAGATGAATGGTCTGATTTATTCTTCTGATCATGTCATTTTCTTCAGTTTGTAGCTCCTGCATGAACTTCATCACTGGTACACCAGGGCTGTTTAGAAAAATTGCATCAGTACCATACACCAGCTAAAAAGGTGACATAATAATGGATTTCTTCAAAGTCAATCTATCAGCCCAAAGTGCATGGACCAGCTTTGTGTGCCAAGACTTTTTGTTGTCCTCCAACAATTTCTTGATCATATTCACTAGGATTTTGTTTGAGGATTTAGAAAGTCCATTACCTTGAGGGTAATAGGCCGTGGAATGCCCCAATGTTATCTAATACTTGTGACAAAATTCAACCATCTTCTTTGATCCAAATGCTGCTGCATTGTCAGTGATGATTTTGGTAGGACAGCCAAATCTAGAGAGAATTTTAGTCTCAAGGAATTTTATAATCACGGAGTCATTGGCTTGCCTACAAGGTATGGCTTCTATCCACTTAGTGAAATAGTCTGTGGCAGTGAGAATCCATCTATGTTGGGCAGAGGATGGTGGATGGATCTCTCCTATGAAGTCAAGTCCCCACTGTTGAAAAGGGGCCTCAACAGTGATGGGATGCAGAGGCAGGGGTAACAGCTTTCTTTTACCTTCAAAAAGTTGACACTTATGACAGGTAATAATCATCTTGTGCACATCATGGTAAAGAGTAGGCCAATAGAAACCAACCCTCAAAATCTTGTTGGCTATTGTTTTCCAATACAAATGTCCTCCACACTCTCCTTCATGGAACTGGTATTTAACCTTCTCTGCATCAAAATCAGGCAAACATTTAAGCAATGGACCACTTGCATTTTTCCAATAAAGACATCTATCTATAATGCAATCGTTTACAGCTTTCAATTTAAGGAATCTTGCGTTTGTCTTGGTCAAACCAGGGGGTGTGTTCAAATTTAGCAGAACATAAAGAATATCAGTGTACCAATGAGAATTCATAAAATGGTCTTCAACAATAGGAGATGAAAATTCTTCTTGATCATCAAAAGCATTAATCATATTAATATCAAGAACCTCAAAATTTGATTCAGCCATTAATCTAGCTAGACCTTGGCCTTTGATGAGTTTAGTGGGTTTTATCTCTAAATCATATTCAAGGATAACAGCAATCCACTTACCTCTCTTACCGTCTGGGTCCTGTGTTAGAATATCTTTAACAACTGAGTTTGGGACAAAGGCAATAATGTGTGAGTGAAGGATGTACACTCTGAAGTCTTTCAAAGCTTTAAACAAAGCAAAATCTTGCTTCTCCATAATTTTATACTTCAAAGGGGCATCCCTCAATGCCTTGCTAAAGAATGCAATAGGCTGCTCCTGTCCCTGTGGATTTTTCTGCAAAAGGACAACAGCTATGGTGTGCTCTGATGCAAATGAGAAAATATAAAAATCCTTTGAAAAATCAGTACTTATCAGAACTGGTGTTTTGGTTAAAGCTTGTTTTACCAGTTCAAAGGACTTCTTTGCTTCCAAGGTCCACTTTACCCCTTGCTCCTTCTTCAACATGTTTGTGATATTCCTAAGGAGCTCAGCCAAATTAGGGATGAACCTTCTCAAAAAGTTAATCTTCCCAATGAAAGATTGCAACTCTTTGATGTTTCAAGGATTAGAGATTTGCAATATGGCCTCAATCCTCTTGGGATATGTCTTTATACCTTATTCTGAAATAATGTGCCCAAGAAGTTTACCTTCTTGGAGACCAAATAGTGTCTTCTTGGGGTTTAAAGATATCCCAAACTTTTTGCATTTCTCGAAAACTTTTCTTAAATGTTCTAAGTTCTCTTCATATGCTTTTGAAAACATAGTAACATCATCAAGGTATATAATGATGAAGAAGCCCAGTTCTTCCGAGAATGCTACATCCATGGCTCTTTGAAAGGTTGCTCCAGCATTCATTAGACCAAAAGGCATATTCACATACATGAAAGTGCCCCATGGTGTAGTAAAAGTCATTTTTCATTGATCAGCAGGGTAAAATAAGATCTGATTGTACCCTGAATAGCCATCCAGCAAAGAAATTCTCTTAGACCCTACCACCCTTTGTAAAATATGGTCCATCTTGGGCAAAGGGTAGTTGTCTTTTAGAGAAGCTTTGTTTAAGTCCCTAAAGTCTATACAAAGCCTGATTTCTCCAGTCTTCTTTCTAACAGACACTAGATTAGATACCCATTTAGAATATCTAAT
Organism: Pinus albicaulis; assembly: GCA_034641835.2. Classification (NCBI taxonomy): domain Eukaryota; kingdom Viridiplantae; phylum Streptophyta; class Pinopsida; order Pinales; family Pinaceae; genus Pinus; species Pinus albicaulis. The sequence continues at coordinate 1,494,800,644 of CM076570.1, read as the reverse complement.
AGGGACAATAATACCAGCATTGTGCATTTTCATGATCTCCTTCTGTACCAAAGGAAGCTAAGCAGGGTTTATTCTGCGCAGTTTTTGTTTGAACGGTTTTTGGTTCTCTTTGAGAGGGATTTTGTGTTGTATTATTTTAGTGTCATAGGACTTCAGATCTTCGTAACTCCACGCAAAAACATCAGAAAAATCCTTAAACAGCTCAATATATTTGAGTTTAATGTAAGCTGGTAAGGTTTTGGACAGTTTAATCATTTTCGGCTTAAGTTTTCTTCCAATGTTGCATTCTTCCACCTCAGTCTCTACAGGCTCCAGTTTTGGTTTATTTGCCACATCATTGAAATCGAAAAACCCTTATAAAGGAGCTAGGCCCTTAGGCAAGCTCTCATCTTTAGAGTGCAGGGTCTCTAATTCCTCTGTTTCTAACTCTGCAGTCATCTCTGTTTTGTTTTCAAGTCTGCTAGACAACAGATTTATATTAGCAAGTTCAGGAGATGGTTCTTATTTATCAAGAAAATTTTCTTCACTATAGTTTGTTTCATATTCTGAGTCTGAACTGTTTAGTTCGAATTCATTTCTGAATTACATGAAGTCTTCTATTTGTTTGTCATTTTCAAACACCTACCAATACTTCTCATTATCAGGCACAACTAGTCTAAATTTTATCTGAGTTGTGCAGTCTTTGGTGCTATATGGCATCACGCATGTTTTGGCTGCGTAGGCTAAGCTGTGGGCTACGTTGTTTTTCTTTCTTAGGACAAAAATCAGTTTGGATTCTTCGAAAGTGTTTAAAAGGTCCATGACGTCGTTTCGGTAGGCCCTAAGTCTGGGATGATTTGCGTTATACTCCCCATTGACCTGCCTAGTGACTAACTCCGAATCATCCCCATGCACATTGATTCTTGTGGCTCCTAACTTTTTCAGTAGTTGTAAGCCCAAGAGAAGGGATTCATATTCTTCTATGTTATTAGAACACTGAAAGTTTAATTTGCAGGAAATGATTTCTGTGTGGTTGTTTTCAGTGTTAATGATCCAGACACCTGCACTAGCATTATTCTTAGTGCATGATCCATCAAAATGCATACTCCACAGAGGATTGTTTTTAGTTTCATTTTGGTTACCGTCCTCTTCAGTTAATATGCTCTCTGAATTTTTACGATCAGCGGCACTTGTTTGAATTTGTTTTGACTCTTCAGGCTTTTCATTAGGGGGAGGAGATTTTTCTTGAGTATCAAAGTTTAGAAGCAGGGGACTCATGGCTGGTGTTTCAAGACCTTGGTTTGGTCTGCTGACATTTTTAAGTGCAACAAACTACTTTGACACTTATGCGCTCTGTTTTTCTTCCTCCCTATCGACTGTAGATTCTGTTAAGGTGACTTTCTCATCCGATGGTTCTTCGTTAAAAAGGATAAATGAATCAAGGTCTGAGCTTACAGAGTATATATGGGATTTTTGTGGTCTGTCTTGACTTGTGACTGTGTATTGCATATGAGCTTCCCTATAAAGTCTCCTAGTCTGATTGAAAACAGGGATGGTCGCATAAGTCATGTCCATTTGCATAGTCCCTTGCAACTTAGCCCCCCAAGATCTTGATAATAAAATTCCATACTTTGGGGGCACATCGGCCACAACAATGTCCATGACTAAGCATTTGGCTGGAATCTGGGCTAAGCTGACACAAAGGTCTTTGATCAATCCTAAACATTTTACTCTGCTAGAGTCAAAGGAGTAAAGGTCTTTGTAAGGTCTGGTGATTTCTAAACCCAGGGTCTCCATTATAGCTTTTGGCATTAAATTATGAGAAGCCCCAGAATCATGCATAGCATTGTGAAAAATTTTGTCATGAAAGTTTAAACTCACATAAAAGGGAGGAACAGGTCCCTCCTGATATTTACCTTCAATCTTTGGACCAAAGATAAGCTCTAGTTGGTCATCACTGAGATTGACCGTGTCCTCACTTTCTTCTACGTTTAAAGCCTTCAAAATTTGGGTCCTATATACATGATGGGAAGCTAACTTAGTCAAGGGAACAGAGATTTTGATTTTTGAAATTTCCTGTTCCAGGCTGAAGGGAATTTGATTCTTTGAAGTGCTTATTTCAGCCTTATTAGCTGTCATTCTATCAGCAAAATCAGCTTGCTGATTGTCTTATTTACATTTGACAAAACTGTTTTAACAGGAGTACTAGATGAAGTGCTAGTGCTACTACTATCTGCACTCTATTTTTCATTGTTTTGAGTGCCCCTTTCTTTATCACTACCATAATTTGCAGCCGCTGTTTTATCCTTCTGTTTGACAGTTTTAGGCTTGGTTACAATGTTTTTTTGTGGGGATTTGACAGAGGTTTGGGTGTTGGAAGGTCATTGACTGGTTTTGCTTCTAGGGTCATATTCTCTTTGAGGTTCTATGATGACATTTTCCATGTCCTGATAATAATTTTCGCCATCGTCTCTTTTATCATCATAACGTGTGTAAAGACCTTGTTTTCTATCATAATGAATCTCAAAGTAATCATTACCCATCCTCAGCATGTTGATATCGTCTTCCTCTGTTATCTCATTTGTTTCCTCAACCTCACTCACATAGTTTTGGTGAAAGGGAGGAGTGATTTGTTGATCTTCTTCCCTAGATCTGTTTGGAGGTTGGTTCCTTCTAAAATTCTGATTCTAGTTCCTATTTTAAGGAGCAGTTTGATTTTGATTTTCTTGTGCTCTCTTGATTATGCTCATTTCTTTCATCATCTCCTCCATCATTTTCTCTATTTTTGAGGTGGAAGTAGAAGGCGTGGATTCCTCTCTAAAAGACACCTTTTTCTCGCTTCTCGTTCTTTCTCTCTTCTCTATTAAGTTGACTTCGATAGAAAGAGCACCCCTTTGCATATCTTCAAGAGTTGAAAAATCTCTCTCTCTCAGCTGATAGGTCATATCGGAGTCAAACCCTTCGGGAAAATTGTTTAGAACTGAGCCCTATGGAGGTTTTAGTTCTGGAGGGAGTGCATACACTATTAAACCTACTACAATAAGCTTGTACACTTTCCCCAGTGTTTCTATGGAGGCTTTTGCAATCAGAGAGGATTTTGAGAGGATTCTTCTTCACTTCCCATTTGTTTAAGAATATTTAATGGAAGGCTTGGAGATAATTTATACTACGGGGGGCTAAACCTTTAAACCATTTTCTTACTTCTCCCCCAAATCTCTGGGAAAATAATCTAATCTTGACTGAATCATCATCAATTTCATTTCTGTCAAAGTAGTCATTCATCTTATCCACATGCTGTGATGCGGTTGTAGCATTGTCAGCATCATATAATGGAATTTTGTTTTGATAGTCCTGTGGAAGGTTGACTAGTGGTACAGGAAGGACTAGGGGAGCATACCATGCAGCCATGGCAGGAGGTGGGGGTGGATCTACAAGAGGAAAAATGGGCTGAAGTGGAATGGTTTGGACAGTGGATGTAGGGTTAGTAGAAGTGGAGGGACCAGGAATAGATTGCTGAGCTGATCTTGGATGAGAGACACCTAAGTTGTGAAGGAAATGCAAAACAGGAGGTGTTGTTTCTTTGCTACCAAGAGGTTCACTTGTTTCAGGAGAAGAAAGCGAAGACCCAGAATCTAGCTATTCCAAATCACCAAGTGACCTAGTTCTAAATGGATTAACCAAGTCAACTTGTGATTGTGGTAGAGCTGAAATATTTTCAGGAACTGAATTAGCCCTCAAGGGTGATCTGAAAACAGTTGATAATTTAATCCTAGGAGACTTCCAAAGGATGCCTTCTGGGTTATCAACTACTTCAGGTGGATCAGGGTCAGGATGGGCTCTAGTGTGAATCTTTTTAGGAGCCACTATGCTGGGATCTTCAGACCCAAAAAAACAAGACAAGTTCAACCAAGTATGACAAACTTTAAGAGGTTTTACAAGTCTGTTTTGACCAATTCAAATCCAACAGTCCTCTATCTGAGTTTGAATGATGTTATAATGATAAGGGTTCTTCCCAATGGAGTCTTAAGGTCTATTAAGGATTGTGGAGTTGCCAAGTGGAAGTTTTTAGCTCTTTTCAGAGGTAAAGGTCTTATGGTCCACCACCATGTTTATTGAATACCAATTTGAAATGTTTTTGTGTTTTTCTAAGTTATTTTCCAGTTGTGTGGTTTTTAAGAATATCCCAACTCTATTTCAAAACTTAGCTACGGTTATGAGACAAAGAGAGTTTAATCTTATGGCTAAGCCATCTTATCTTTCAAGGTTAGACTAAGTCTTAAGAGAATCCTAGGTGTTACCTAGTTTGTCAGTGATTCAAAAAAGTTTCATCATGATTACCATTTCTTGGTAGTGCTTGAAAAGGCTACTTTCTACTCACAAGGTTTTATGAAGTTTAAGGGGAACTCAAACCAGAGATTGACTGGGAGGACATTCACCAGATATGTCACCTCTGAAAGAGGATGAGATCCGGAGGCTACCTGGCCCTTTTCGGACTTTGTCTAAGAGTGTTCCCCAGGGGAGTTGCCAGAAATGTTAGGAATCTGTAATTTATTAGCAAGATTGGCAGAGTCCAATTACAGAAACAACATCGTTTCAACCACTTTGGGATTCTAGGATCTAGCCCTCCTGAATCCGGAGAGGGATCTCTCCAATAAGTGCAAAGATGGATTTGTCTTTGAAGTTTGGAGGTAATAATGTTAGTCTAGTTATGAAGACCAAGGGTTTTGTTTGTTGTTTGGATGGTTGAGCATGAAAACAGTGTGAGGGGAAGGTTCTGAATGCAAAGTGTTTCAAAAGTGAGAAGTTGCAAGAAAATAGAGCAAGCTTCAACCAGAAAGGTAGGTAACTGCAAGTTTTAGTCCATTGGGCTATGGAGTCATAATAGGGTTTAATTGAAATAGAAGGTTCGAGAATGGTCCATGGGGAAAGTCATCTATGTCTAGGATCTCCTTGAAGATTGATTTATGAAATGGAATGGTACAATAAGAAGGAAAGTTAAACAGATGCAGAACAAAGAGCAGCCTAGGATCTGGTAAGTACTTTTAAACTAGCCAGCCTTTGACAAAGACTTAAGAAGGACATGAAAGCAAACTAGGATCTGGTAAGTACTTTCAAACTAGCCAGCCTTTGATACACCTTCAATAGAAAACATATAAAAACAGAGGGAAACACAAAGATAACACAGAATGGTCTAAGATCTGGTAAGTACTTCTAAACTAGCCAACTTTTAACACATTCCAAGGGAAACATTCAGACAGTCTTTGGGCATGAAACTAGGACCATGGCACACCATATCTTCCATAGTTCATTTCTACTTAACTAATACTGAACATAACATTCAAGAATAATAATTCAGCAAAGGCAATAACATGAGGGAACGCCAACATTCATATGCTTAAACTGAAGCAAATCATTCCTAAACACACAGATTGAAGGAAAACATTTAGATAAAGATTTTCAGGCAGAGAAGGTTACTGATATACAGTAGGTCCTAACTCTATGCATGTTGTTCTTTATAAGAGAAGATGAAACACATTGGAAACAGAAATAAAATAACAAGTTACAATGAGGAAAACATCACCGTCAACATAGACCAGGATCCCATAAATCAGCTTGTATTGATGCTTCAAACGAGTTACAACTTAAGTCCAATGCTATAGTTCAGCAATCATCTACACTATCCATCCTAACTAATCAAGTGCAAGTAGAGCTCCAAGGGCCAGTGAACACTATGTACAGATAGAAGTCTCAAGCTCAGATGTATTTCAAAGTTCTACAACCAACCTCTCACTCATCCTCTACAGCGGTATATATAGAAGAATGAGGAGGTCATATCTGATGAAAGATCTACAATTTACATTTAATACAGTTTTAATGGTTTCTGGGCCTTTGGGAGGCTCAATCAAGAAACTTACAAAACATATCTTCTATATTGAATGAATTTCATTAAAGATCAAGCTCCGTGGGAGCTTCGTTGTCCTTCATGGTTCTGTGTGATGTGAGGTTACTCTGCAGATGTGTTTGGCATGAATTCCTTGCAAAAGTAACTCTTTGGCATGATGGAATGGTCTTTGTCAGGCTTCCATTAATCCATGTATGTCTTCCACCTGGTAACTCCACAATCCCAAACAGACCTTAAGACTCCACTGGGAAACCCATTATCATCAAAATATAATTTAAACTCAGTTAAGAAGACTTTAAGGATTAAATTTCTCTTGTTTAAAGATCAGTTAGCCTCCTAAAGATTGTCATATTTGGTTAAAAAATTTCTTGTTAGTTGGGTCTGAAAAACAGAGCATAGTGGCTCCTAGAAGGATTCATATTAGAGCCTATCCTAACCCAAACCCTCATGAGATAGTTGATAACATGGAAAGAATACTTAGGAAGTCTCCTAAGGACAAATATTCAACTATTGTCAGACCATTCCATAGAGCTAATTCTATTCCTAAAAACCTTGTAGCTCTACAAGATTCACAAGTTGACTTAAGAAACCCATTTAGAACTAGGTCACTTTATGATATAGATTAGATAGATCTTGAGTCTCCACCTTCATCCTTAGATAGAGGTGAAATCTTGGTAGCAGAGAAACTACCCCACCTCATTTAGATTTCATCCATAATTTTGGTTTCTCTCATCCTAGATCTACTCAAAAATCTATTGCTAGTCCATCCACATCTGTTCTTCATACATCCACTATCCAAACCAATACATTCCATCCCACCTTCCCTCTTGTCAATCCACCCCTTGTAAACCCCCCAGTTTTTCCACCACCTCCTATCATGGTAACATGGTATGCTCCCCTTGTCCTTCCTTTACCTCTAGTCAATCTTCTACAGGACTATAAGTCCAAGATACCATTGTATGATGCTAGTGGTGCTACTACTGCTTCACAACATGTGGACAAGATGAATGACTACTTTGACAGAAATGAGATTGATGATGAAACTTTCAAACTTAGATTATTTTCTCAAATTTTATGGGGAGAAGCAAGAAAATGGTTTAAAGGCTTAACCCCTCACAGTATTAACGATATCCAAGCCTTTCATCAGTTATTCTTAAACAAATGGGAAGTCAGGAAAAACCATCTCCAAATACTTTCTGACTACAAGAATATCCAAAGAAACACTGGGGAGAGTGTACAAGCTTATTGCACTAGGTTCAACAGTGTTTATAATGCCCTTCCCCCAGACTTAAAACCTCCACAAGGCTCAGGTTTAAACAAGTTTCTTGAAGGATTTGATCCTGAAATGGCCTATCAGCTGAGAGAGAGAGATCCTTTAACTCTTGAAGATATGCAAAAAGGAGCTCTTGCTGTGGAAGTTAATTTCATGGAGAAAAGAGCAAGAATGAGGAATGAGAAGAAAGTGTCCTTTAGAGAGGAATCTACACCTTCCATATCTAGCTCAAAGATGGAAAGAATGATGGAGGAGATGATGAAAAATATTAGCATACTTGAGAGAGCACAAGCTAGTCAAAACCAATCAGCTCCTCAAAACAGAAATCAAAATCAAAATCAGAATTTTAGGAGAAACCAACCTCAAAACAGAACAAGGGTGGATGATCAAAAGATTAACCCCCTTTTCATCAAAACTATGTGAGTGAAGTTGAAGAAACAATAGAACAAACAGAGGAAGATGGCATAAACATGTTGGGAGTAGACAATGATGATTTTGAAGTTCATTACAATAGGAAACAAGGTCTATACACACCCTATGATGATAAAAGAGCAGAAGATGAGTTTTATTATCAAGAATTGGAAAATGTCATCATAAAAACCCCAAAAGAATATGACCTTAGGAGTAAAAGCAATTAGAAAACTCCCAAGACTAAGAACTCTAAAAGTTTTGCAAAAAATAGCCCTGTAAAGAAGCTCAAAGTTACAAAATAGAAAGACAAAATAGTGGCTGGAAATTCTGATAAAAAGAAAGAAAAAGGCACTCAAATTAATGAAGAACAGAGTGTAGATTTTAGCAGCACTAGTACTTCAGCTAGTACTCCTATCAAAACAATTTTGACAAATGTAAATAGAGGATATCAACAAACTGATTTTGTTGATAGAGTGGTAGTTAATAAGGTTGAAACAAGCATTTTTAAAAATTAGATGCCTTTTAGTTTGGAGTAGGAAATTTCCAAAATCAAAATCACTATTCCTCTCACTAAATTAGCTACCCAAGATATGTATAGATCCCAAATTTTGAAAGCTTTTAACATACAAGAGAATAATGATACTGTCAATCTTAATGATGACCAACTAGAGCTCATATATGGTCCTAAGATTGAGGGTAGATATCAAGAAGGACCAGTTCCTCCATTTTATGTTACTTTAAAGATTCATGACAAAATTTTACACAACGCTATGCATGATTCAGGGGCTTTTCATAACTTAATGCCCAAAGCTATAATGGAGAGCCTAGGCCTTGAAATCACTAGACCATACAAAGATCTTTACTCCTTTGACTCAAGCAGAGTGAAATTTTTAGGTTTGATCAAAGACCTCTGTGTAAACTTAGCACAAATTCCAGCCAAGTGTTTAGTAATGGATATTGAGTGGCTGATGTACCCCTCAAGTATGGTATGTTGTTATCAAGATCATGGAGAGCTAAGTTACAAGGAACAATGCAAATGGATATGACATATGCCACCATTCCTATTTTTAATCAAACTAGAAAAATTTATAGGGAAACTCATATGAAATATATGGTTACCAACCAAGAGAGACCACAAAACTCTCCTCTTTATTTTGTACATACAGGCCTTGATTCATTTATCCTTTTCAATGATGAAACATTCAGTGAACAAGAAACCTTAACTGAATTAGTGGCAGATATAGAAAAATAGGAAGACAATATAGAAGTGTCAAAACATTTTGCCAAATTAGAAAATCACAACAAACAAATCATGGGTCTAGAGCTGCAAATCAGTCATCCATTGCTTTTCAACCTTGAGAGTCAAGAGAAGAGTCCTCAACACAATGAAAAACATGGGAAAAAAAAACAAATTCAACATAGTGCTAATCTACAAGAACAATCCAAAAGCACACTAGATGAAGAGGATAGTAGTCAATCTAATGAATCTGAAACTAGTCCTCTTTGGAGTATGAACTTTGATGGATCTTGCACTAAGAATGATGCAGGTGTAGGAGTGTGGCTTCAAAATACAATGAACAATCATACTGAAGGGCATTCCTGCAAATTAAACTTTCAATGCACCAATAACATAGCTGAGTATGAAGCCCTTCTTTTAGGCCTACACTTATTGAAGAAATTAGGGGCCAAAAGAATAAAGGTTCATGGTGATTTGGAACCAACAATTAGGCAAGTGAATGGGGAATACACTGCAAAACATCCCAGACTTAGAGCCTATAGAAATGATGTCGTGGATTTATTGAAAACATTTGAGGAATTCAAACGTATGTTTGTCCCAAGAAACTAAAATATTCAAGCTAATGGTTTAGCTTTTGCTGCTAGAACATGTCTAACTCCTTATGAAACCAAAAAATGCACAAATCAAATCAAATTTAGACCAGCTATCCCTGACAATGAAAAATATTGGCAAGTGTTTTATGGAGACAAACAAATAGAAGACTTCCTACAGTCTAGAAATGAATTTGAGCTACCAAGTTCGGATTCAGAGCGTGAAGATGACTATCATACTGAGGAAAATATACTTAATGAAGAAGTAAACTCTCTAAAGATTGTTGTTATAAATATACTAGTTGATAAAGATGAACATAACACAGAGATTAGTGCAGATTTTCTCAAAGAAGGCTTAGAAACATTGCAATCTAACACTCAAAGTTTGCCAAAACGTCTGGTCCCATTAGAGGAGTTGTTTGATTTCAATGATGTTGCCAAGAAACCAAAATTGGAGCCTGTTGAAACTGAGGTAGAATAGTGTAATATAGGTAGTGAACTAAAACAAAAAATGATCAAACAGTCTAAGACTTTGCCAACTCACATCAAACTGAAATACATTGAGCTTCTTAAAGAATTTTCTGATGTTTTTGCATGGAGTTATGAGGATCTAAAGTCCTATGACACAAAAATAATTCAGCACAAGATACCTCTCAAAGAAAACCAAAAACCTTTTAAACAAAAATTGTGCAGAATAAACCCTATTCAATTAAATTTGGTTGAGAAAGAAATCAAGAAAATGTATGAGGCTGGAATTATTGTTCCTATTAGATATTCAAAATGGGTGTCTAATCTTGTGTTAGTGAGGAAAAAGACAGGAGAAATAAGGCTTTGTATTGACTTTAGAGACTTAAACAAAGCCTCATTAAAGGACAACTACCCTTTAGTCAAGATGGATCACATTTTACAAAAGGTAGTTGGTTCTAAAATAATTTCCTTGCTAGATGGCTTCTCAGGATACAATCAGATTTTAGTACATCTTGATGATCAACTAAAAATAGCCTTTACTACACCTTGGGGTACTTTCATGTATGTGAAAATTCCCTTTGGTTTAATGAATGTTGGTGCTACATTTCAGAGAGACATGGATATTTCATTCTCAGAAGAATTAGGCTAATTCATCATTATTTACCTTGATGATATCACTGTTTTTTCCAAAACAGATGAAGAGCACCTATAACACTTGAGAAAAGTCTTTGAGAAATGCAGAAAGTTTGGGATATCTTTAAATCCAAAGAAAACAATTTTTGGTCTCCAAGAAGGTAAACTACTTGGACACATCATATCAGAAGAGGGGATAAAGATATACCCAAAGAGGATTGAGAGTATATTGCAAATCAATCATCCTAGAAACATCAAGGAACTTCAATCTTTCATTGGAAAGATTAATTTCTTGAGAAGGTTCATACCCAATTTAGCTAAACTCCTTAGAAACATAAAAACATTTTAAAGAAAGAAGGAGTTAAATGGACCTTAGAAGCAAAGAAATCATTTGAACTGGTAAAACAAGAATTAACCAAAACACCAATTCTTATAAGTCATAACTTTACAAAAAATTTCTTCATTTTTTCATTTGCATCAGAACAGATAGTGGCTGTTGTCCTATTGCAAAAAAATATAAAGGGACAAGAGCAGCCAATTGCATTCTTTAGTAAGGCATTGAGAGATGCACCTCTAAAGTACAATATCATGGAAAAACAAGCCTTTGCCTTAGTCAAAGCCTTAAAAGACTTCAGGGTTTACATTTTACACTCCCACATAATTGCATTTGTGCGAAACTTAGTTGTAAAAGACATCCTAACACAGGACCAAGATGGCAAAAGACGAAAGTGGATAGTTGTGATACTTGAATATGATTTAGAAATCAAGCCCACTAAACTCATAAAAGGACAAGGAATAGCAAGATTAATGGTTGAATCTAATTTTGAAGCTCTTGATATATACATGATAAATGCATTAGATGAACAGGAGGAATTGCCAACTCCCATTGTTGAAAATCATTTTATGAACTCCTCCTGGTATGCTGATATTTTATATGTTTTTCTCAATTTGAATACACCTCCTAGTTTGTCTACAACAAAGGAAAGATTTTTAAAGTTAAAAGCTATTAACTACTGCATTTTAGATAAATGTCTATATTGGAAAAATGCTAGTGGGTTATTTCTTAAATGTTTGCCTAAGAATGATGCAGAGAAAATCAAGCATGAGTTCCACGAAGCAGAATGTGGAGGCCACCTCTATTGGAAAAAAACTGCCAATAAAATCCTTAGAGCTGGTTACTATTGGCCCACTCTCTTTCAAGATGTCCATAAAATGATAATTGTCTGTCATAAATGCCAACTTTTTGAAGGCAAAAGAAAATTGCTCCCTTTACCATTGCATCCAATCACTGTTGAAGCTCCTTTTCAATAGTGGGGCTTAGATTTTATAGGAGAAATGCATCCACCCTCATTTGACAAACATAGATGGATTCTCACTTCTACAGGCTACTTTACCAAATGGATAGAAGCCATCCCTTCTAGGCAAGCCAATGACTCTGTCATTATAAAATTCCTTGAAAATCATATCCTCTCTAGATTTGGCTGTCCTAGGAAGATTATTACTAACAATGCTGTTGCATTTGGATCCAAAAATATGGTTGAATTCTGTCACAAGTATCAGATTACATTGGGCCATTCTACTGCTTATTACCCTCAAGGTAATGGGTTAGCAGAATCCTCAAACAAAAGTTTGGTGAACATAATAAAAAAGTTGCTGGAGGACAATAAGAAATCATGGCACACAAAGTTGTTACATGCACTTTGGGCTGAAAAATTAACACTTAAAAAATCAATTGGAATGTCACCCTACCAGCTTGTTTATGGAATAGCTGAAATTTTTCCAACCAGCCTAAGAGTGCTAGTCATGAAGCTGATCCAAGAAGTACAGTCTGAAGACAATGACATGATAAGAAGAATCAATCAGACTATACATCTTCCAAAAACCAGGGAGGAAGTCTACAACAGAGCATTACAAAAGTAAGAAAGCATCAAGAAGTTGTTTGATAGAAGAAAAAAGGCCGGTAATTTCAACATTGGTGACAAAGTTTTAAAGTGGGATTTGTTGATCATATCAACCTCCTGTTAAATTTTGGCAAGCAATCTCGTCTAAAATTTTTAAGTCCCCTATTTTGCCTTAAAGAAATCCTTTTCCTGCCTATCGTTGTCATTCTCCGCCCTCAAATTACCTTATAAATGGCCACAGATTACATATTTTAAAGACATATAAGGCCCAACCCCTTCTGGTCCTAGCCCCCTTTATCTTCCTCCACATGACCTAACTCTGAGACCAGGAGCTAGTCCAATAGGCGCTAGATCAAGCGTTAGCCCGAAGCATCTGTATGAAATGGGCCAAAATCTATGTGAAAGGGCAAAGGTATAAAGCATAAGGGAAAAAGAGCGCAAAACCAAATATCAAAGGGGTTGGCTGCCATTACAAAATGCACGTGACAAAGCTCTGTATGGCCAATTTTGGGGGGGTCGAGAGGCCTGCGGGAGAAAAGACCCAGACCCCCACGGAAAGGTAATGATGGGCCATCGGGTGGGCCCCGGGTACAGGCGACGTGGCATATATGCACATGGCAACTCTCCGTGGCGTGTTTCCAGGGGGGTCAAGAGGCGCGCGGGGAAAAATACCCATACCCCCACGGAATTGGTGACGTAACGCGGACCCACCTCATCGGCTATCAACACGTGTCCTCGCCACCCTTGGTCTATATGTGGTCCATTCTATTGTTTCCGCCATTTTATATCATTTTCTGCCATTTTATATTGTTTCCACCATTTTATATTATTCCCGCTCGTCGGCTCCATTGCACCCATTGTCGTTCCATGTTCACCTCTTCGGCAACCTTGGAACCAAGTGCTTAACCCTACGGAGGCACCTCACCTATCCGTTGGTCAAACCTTTGGGGCCTCCGTAGTTGACTCCCTTGGGCCGGCTATTGTTCACTGCGGGGGGACGCACCAATGCTCCTGTTCGTACCTCTTGGGCCCCTGCACAGTGTCATCTCCCAGTCCCACCACCGTAATCCATATCATACAGTTTCATTGCTTTTTACGTGTTTTTTATCGTGCCACCTGGCCTCCAGTTGTCCTCGGCGTGCTCTCTGTCACCCCGGTTATATTATTAGTTCATTTCTTAGTTCTTGACACATTTTCACATTCATTTCTCTCTGGGTTCACCATGATGCATCACCATTCCGAAATGCCCTCCGCTGCATTTTCCATCATCTCTTCACAGTTCCATCACCAGTCTGACGACCATCAATGCATTCGTCCTCCCCGCTCATGGTTTTATTAATACGTTTTTGGGTTTTGCATGGATATCAAGGTAGAAAATCACCATGACTCATAGCCTCCATTACAGAAGCAAAGAACGCAAGAAATGACCATGTTTCAAAGGCTAGAATTATGGAGAAAGGATCCGGGAAGCTGTTATGATATGACCACCATTAAAGAAACAAGGTTTAAAATCAGTCAAACACTCCAAAGCCATTCAAAGCACAGCTTGAGCAGATGAAAGCATTAATGGAGCAACAGAGGAAGATCAGTGAATGATTGAGGAATTTAGCGTTCAGCATTGAATATTTTAAATATTAATTCATGATTTGGAAGGCAGAGGGTACAACGCACGAGAAACAATGCCCTCCAGGTTCCATTTCAGTAGAATTTTCCTTCAGAAAAGGACAGAATGTTTATATGATTTTACTTCTTTGCCTCATTCCTGAAGAGACTTTCACCTAATGCATTTATTTCAGAAAACAGATAGCAAAGTACATACAGCACAGAAAAGTCTTTCAGCAGTATGGGCGTGAATGTTTCCACCATTTTTTCTTAATGATACAATTAAATGTTTTTCACCTACTTCTTTTAGGATTTTTTCTTCTTTCTCTATAAAGGGCCCGAAGAACAGATTATTGGGGGTTCCAGATTTTAACAGAAAACTATGTAGTGGAAGGAATTTTTGGATACATTTTGTTAAACTCTTATATGAAGGCTCAGAGCCCATAGGGTCTCAGTGAGGAGGAGTTCCATCTGTTAAAGAGGATTCTGGTCTTGGGTATTTCACAGTTTGTAACCTTCTCTTATATGTGTTATTTTAATATACCATTTCATTTCATCCACTTTTCTTGTATCATGTTTTGGAATGCGAGTGGCTCACTGGTTTGGTATGGATTTATCCTAGTTGATACCCATGTTTGAATCAGTCAAGCACTTTAAATATGGCTCATGCATGATATATTGTTCCATTGTTCATCTTAACCATACTTCTACTATATTAGTTGCTTTGGGAGGGTGTTTTTAAAACGCTACTGTTATGTATGGATTCTTATATTGGTAAGCCCATGCATGGTGGTATTGTGCATCTGGATATCAGCTCAATGTTAACTAATATCTCCTCAATATTTCTTTCACAACCACACCTTCTGATAACTTATTTCTGTGAAATTTTACTTGAATTGGCCCTCTTTGCAGTAAACTGTCTCTGAATTGTCTGATGCTTTTGTGTTAGGGTTTTGCATCTTGTCTCTGCAGTATTCTTCTCTCTGTGTCAGATTCCGAGTGTTTGGTCCCATTCAAATTAATTTCCTTGTTTTACAAGAGATAGCATGAGAGCTTTTTATTGATGACTCATTCTGTTGTACCATATGCTCCTTGCTATAGATAAGATGTCCTAGGCACTGGTCTTTGGCAACTCAAGGCTTTCTCTAGGAGCGACAACATCTTTCTGGCACTAACGCTGGGGATAAAATGTCACAACAGGATTCAAGGAGAGAAGATAAGGGTAAGCATGGGAAATTTGATAACTTATGGCTTGGCCCTTATCTCATTCATTCTAAAGCTGGTAATAATGCTTATTTTTTGCAAGGATTGAGTGGAGCTGAACTTTTTGGAGGTCTTTTCAATGGTAGGATGCTCAAACATTATTTTTCTTCACCATATCAGTTTGGAAGCCTTTTTTATTTTTTCTCATTATAAATATCATATCCATCATTGCATTCAAAGTTAGAATATGAAAAAAATAAAAAAACAATAGAAGATAGAAAAGAAGGCAGATTGTAAAAAACAAGAAAGGTACAACCCCATACGAAAAAAGAGAAACAAAGTCTGAAAGTGTGCAAGCTCAAATGCCACTCCTAAGAAACACACTTCTAGTTAGTCATACAGCCCAATCATGACTAATTAGTTTTCAATTTACTGCTGATAGGTTAGTGAATTAGATTTTCCAAATAGCTCAATCTTAGCTTATCAGTTAGGTAGATTAGGATAGAAGAAAAAGGGTTCAAACAAGCTAAAAATCTGAACCTATGAATTCCAAAAGAAATAATGGCTCTAACTAGATCAAATCTTGAGCCAAAAATACAAGAAAACTGGTTCTAACCTACCTAAAACTTGAACCAGAGAACAAAGAGAGAACAGCTCAGACAAGCCTAAAAATAGAGCTGTAGAAAAGAGAAGGATGTTCTTAAAATTTCAGATCTTAAGCCTTCACCATTTTGCTTTATTTTTCTGCAAATTTTAGTCTATGTGCATCTTGCCTTTATGCCATAGATCAACAACAAGTTAGACTGTTCAATCCTGGCTTGTTTGCTTTTAAGTTTCTTGTTTTATAAATTAGAGAATAAAGATTTTTTAGACAGTCTAATCCTGACATATTGTACTTAGGTAGAGAAGCTTATGAATTCAACTGCTTAATCTGAGTTCATGGAGAAATAAGGGTAGAAATATACTAGTTTTATGCTTTCAAAAGAATAAAATGTTTGTAAAAAGATTTTTCCAATCCAAATGCACTCTAAAAGAAGAAAAAATGTTAGATCATTAGGATTGGGTAAGTAGAGAGCTTGTTTTGATAGAATTCCATTGTTTTTGATGGCTGCTAACATTGTCAGAGCAAAAGAAGATCAGCAAAGGAAGGAAAATTGCAGCCCAAAGGATGAGGCATTGATCAGAGTCTAGAGAAGACTTGTCTGAGGTTTTTGACACCTCCAAGGAGCTGCCATCCCAAGTTGGAGCAGCTATTAGCCACCTATAAAAATTTATCATATCAAATGGTGGCTAAAATTTTTTTTTTATAGCCTTCAAGAAACTATTTTATTGCCAAATTGTGAGTTCTTGAAGTCTTATGGTGATCTTTATCCTTTAAGATAATCTTCACTGTTTTTTCCCTCATTAACCCTGAAAAATATGCTAATTGCCAAGAAAAACATTGCTCAAAAAACCCATTTTTCCCCTTCATTTTACCCCTCCTTCCACTCATGAATAACACCATTTTCATCCCCTTCTTCTTCATAAAATTCCTCCATTTCCCTCATTTTCCTTCATTTCCTTCATAAATTTCCTTTGATAAGGTTTAAAACTCCTTTTTTAGCCTTATCGGAACTCTCAAAATTCTTCAAAAATCCTAAAAAAACAATCTTTTTGCACTAAGGCCTTAAGCCCCTTTGGCCTTAGCCCCAGCTCCTTTTTTCTGCATAAAACTAGAGTTGTAACCCGTAGTTAAGCCCCTATCATGCAATCACAATTGGGGTTTTTCTATTTTCCTTATTACTTTTTACTTTTGAAAACTCTGATTGCGATAGGCTCTTTTCTTTTTAACCCCCGATCCCTCCGCCTTCTTCACATAACCCAAAGCCCTGCAACCGGGCGCTAAAAGGCTTGAAAACCTTTTCTGAATATAAATTTCCTTTGTTATTTCATAAAACCAAACCTTCCTTATGTTTTAAATGAAACCCGACAGTTTGAAGCTTCAGTGAATATCAGCCATTGATCCAAAACCGATCAATGATTATTGGCAAATTGCATCGCAAGTTTTCCTTTTACCCTTTGTTCTTTCCCCTCCCGCCGATGTGATCCCGAGATTAAATCTCCACCATTTATCTGCTCTATGATGCCCAGATCTGACGGTCCCAATCGCTCCATTCCCCAAACCTTCCTTTCCACCTTTGGCCTTCACGATTAAATCCTGACTGTCGATCTAGTTTTTAGATCAACAGCTCTCACTCCATCACATATCGACAATCACAACATTTATTTATTGTGTTACCCTTTTCCATCCCACCGATGTGATCCTAAAATTTAATCTGGACCTTCGAATCCACAAGAACCAATGGCCCAGATTCAATCGCACTCTGCTCGCAGCCCTTACCATTGCACCCACCGATTAAATCTCCATGGTCGGTCATCCCTCTGATCTGATGGTCGACACATAATCGCATCACAAAAATTCCTTTATGCTTTCCCCTTACCTCCACCGATTTGCGACCCTACGATCAAATCTAGACCGTCCATTTCATAAGATCCAATGGTCCAGATCAAACCCGCCTTCCCTTTGTTATTTCATAAACCTGATAGTGTAATTCTTTGGTGAAGATCCACCATTGATCTTTGCAGATCAACAGTCCACATTGCACCTGATCTCTGCCCAACCCCCCATCGCACATTAATTTCATTTACCCCGAGAATTAATCTGGACCATCCATCATTCAAATCCCATGGTACTTATTGAACCCGATAGGCCCAACTCCTTTGGGACCTACCTCCGTCATCGTTAGATATCGACCGTCCATTCCTGAGATCCAATGGTCGGGATCTAAACCGCCTTGACCTTGCCCACCATTTTTTGTCCACGCATCTTATCCCATTGTGCTCTCACTCCCATTATCAAATCTCTCTGCCCTTCATCCGACGGTCGTTATCCCAAATCGCGTAATTTTTCACCCCGCAAAATTACGCAATATGGGCGGTATTAAAAGGACACGTGTTAAGCAGCAAAGCATATCGCATTTTTTTGGGAAAATTTGTAAACCACTTTGGAGCAGTGTGAAACCAGCAGTTTTTTAAGCCAAAAATACCTTTCCCCATCGCATTTCATTTTCTCCTTTTAATCTCCACCGTCCATCATTTCAATCCAACGCCCCAGATTGCATCTAAACCCCAAGTCTTTGCCCCTTTGTTTTCTCTCCCGGGCGTTATATCGAATCTTCTCCACTGTCGATCTTTGAAGATCGATGGCCTAGATTAAACCCTTCCCCCATTTTTTTTCCTATCATCCAAACCCCCCAGCACTTCGTCCAAGGAATCCCGACTGTTCATCATCCTAGATCAATGGCTCTTATTCATCCCGCGTCGAAACTTCATTTTTAACCCCATTTCGCTTCTGCCAAAGGTTTTTACCCTTTTCATTAAATTTTATTCCATTTTATTATAATGTTACCCCCTCCGCATTATAAATTCCCAATGATCTCGGTCGTTGATCAATTTGATCCAATGGCTCGGACTTAATCTAGCTCTCATTCATCCAACTGCCTCCCCTTTTGACCCCAGCAAGCAATCCCGACCGTTGGTTGACTCCATCCAATGGTCACGATTTAATATCATGCCCAGAAGCTGTATAAACCTATTTCCACAGAATTTTCTTAACTTTTCTGTGTTTTTACAGGTTTTAAATGTTTCTTAACGGTTCTAAAAGAAAATCAAGGGTTGGGGATGACGATCCCCTATATTAGGTCCCTATATCACTAGTATAGTCCCTTATTATTGTTAGTGTAAACCCATTATTGTTATTATTGTACCCTTGTAACCCCCATTTTGTTATTATTATGCCCTTAAATTATTATTGTTAGGTCGGCTAGGATTACATTGTGGCCCACTAGGATTACATTATGGCCCTATGGACTCCTATATATAGAAAGGAGGTTTTGTGAATTGTATCATCCAAGAATTGTTCATTTATGTAATGTATTGGAGGTTTCCCCCTCGAAGTGGCTCATTTCTAAGGCGTTTATATCTCTTTTCTTCTCTTTTTGGAGCTGGTTACACAACATTTGGTATCGGAGCTTTGGATTCTAGGGTTTCGCTGCTCCAAACAGATCATCGTGGAATTTTCGCTATAAATTTTTTTCTATGAAGTTTCAGAAGCTGAAATTTTTAGGGTACGAAGCCACAATCTTTAGGAATCTTGTATAAAAATTTCAGATTTTGGTTCGCAATAATTTCGGAGATATGATCTATGGAAGTCAGGTATTTTTTCACGCTCCTAAACAGGTCATCGTGGCATTTGCGCTACAAATTTTTTTATACGAAGGTTCAGAATCTAAAATTCATATGGTACGAAGCTAAAATCCTGATGAAATTCATCAAAAATGGTTTAGAGCTTGGTTCACTATATTTTTGGAGATATGATCTGTGGAAGGTAGTGCTTTTTCAGGCTCCTAAATTTCATCTAAAATAGGTGATCGTGGGAAAAGTTCAATAACTCTCTCTCTGGAGATTGTATTGGAGTTCTGTCAAAAATTTTCGCAAGGACACAGCCTGTAGTTTCTTGGCTATCAATTTCAGAGACAAAGGAAAAAACAGTGACACGTGGCAAGTCGTACAAGTTCGCTCTACTGAACCAGTCCAGAATTAGGTCATTGTGGGATATTGGACACAACTTTGTCTTGGAGAATCCAAATCAGGTCAGACCTGTGGCATTTGAAATAAGCTTCAGAGGGCTACTACAGGGCTGAATTTCAGATATCAAAGATTTTCAATTACAGAGATAATTCAATTTCAATATCGAGCTCCTAAATGCTAGTAAAAGGTGTGTATTTTTTTTCCAAATTTCATAAGTCTTGTTTGAAGAATCAAGTTGAATTGATTACAAGGGCATATTGTAGAATAGATATCAATATTGGATTCTAAAATGGCCCTTAAAAAGAATTCAACACCCATTAAGCCTTCCGAAGGCTCTACTATGACTCATGAAGATGAAGAATTGCAACATGATCTATCAAAATTACAAGAGCAAATGCAACAGTTTTCACTCTAGCAAAGAGAAACAAAAAATGAAATGGAAGTTTTGAAGAAAGGCATGGAAGTGAAGATGGATGGTTTGAAGAAAGGCATGGAAGCTAAGATGGATGGCGTGGAAGCTAAGATGGATGGCATGGAAGTGGGCATGGAAGCTAAAATGGATGACATGAAAGACAAAATGGAAAACATGAAGAATGATCTAAAAGCATACATGGAAGGCTTGATGACAAGCTTAAAACTGTTAGCCATCAGTATTTTTTACATGTTAGTGATGACTATATCTACAGCTGAGTTTTCTAGAAACTGATTTCCTTATGTCAATATGTCATCCAGAAAACCCTCCCAAAACTTTTTTTCTCTTCTATCTATTCAGTTCACCCATGTAGAAATCAGAACCTCATTATCACAATCCTATCTAGCTTCATCCTTATTAGTCTGCCCATCATCTTTAAAAGGCAAATCTACATCTGTTTCGAAAGTCTCCCCTATGTTAGGAAGTGGCGCTTTAAGACATTTCACACTTGGAAATCATCAAAAAGCCAAAAAAGCCTCCATCTGCAACAGGCCTACCATGACTGACCTCTTACTTTACAAATGAAATTGACAAGCAGCCCTAAGTCACACCACTTATATCCCCTAGATCTCAGCACTGCATAAAACCCAACCTCAAGCTGACTATTAGGTTTGTCACAGTGTTCTATGGTTCTATAAAGGCAGGAAATATATTTCATCTCATGGAGTAAAATGTTTGAGTTTACAGTTAGAGGAACAGCTGCTTCTAAATGTAACTTGAGCCTTTAGATATGTCTGCAAAACAGAAAGCTACTCATCTGGACCTTACAGCTTTTTCCAGCATAAAAATCACAGTAAGAAAAGGTCACCACTGTCTCAGCAAACTGGTAAATTGTCAAGGCCCAGAACCTCCTTCATTTACAAGTAGAGGGTTAGGGCACCTCCTTCATCCATAAGCAGAGGGCGCGGGCCAGTATTGACTCAGAAGGTTGCAAAAGTCCAGGTTTGCCTTTACTGAAACAACGAAACAATATCTTCAAGTTTTATGAATGTAATTGATGATCATAACAGGAATGGAGCTTGAAATATGCTAGCTCAAAGGGAAGGAGAGTCTGATTTGATAAAAGAGATCATCTGAAACTTTCAAAACATTTGAATTGTTGAAGCTTTAGAAAGCATGTCATCAGTAAACATTCCAATCTTAAGTAGCCTGTTTTGTCCAAGATCAAATGGAATAGATGCTGTCAACCAATGCCATTACACAGGCAGAAAGAAAGCCCTTGGTTTTTAAAAAAGCACTGACCTTCATAGTCACAAAGAGTTTTTGTCAAGTAACAGGTCATGAGATGAACAAGCCAAATGATAAATATCTCAGTCACCCTTAGAACAGTGTCACTGTGGCTAGGGTTTTCTTCTAAAACACAGTGATTCTTGCAAGTAAAGATGCTAAGATTGGTGTTTTTCAAGTGGTTTACTTACCACCACATTCAGAGAAAGGCTGTGTCAAACATAGTAGTCAAAAAGCCTTCGGATACCTTACCTGATGAAGAGCCTCCTCCATGCATGAGTAGATGGCCAAAGCCATTGCAAGTTGCTGAAGCTGATTGATATAAAATATAATGTAAGGATACCAAAGAAATTGAATAAAAGTCATTGCACAGGTAAGTGTTACTGTTTATGATGCAAAGGTATTGACTTCCCTCTTCAAAAAGCTATCTGTCAGACTGTATCTATAGTGGAAAGAAGGAAATGTTATGAATAATGTATGCTATTGATACCAAAAGGAGCAGTTGCTTTAGAGAAATGGTTAAAGGCATTTCACTATCACCTTCCCAGAAGCCTAAAGAAGATCCTTTTGAGTAAACAGTGAAGTATAGTGTGAAAGCAAGCCGTCAAAAGAGTGCACTTACAGTCCCAAGGGAAGCTTGTGAATCACCTGGAAGCAGCAATCATCAAACACTTTGAAAGAACACAGGCCATCTCATGCTGAATAAACAGTTGCCAAGGTATACAATGCTATAAGTGGACAAGGAGGAGGTTTGATAAAAATTGTCAGTTTAGGGTTTGGAACAAATACATCTTTCTCATCATTCAAAGGATAGATACATCATAGGTAATGTACCTATAAGCAAGAAATCATTTTGGAAAAAAGGGGCGCCTTTTGAAATTGAGAAACCATAACCAAAATTCAAAGTTATATCAGTAAACTTGGTACCTGTTATATTCAAAGTTTGGAGAAGCTGTCAAAGGCCAAAGACTATAAAGACAAATTTACATAACCAACCTTGTCCTTCAAAGAAAAAGCAGTATTCAGCTCGGGGTCAGAGTCATTGTTCGGGTCTACATATGCAAAATGACAAACCCACAGTTTGAAAAACAAAACAGATTTCAAAAAGCCTACGTTACATTTCCAAGCAAGGTAACCGTTGAAAAAGGGTTTGAAATGACATAAAGGATTAAGTGTGAGAGTAGGAATGTCATTTTCAAAAGCTGAAGACGTTTTGGCCTCCCTATCACCAAAGAAATAATTTTCGGGTCATCAGGCAGAAGTTAACACTGTGCAGAGGCAGCGCGACGTGCCTGGGTTTTGGCGCGACGTGCCTGGGCGGAAAATTACACGGGGCCCTTTGTCGGCGCGACGTGCCTGTACGTTGGCGCGACGTGCCTATACAAGGTCGCCCGACCACACGACAGGCCGACCCGACAAGCAACTTCTGCGCAACGGGTTTTCTTTAAAGGATGCCGCGCAAGTGTCAAAGACCTCCAGCATTACTGCAGCTGTCAAAGCGGGCATCCATCAAAATTTAAGGTATTTTTATGAATTCCCCATCGATGTCAAGGTTTTGATGGATGACAAGAAGTTTTAAAAACCCCAGACTTTGTCATTTTAGTTAAAGGCAAAAGCAGTCTTTTCTACACAGTGAGATGAGGTAATTGCAATATGATAATACGGGGTTTTATGGTCGAGAACCAGTTTGTTTCATTTTCAAATCGATCTAAGGGCAGAGATTGTCTTGTGAAGGGCTGTGTTTTGATTAAAAGGAGACTTTCGTGGTAGAAATACTGACTTAATTCTGAAGAAAAACCTTTCACACTGTCATCCAAACCTTTCCACACTACTAAAACAGTGAAGTGCACTCAGTAAGGGAGTTTTGACATTCTTGTTGTTTGAAAGAGAAAACTCATATAATCTCTGTCTAAGAGCATTGATAGTCTTCTAAAGCTCTGTCATTTTACCCCAGCCCTGTGTTTTTACTGTCTAGGCATATGTAGGATGGTTTGCTAGAGATACAAATGGTTGAAGGGTGGCACACTTATACAGGGTGAGGTTTTGATGTTGAAGGCCTCCTTGAGCAAGGATTTTTGGTGTATTGATTGACATCAGAGATTTCAAGAACAGAGTGACTGTTGTCATTTTCTCACAAGCACACCTTTTTAGCAAACTGCCCCCCTGTTTCACTGTATTTTGTCACTACTGTGAAGAATTGTTAGCAAAGAGTTTCCAAAGGTGCATAGTCACTTTCTAAAAAGCAGAGTTGTTGGTGGTTAAATGTAAACATTGGAGGCAGAGGTATACAGGTGATGTTTGATTTCTTAACTTCACAAGAAAAAGTGTCCCTCATAAAGCACTGTGTATTGTTAATCTAGGTCTGCCCTCTTTTTCACCATATTGTATCATTTTGAAAAGATGATTGACAAAGAGACTCTAAGGATAAATAGTACACTGAAGGGCAGATTTCATTGATGGGTTTCTAACTTTGGAGGCAGAGGTACAAAAGCAGTGTTTGTTTTCTTAAAACTTCACAAATGAAAAGGGCCATTTTCTAAAGGGCAGAGTTCTTGGTAATTGCATTTAATATTAAGACAGAGGTACAGGTGTAGTGTTGACCTTTGAGATTCACAAGTAACGAGCTGGTCTTCCTAAAGCGCTATGCATTGATTTTAAACCTAAACTAAGTCTGCTTTTTCATTGCACTACATTGTATCATTCTGAAGATTGTTGAACAGAGTTTTTCCAAAGGTGCAGAGCCACTTTCTAAAGGGCAGAGTTGTTGATGGTTGAAACTTTAAACATTGGAGGCAGGGGTATAGATGTGTTGGTGGATCTCTTAAACTCACAAGCAGAGAGTATGTTTCCTAAAACCACTGTGCATTGGTTATACATCTAACTTGGGTCTGCCTTTACCGAAACCATATTGTATCATGTTGAAGATTTGTTAACAGGGTTTTTCTGAAAGTGAACAGAGCCACTTTCTAAAGGGCAGAGTTGTTGATGGTTGAAACTTTAAACATTGAAGCCAGAGGCACAAAGGTGGTGATTGATTTCTCAAAATTCACAAGTGAAAGGTGTTTTCCTAAACACAGAGGGCTAATATTTCACCTAACCAAAAGGTCTCCTTTCTTTCCACTGTATGGTGTCTACAGAAATCTGTTGACAGAGGTATTTTTCAAGGTGAATGACCTAAAGAGCAGGGTTTTTATATTTGAGTTTTGTTTTGAAAACACAAATACCAGTGTAGGTTGGCCTCTAACAAATTCACAAGAGGGGTGATTGTTCAAAATTGTGCATAGGGAATCTACAAAGCAGTTACCCCATCTTTTACACATGGTACCATTGTTAAAAAGTTTGCCTAGCTGAAGTATATCCAGAGTTGGAGGGCTGTTTTTTAAGAAGTACAGAGGTGGTTTATTCAAAGGAAACATTGTTACATTTTATTCAAAACCACAGTGTCCATATTTTTCCAAACAGTCTAGTGGCCAGTTTCAATCTAGCAGAGCATTGTTCATACAGTAAAGGCAGTTTGCCTCTTCCAAAGTTTGGTCAAGGTCAGAATGCCTCCAAAGCGAGATCACAAGAGCGGTCCACATAAGAGATATGAGCCTATCTCCATAGAAGAAATCAATGCTCACCCATCAGTGCTTTTCAATTTCCATGAAGTAGGTTGTCTTGATTTCTGTCAGAGGATAGAAAAAGTCAAGAGTTTCTCGCCACTTACACATTTGTGCGCTTTGAGATTCAAGGACAAACACTTCCAGTTAGCAGGTCTTGACTTCAAAATCTCCCCAAGGTATGTATCCAAGGCTACCAAGATCCCGTATCATGGTGAAAAGTGGTTTAAACAAGCGCATCTTGATCTGGAGTATTATAAACCTTTCATCAAGCCGGAACATAGAGAAACCATCACTGCTATTTTCCCTTTCTCCTATCTTCTTGGCAGTTATGCTCCGCTGATGAAAGCCATAATGAGATATTTCACTTGTGAAGGGAGGTTTAGCCAAATTTTTGCCTATCATGTTCGCTTGTTGATGCATTTTACCAGAAGCAGGCAATTAAACCTTCCATACTTTTTGTCCAAAAGCATAGAGAAAATGACAGCTACTGTCCAAAAGAAGGCTCCACCTCAGCAAATCCCTTCTCTCTTTCATCATTCCTTGATCAAGATTATCTTCTTACACCAGCTGGAGAAGAAAGGGGTTTCATGGGATTCCTTCATCAGCCATGCAGATTTCGCCACTGTCCCTCCTGTTCATGTGTCTCCTACTCAGCCTGTCCATCGCCCGGTGCCTTTGTCTAGTAGGCCTACACCTAAAAAACTCAAAATGACCACTGAGCAGCCAAGTCTACAAGGAGAAGGAGAGGGTAGTGAACCACAGGGAGGAAAAGAAGGCAGTGAACAGCAGCAGCCAGATTTTGAGGGGACACGCGAGCGAGTTTAGAAGGCGGTGGGGAGCGGCCCCGTGACCCAGGAATTTGAAGGTCGGCAACGGATACGAAGAGGAACGGCGGCGGTTGGAGGTTGATGGCGGCGGCGGGTACGGGAGGAGGAACAACGGCATACGGCGATTGAGGATCGACAAGTTGGGCAAACAAATGAAGCGCCTCTTGAGCCACAATGTGGACGGGATGTTGAGGAAGGACGACGAAAAAAATTACCTATCCTTGTGATGACAAAGCTGTTCTAAAAAAGAGAAGTGCCCAAAGAGCAGAGCTGCTGGCGGAGAAAAGCGCTGTCATTGGCGTTCAAAGGGCAAAAGTAGTGGAGAAGGTGCCAAGCATGGAGGTAAATCAGCACCGTGTCCCTGTCCCAAGCGATGACGGTGATAACGAGGCCACAGTGATAACGAGGCCCGCATCCTTGAAAACCTCCTCATTTACAAAGAAGGGAAAATTGAAGTGTTACAAGAAGACCTTCAAAGGGCGAGGAATTTCAACCACTTCTTGGAGGTTGAAAACAAACAAATGAAGTATCATGCAGCCATTCATGAGGCAAGGGCGATCAAGTATAAAAAGGAGGCAGAAAAGGCGCAAGTAAGAATTGAAGAGCTCATTGGCGAGTTTGATGATGAAGAAGAGGAAGACCAGCCTAGGCGAAAGAGGCCTAGGACCATCGGGCTTAGAAGAGCCTTGGAGAAACAGAGAGCAGAAGAACAAGCTCAATTCGAAGCCTTTCCTCTCACTGCCCTCTTTGAGCAGGAAATTGAGGAAAACAAGGAAGCATGGCTTGAGAGAGCTAACCAGCATTTGGAAACAAAGCTTGAGAAGGCAAACAGGGATCTTGAGCTACAGAGAAAAAGGACTCTTCACTTTCAGAAGCTAAATCAGTTTGCCAGGCGAAAATTGAAGGTAGCACAAGAGAAATTGAAGAAGTTGAAGGAGAGGCGCCTAGCACGGAAAGAAGCAAAAAGCATATCAGCCCTTGATATTTTGGCTTCAGATTTGGAGCATGTTTCTATGGACCCTTGAGGGTCATGCATGCCAATTTTGGGCCTGTTTCGGAAACTTTTTGTTTTTTGGCATTTTTGGGTTTTTCGCCAAAAACTCATAAATTCGCCATTTCAGTTTGATGAGTTGTCAAGCGAGGAGGATGATACCAATGGATGCCATAATTCCATGAGCAGGTCTCCAGCGATTTTCAGGGCATTTGAAGATCATTCGCCCTCTCAAATTGGCGAAAAACAGCCTCATTTTGCACATTCTGCCCGCCATATCAGCAGTCTGCTATTTTCTGGGTTTTTGCGCACAGGTACAGTTTTGAGGGACTTTCAGAGATCAGATTGAGATGATTCCACTTGTGCTGGAAAGCAGACACAGAGAGCTTTCCTACGAGCCATCATGAGCCTCATTTTGACATCGGGAAGGCTTCCATTTGCATCCAGCAAGTCAGGGGACCTTTTTCAGGCATAAATATGAAGTATTTTTGTAATTTTTGAACTCCAAAAATCTGCTTTTCCCAAATGTGCGTTAAGCTATTTTTATCATGGGGAAATCATGCAAAGTCAATATAATTTCCGTTTTTAGCAGTTTTTTAGATATTTTATGGGATATTTTGTGCCTTGGGCTTTGCAAAGCCTCAAGGACAAGTTTAGATATTTTGACTTGGCCAATGGGATAGCTAGTTGCTCCATGAGGTTTTCCTTCCTCAAGCCTATTTATTCCATGATTCTCATTGTAAATAAGAGGCTGAACTTGAGAGAAGAATTAATACATTGGTCATATGAGCTTTGAAGAATACACTTGGAGTTATGATTTTTGGACTGCCTCTTGGATGCTTTTGAGGAATGATGAAGGATTGTTGATGGATTCCTTGACATGGTAGAGACAGTATGATGCTTCTTAATGTGTTTTGTCTTCTAGTTTTCACTGTAGTTGTATTTTTTATATATAGATGTTAAAGATTGATTTTGAGATACATGGAAGGCACCTCCAAAATCCCTGAATCTTCTCAACAGTGTTTTCACCCCTACATAGTTATATTTCAAAAAATTCTTAACTATACTAGTAACCTAGATATTATTTATCTAAAAGATTTTATTTACCCAGTTCTGTCTGTAGTGAGTAGGATATGTGGTTGCCTTTTTACTCTTTATCATTTTATATTTACATCCATAAAACTTTCTCTTTGACTGATTTGTTGATCATTTTGTTGAACCAAGGAGGCCTAGTCCCGATCTAGCCCTTTGCCTAAAACTATGAAAACTTATTTGTCCAAGTGCCCAACGACTTAGAGACTATGTTTAGGCGTTCCGGCATAGTTTATGAGTTGTTAGTTTGTCTCATGTGTTTTCCCCAAAGTCTGATAGCTATTTCCCGAAGTTAGAGGGTCTTATACCTCTATGTATGGCTGGAATGTTTGATTTCTATGTATTGATTAGCTTATAGTTATTCCTAGCATGATTAATGGCTTGTTATTACATCTTTATGTCTGCTATTAACTATTTTGCACTTGAAATCCCTTGTCTTTCACCAACTTATTGTCCATTCAATCCATTTTGCCCAGAGATCCCTTCTATTGTGAATCAAATCGGCCCTACAGCAGCTTTACATCATCACCTCATAAGCTTCCTTGACCTGTTTGACCCCATAGCCCAATTTATCTACATCTTGTCATCCAGTTTATGTATTTGATCAGTTTCATCCCTCACAAACTAAAAACTAAATAACCAAAAACACACTTCTGTATTTCATGACCAGACAACGAGTAAACACCGACATCATACCACATGCAAAGGAGGGCCTGCAAGGTCCGGGGAAAGGCTAGGTCCTTGGGCTCCAAAGCTTGGTTTGATGTTACATCGTCATTTGGCTAGCCAATCGGCCAAATCACGGGACCTAACAAAACCGAACGTTCCTGTGGGTAAATATAGGAAGAACTCAACATTGAGAACAAAATGAGTATGACCAAAGTGAAGTCTGGCTGAAGATGTTAGCGGGAAGAACCACCATATTCCAAAAATGGATATGAGGAAGTTTGATGGAAAGGATCCTGTAACATGGATACTACAAATGGAGCAATATTTTAATCTCCATAATGTGCAAAACACACAAAAGGTACGCATTGCAACTTTACATTTAGAACAAAATACATTTGTATGGTATCGATGGCTTTGCTCCCGTAAAAAAATTGTCACTTGGTCAAATTTTACGGAGGAAATGATAGCACATTATGAGGATACAAAGAGCAACACCTTCTTTACCCAATTGATAAATCTCAAACAAAAGGGTTTAGTGGGGCAGCACATTGAGGACTTCCAAAAATTGATTATAAGGGTAACTGATATTCTAGAGGAACACAGGATTGATCTCTTCATAGGCACTTTAAAGGATAACATCCAACATGAAGTTTGCATTTTGGAACCTGATTCATTGGAGAAGGCATTCAGGTTGGCAAGAAAAGTTGAATGTAAAATTATGGTGACAAGGAATCCTACCACTCAATTCTATAAAGAAGGAAGTGTTGCTACGCCTAGATTTCCACAACCTACAAGGTTGACACCACAACAATTGGAAGAAGAAAGAGCAAAAGGGCTTTGCTACAGTTGTGATAGCAAATACACTAAAGGTCATAAGTGTGCTAAGAAGAAATTATTTTACATATATTGTGAAGAAGAAGAAGAAAATGAACAAGAAGAGGATATACACCAAGAACCACCCCTGGAAGAGGAAGAAATGAATCCGACCATATCATGTAATGCACTGGCAGGAATTACCACTCCTCAAACTCTCAAGATAGAAGGACATATAAAGAAGAAAAGGGTAATTGTGTTGATTGATTCAGGTAGCACCCATAATTTTATTCATTATAAGGTAGCCAAGGAATTAAATTGTTTCCTATACCCAGCACCAGAATGTCAAGTGATGGTTGCAAATGGAGGAACTATAAATTGCTCTGGAAAATGCCATAATATTAAGCTAACCATGGGGGAATATATATTGACTAGTCCAATGCTTTCCATTCCTATGGGAGGTGTTGATGTTGTACTAGGAGTACAATGGTTACAATCTTTGGGGACGGTAGCTTTTAATTTTCAAGAACTTTTCTTGAAATTTTTTTCAGAAGGAAAGGAAGTCGAATTACGGGGTATTGAAGGGAAGCCGGGAAGGATAATAAGCTCTAATGTCATGACAAAGCTTCTAAAGAAATAACAACGAGGCGTAATTGCACAATTATGCTCACTAGAAGTTCCAACATCAAAATCATCTATTTCTGCAGATCTCCAACAAGTCTTGGACAATCATTCCAAGGTGTTTGAAACTCCCAAAGGACTCCCACCTATTCGTGATCATGATCATGCTATTCATTTGATTCCCGGAAGTGTTCCTCCAAACATCAGGCCTTATAGATATCCTTACGTCCAAAAGAGCGAAATTGAACGTATGATTGTAGAAATGTTAGAGGCGGGTATAATTCAACTTAGTCAAAGTTCTTTCTCTGCTCCTGTAGTATTGGTACACAAGAAGGATGGATCATGGCGAATGTGTCCGGATTATAGGGAGCTCAATAAGCTCACCATTAAAAACAAATTTCCCATTCCTGTGATTGATGAATTATTGGATGAATTACATGGAGCAATTTATTTTACCAAGTTGGATCTTCGTTCAGGATATCATCAAATTAGAATGAAGACTGAAGATATTCCAAAAACAACATTTCGAACTCATGAGGGTCATTATGTATTTTTGGTCATGCCTTTTGGCCTTACCAATGCACCTTCTACATTTCAAGGGTTGATGAATTCCATTTTCAAACCCTTCCTTAGAAATTTGTGCTAGTATTTTTTGATGATATACTAATCTACAGCAGGTCTTGGAAGGATCATGTTGAACATGTTGACAGGGTGCTCAAACTATTGCAGGAGAAACAATTATATGCAGAAAAATCCAAATGTTTCTTTGGAGTACAAGAGGTGGAATATCTGGGTCATATTGTATCTCACGAGGGTGTTAAAGTAGACCCTAACAAAATTAAAGCCATTAAGGAATGTAAAGTCCCCACAACCATAAAGCAGTTGCGAGGATTTCTTGGGTTAACGGGGTATTATCGCAAGTTTGTTAAGAATTATGGGAGAATAGCAGCACCTCTAACAACATTATTGAAGAAATATGCATTTTCATGGACTCCTGAAGCAACTAAGGCCTTTGAACATCTTAAAGAGGCAATGTGCCTAGCACGGGTCTTAGCTACGCCAGACTTCACAAAAACCTTTATTGTGGAATGTGATGCCTCAGGAAATGGAATTGGTGCAGTTTTAATGCAGGAAGGAAGACCCATTGCTTTTGAAAGTCGTCCAATCAAAGGAAAGTATTTACATAAACCTATTTATGAGAAGGAAATGTTATCAATACTACATGCACTAAAGAAATGGCGAACTTACCTAATGGGAAGACACTTCAAGGTAAAAACTGATCATGATAGTCTTAACCTTTGAATAAATACTTTCTTAAGTGGAAACTGAAGCAAGCCAGGTCACAAAGATGGTGGAGTTATGACTTTGAAATAATCTACAAAAAGGAAAATTTGAATGTTGTTGCGAGATGCACTCTCAAGAAATGAAGAGGTGGAAACCTTTGCTTTTGTGCCATTTCTGTTATCCAGCAGTTGGATAGGCAGGCAAGACAGATGGAAGAGGAGACCAAAGTGTATGGATATAATTCAAAAAGTTGACAAGATCTGTATCAAATTTGTTTGGTGGAAAATACAGTTCATATCTAATTCTGAAGATCGCTTATATCTTTGTAAGAATTAATAAAACAAAAGATTAACCCAAAGATTACACTTCTCTTTAAGGAGGACATAAGATTTTTAAAACTTACAGTGTGGTTTTTTGGATGGCCGCCAAATCCATGAATTAAAGTTTGTGGTAGATATGTTTAGTTTGCCGTGAAATAAAAGTGGAAACAATTGACAGGACTTCATAGCCTTTATCCTTTCCAAGTCAACGTTGGGAGGAGATTTCAATGGATTTTATCATAGGTTTACCTAAGTCCGAAGGAAAGAGTGTCATCATGGTGGTAGTTGATAGACTTACCAAGTATGCACACTTTTGTGCATTATCTCATCCATTTAAAGCAAGTACAGTTGCTACTACATTTATGGACGGAATTCAAAAGCTACATGGAAGCCCAAGGGTTATTGTGAGCGACAAAGATCCCATTTTTACTGGAAATTTTTGGACGGAGTTATTTTCTTGTTTGGGTACTCAATTAGCTCATAGCTCATCTTATCATCCTCAATCTGATGGTCAAACTGAGATAGTAAATAAATGTTTGGAAGGATATCTTTGTTGTTTTGTATCTGATAAACAAACACAATGGGTTAAGTGGTTACCTCTTGCTGAATGGTGGTATAACACTTCCTTCCATACTGCAGCAAAAATGACCCCATTTATGGCACTTTATGGATATCATCCACCATCCATCACATCATCTTTAAGGGAAAATTTGAAGGTTCAAGAAGTGGAATATCACATCGAGCATCAGCAAGAAGTTCTCCAACTCTTAAAGGATAACCTGAATTTGGCACAAAATCGAATGAAACAACAGGCAGATCAACATCGCAGTGAGAGAAGTTTTGATGTAGGAGACTGGGTATTTTATGGCTACAACCATACAAACAAATGTCCCTCAAGCAAGCTAAGAAGGATAATAAATTATCGCCAAAGTACTATGGTCCTTACAAGGTGTTGCAAAAGATTGGTACTATGGCATACAAATTGGAGCTTCCTGCTTCTTCGCGAGTACATCCGGTTTTCCATGTTTCATGCTTAAAGAAGGTTATAGGTGAAAATCTTCCAGTTCAAACAATATTGCCAGAACTTGATGGAGAGAAGAATCATGTTAGGGCTGAGCGGTTAAGGAAAAAGACTCGACATTGCTATTACCGATGATTTACAAATCATCTCAGCCAGGTGAACTGCCCAGAAGATTCTACATGGAGGATGAGGTACATGCTGAGCTTGGAACTGCTCAAGTGTTAAGGACAACACTTTTTTGAAGGAGAGGGGCATGTTAGGTCCCTATATTACAAGTATAGTCACTTATTGTTGTTAGTGTAACCCCCTTATTGTTATTATGGTACCCTGTAACCCCCATATTGTTATTATTGTGCCCTTAAATTATTATTGTTAGGTCGGCTAGGATTACATTATTGATCCGGATTTATGCAGGAACGCAACGGAATAAACATATAAACATAAATACAGAGATGCAGCGGAAATAACACTTCATTTCATTAATATCAAAGAACTGAAATTTGCTTACAGACAGAATGGAAATAAAACTAGCTAGGGCGCTGGTAGCTATCTCTGAGAAGAGATGTGGCGGCTACAGGCCTCTGAACTGTGTTACAATGAGGCTCGAGGGCCTATTTATCACTTAGAAACAATGGGAAATCCTAAACAGCCAAAACCCTAACCCTAGGAGATGAAGCGCCAAAACTATGGGCCCCGTTTGGGTAAATTGGTGTTTCAACTTCCAGGGGCATAACTTTGGCATACGATCTAAAACTTTGTGCGTGCCATGCCTGATTGAAAGATCTATAGGACATACAAATTTGGAGCAGAAAACCTTCAGTCCATGGACCCATCATTGCTCTCAGTGTTACAACGTCGTTAGGGCCTCAAACGGCTCCACGGAGATTTGGTTGAAAAGCGCTAAAAATAGTAAACGTAAAGCTGACCCCAAATAGACATTAGTGGGCCCCACATTAGATTAAGCGTTGACCCACCCAATATCACACACAGGATGTTCTCCCCTTAGGAAGAAATGGTCCCCATTGCGTTAAGTTCCTCCATGAGATGGGGAGACACACTCAGCAGTCCTGGCCAGCCACTTGGTCGCGGGGGTGGCGGCTGACTGGCCGACCTTGGTTGGATCTTCTGCTGGCGAGTGTTCTTGATTTGCATGTCCATGATGCAATCTGTGGTGGCCTGTTCCATGCAATCTGGATTTAACTTAGTTGGTGTGAGTTGTTCTGCAATGTCCGAGGTGTCCAGTAGAGGTGGGAAGTAAGGACGAAGGCGATCCACATTGAAGACTGGGTGCAGACCAAGGAATGGTGGAATACTGAGCTCGAATGCATTGTTCCCTACGGCCTTGGTGATGGTGTACAGCCCGTATCGGAGCGGGCGAAGCTTGCGGTGGGGTCCAGTGAGGCGCTCCTTCTGCAAATGTAGCCATACTTTGTCGCCCACCTGGAAGTTGTGTGGCACCCGGTGTTGATCATGGCGTTGCTTGTACTTCGCATTAGCTCTGTCCAATATATCATGAACCTGTTGGCGGATGTGTTGAATGCGCTCGATGAAGCTACTTGCTTTGTCAACTTCAGACTGGACATGAGCTGAATCGGCCTGAGCAGCTGCAAACGGCATGGCTATGTCAATGGGACATAGTGGTTTGAATCCCAAGCCCACCTGAAAGGGGCTATGGCCAATTGAACTGTGGAGAGCCCGGTTATAACTGTGTTGTACATAGGGGAGGCTCTCGTCCCATGTGCGTGGATGCTTTGAGTTGTACATGCGCAGAATGTGTACAATCATTCTGTTGACAACCTCTGTCTGGCCATCTGTTTGGGGATGGAAAGCTGTGGACTTGGTGACTTGGTATGCCTTGACAGAGGCAGGACAAAATGCTTGAGGAACTGCTACAAGTCTGATATGATAGGCCAGGCAGGATTCCAATTTTTACTCTCATTCAGAGCTGGGTAGTGGCTTCTGGCACATGATATTATTCCTTCATTGTGAAGCCTGTGGCCTCTTGAAATGGGTCAACGACCACGAAAACACAGTCATTTCCATTCTTAGTAGAAGGCAGGCCAGACATGTAATCCATGGAGATGGATTCCCACGGTCGACTAGGGGTAGGTAGTGGAGTATATAGGCCTTGCTTCTTGATGGTCGGTTTGGCAATGGCACAAGCGGTGCAGGATCTGATGTGCTTCTCGACATCCTTTCGAAGGTTCGGCCAATAGAAATACTTCTGTAGTATTGCTACTGTTTTCTCGACCCCGAAATGCCCAGCGACTCGACTGTAGTGTGCTTCCCATATCATATTGGCACGCTCGCTTGAAGGAACACAAAGGTGTCCCATGTGACATAAAAGTGCATCTTGGAGGTGAAAATTTGGAACTTGCGTACCCCCCAAGAGTGCCTTGTAAGTTTGGCGGAATTCTGGGTCACTCTCATAGAGAAGCGGCCAATCAGAAGTCTCGTGCCCACAAGAGTTGAGCACAGTGGTGAGCGCCACGATCGGTGGTCGGCTGAGGCAGTCTACAACATGATTGGTGCTACCCTTCTTATACTTTATGTTCAAATGAAACTGTTGTAGATATGTAGACCACTTATGATGGCGATCATTCTGCAACTTCCCTTGTGTCTGTATGAACTGAAGGGGCTTGTGGTCTGTGTGGATGATTGTTTCCTTCCCCAAAATGTAATGCTTCCATTGTCGACAAGCTTGCACAATGGAGTACATTTCTTTGTCATATGTGGGGTACTTGCGAACTGTGTCAGACAATGTCTCACTGTGAAATGCCACTGGATGTCCCTGTTGAGTAAAAACTGCCCCAATAGCATAGTCAGGAGGCTTGACAATCTCAATCATAGATAAGTGATGCAAGTACGAAACAGTGAAACATGGGGCAAAACAGGCAGATTTTCATTGCAAACAGTCTTGGTCAGGCAAAATTTTTTCATCTCTCGCTCCTCCCCTTGTGACTTGACTCGAGAGACCCAAGTGATATGAAGAAATCTTCCACGAACTCTCAAGATAGAATTAACAGACAAACTAGAGAAACTCTATTCCTGTTGGTTAGAGTGAGACAATCAGAATGACTTGGATCTTGGCTGAATCCACATACACCCTTCATAAATAATATCCCAGATATTGAACTGAATTATGCCAAAAAGTACACTTCTCCAGTGCTTTACAACTTGTGTTACCACGATGTTTGGTGAAGGAACTTGTGGGATCTAATGATGGAAGAATTGCTCTTCCAAATGGTGAAAATGAATGTCATCAATTTTACTAAATGAGTTGGTTGGAATGGCGCCGGTGTCGTCCATCATTCTCATGAAGGTTGCGGGAACATTCGTCAACCCGAAAGGCATGACCAACCATTCGAAAAGGCCTTCCTTGGCTTTGAAGGCAGTCTTCCACACATCGGAGGGTTCAATTGGTACCTGGTGATACCCAGACTTCAAGTCGATCTTGTTGAAATATTTTGCACCTTTGAGTTGGTCCAGAAGGTCATCAATCCATGGGATTGGGTACCTATTCCGGACAGTGATCTTGTTCAGCGCCCGATAGTCAATACAGAGTCTCCACGTCCCATCCGCCTATGCAGTACAACAGTGGGGCTCCCAGGGCACGATGAACTTATTCTAAATGACATGCACACGCAGCTCTGAATGCACTCTGATTTCATCGTTCTCTAGAAGCAAATGCCGTCCGTCAGTCCATTACGGTAAACGGCGCAGTGAATCAATCGGTGCTCTTAGCCTTTGTGATAAGGAGGAGCCCACAAGTGGGTGAAGGTGAATATCTCCCCGTACTCCCTCTGAAACCATCATTGTTGTTGTTGTCAGGAAGGAGCTTCTGTTGGAGGTGTGTACGTCTTCTTCACACGAGGCCGGATCATAAGGCATTCTTTAGTTTGAAGCAAACTACTGCATTGTTTTGCAGTAACCAAAGAAATAGCGGCAGGAGGTGGTACCTCTGGTATCCTGTACAACTTATTTCCCAAAGTGACAATAACAGCACGAGGCCGAGACTCATACACAACATGACGCTTCCACAAGTATGGTTGTCCTAATAATACATCAGAAACATCAATAGGAGCAACGTCACATAATACCTCATCCGTGAAGGGCTTGATGCTATAGGGAAGGCGGCACTGCTGGCTGAAGCGGAGATCTCGTCCTTGGTGAAGCCACCCGATGGTGTATGGATGTGGGTGGTGACAGTAGTTGGCCACATTTGGCAGCTTCACGGTGTCTACCTTTGAAATGAGTTTCTTTGCTTCCCATTGTCGACAGCCAAGAGCGTGCAGGGGAACTCTTTACCTATCCGGGAGTGGAGAGACGTTTCTCTCTCTCTGAATCTTCGGTTCCTCCCTTTTGGATCTTTGCATTGAACAGTGGCGTTAGACTCTGCATCAATAATATGTTTCCCTTTTTCATTTTCCTTTTCAGGTTCTGATTCGGAGTCAGAGCATGCATCTGACTCAGAAGCCCTCATCTCGGCCACTAGCGACTGCTTGGCCCGACACTCACTTGTGTTGTGAGTGGAGCTCTTATGGAACTCACACCACTTTCCCGTGTCCTTCTTTGGCTTTACGGTCTTGTTCTTTTCTTGTGGCTTTGACGGGTTGTCTTTAGCCGCCATGCTCTGTCCTTTGTTCTGCGGTTTGGAAGCACCTTTTCCTTGCTTTTGATTCACAGATCCAAAGTCTCGCTTCTTCTGTTTGAATTTCTGCTCAATCTTGGCGGCATACCGGTATGCCGTACCAAGCGAGGAGATGTCGAGGAACTCCATTTCCTCCTGAATGTATCTGTGCAGACAGCTGCGATACTTTAGCACCAAATGTTTCTCTGAATCTTTGATACCCAACTTTATGCGCAGGGTATGGAACAGATTCGTCAGCTCGTGCACATCTTGATCCCTTTGTTGTCGCAGCGTGGTCCATTGTATGTACTTGTCCTCATAGCTCCCCACGGGATAGTACTGTTCCTTGACGGCGTCTCGGAAAGAATTCCAAGTTAGTACGGCCGAGAACAGAGAGGGTTCTGTCTGGTCCTTGTTCTCACAGTAGGTTTCCCACCAGTCCTTAACATGGGGGGTAGCTTTGAGGAGTGCAAAATAATCTTCTCCCGGTCTGAAAAGTCATGAACCGAGAAATATCCTTCTAACAGATTCAACCATCTATCTACGGCATCTGCGTCTATTTGACCCTCAAATATGGAAATGTCAAAATTTACTTGTACCTTAAAAGGAGTCGCGCCTCCAGAGTGGCTGCTGGATGCAGATGCGCCGCCGGTGGGTAGCCGTTGAAGGATCTGAGCAAAGTTATCCATCATCACGTTCCTTTGTCTTTCGAGGGCCTCTTCGAGCAATATTTTGATAGGATCTCCTGCTCCCTCATCTTTCTTTTCGTCCCCCATGGGCGTCCGTCGAGGTTTGCGAGGCTGATCTTGCAAAGGTTCCACCAGATCAAGCCCTAGCTCCTTATACCCCGACCTCGTTGGGGACATGCGAAGAAGGATCGAGAAAAAGCAGACCGCTCTGATACCACTGATCCGGATTTATGCAGGAACGCAACAGAATAAACACATAACCATAAATACAGAGATGCAGCGGAAATAACACTTCATTTCATTAATATCAAAGAACTGAAATTTGCTTACAGACCGAATGGAAATAAAACTAGCTAGGGCACTGGTAGCTATCTCTGAGAAGAGATGTGGCAGCTACAGGCCTCTGAACTGAGTTACAATGAGGCTCAAGGGCCTATTTATTATTTAGAAACAATGGGAAATCCTAAACAGCCAAAACCCTAACCCCAGGAGATGAAGCGCCAAAACTATGAGCCCCGTTTGGGTAAATTGGTGTTTCAACTTCCCAGGGGCATAACTTTGGCATACGATCTGGTTGTATTGTCCTGTACCTGGTGAAGATCTATCCAGGACTAGATTTAGATGAGAAAAGTGGTCAGGACATGTTGCTCTCCGTTTCCCAAAAAACGTCGTTTAGGAACCTCAAAGCGACTCGGAAGTTTGGACAGAAAGGCGCTGAAATAGTAAACATCGCCGTAGCGAAATAGACCGTGGTGGGTAGTGGAATGGCGGTGACCACCCAGCCATCTGGATCATTGTTGCTAGGTTGTTCATGGCCCTATGGACTCCTGCCATGTAGAAAGGAGGTTTTGTGAATTGTATCATCCAAGAATTGTTCATTTATGTAATGTATTGGAGGTTGCCCCCTCGAAGTGGCTCATTTCTAAGGCGTTTATATCTATTTTCTTCTCTTTTTGGAGCTGGTTACATAACACCCTAGGCCATTATCCATGAAGACGAAGAATCTGCAGGGTTCAAATTATCATTTTATCATGTCTCATGAGCACTGGTAATGGTATAAAACCCTCTACTCACCTGCAAAAGCAAAAAAAACATAGTGAACCTTAATCAGACATAGAGTATTAGTTTTACAGCATAAGATCAAAGCATAAATCAATGTTTAAAGGTTTTTAACATATTTTTGAGGGACAACGGCATAAATTCGACTATCAAAATACTAATCCACTCAGTTGAAGACCATATGAGGACCAAAAGATAGAGATTAAGCCAAATTAGGCCTAAAACAGAGATGAAAATCAAATTAACAGTGTTTTAGGTTAAAGCAATGAGATCTGTCAGTCCAAGAAGCCTCCATGGCCACATCAGAGGCTAATTTAATCCTCTGCAGCTACGAAAGCTCCACCTGTGCCTCAGAAATCATAGAAGGCATAGTTAGTGCCTCAGTTAGTGATATTTTGCCTAAAAGATAGCCAGAGTTATTGCTAACTTGCCTCAAGAGTTTTTAAGTCAACAAAATCTACCCAGCATGATTAATACTTAATGAAAATCAATTAATATAGAGGAAATATCAGAAAGCTTCTCCATTGAGCCCCTCAAAGGCCGAGAAGCATTAAACTGTATTAATTGAGCCTAGAGATCTTTTTTGTCATCCCACCTCCTCATTTCTTCTATAAATACTTCTGTAGAAGATGAGAAAAAGGTTGGTCTTTGAATATCTGATGCATGTAAATAGTTTTTTGAAGCCGCTGTAAGCTCTGTTTGTAATTGAAGATACCTAAGTTGAGATGAGAAGTTTGAAGCTGTAGAGAACCACTAGACTTGATGATCGTAACTGATTTGAACATCAAATACAAGTTGATTTATGGGATCCTAGTCTATGCCAACGGTGATGTGTTTCTTATTGTCAATTGTTATTTTATTTTTGTTTCCATTCTGTCCACTTTCTCTGATAAAGAACAACAAATATAGAGCTATGATTTACTTTTACAAGTACCCTACTCTCACTGATAAGCTTTATCTTTATGTTTTCCTCCAATTGTGTATTTAAGAATGATTTAATACAGTCCAAGCAGTTAAGGAATGTTGGTGAGCCCATGTCTTACTGTCTAAACTTCAAACATTGTTCTTGAATGTTATTTTCAGTTTATGATAAGTAGAGTCGAACTAGGGAAGTCTATGGTTAGCCCTGTCCTCTAGTTTTATCTCCAAAGGTTGTCTGAAAGTTTCCCTAAGAGTATGTTAAAAGTAGGCTAGGTTCAAAGTCCTTACCTAATATTAGACTATTCTTTGTTTATCTTTAGTGTTGTCTTGAAAAGTTTGCTAATTAAAGTCGAACTAGGGAAGTCTATGGTTAGCCCTGTCCTATATTTTCTTCTCCAATAGTTGCTTTGAAAAGTTTCCATTGAATATTCTAAAAGCAGCATAGGTTCAAAGTCCTTACTTGATCTTAAGCTATTATATTTTGTGTTTTAAATGTTTTCTATTGAAAGTGCATCAAAATCAGGATAGTTTCAAAGTACTTACTTGATCTTAGATTACTTTTATGTTTTTCTCAAGTGCATGCCCAAAAGCAAGATAGTTTCGAAGTACTTACTTGATCTTAGGCTTCCCTTTGTTCTTCATCTGTTTAATCTTCATTTCTTATTGTTTTCATTCCATAAAATCAACTTAAAGAGATCCTTAGACATAGATGACTTGCCCCATGGACCACTCTTGAACCTTGTTGTTTCAATTAAATCCTATTATGACTCCATAGCCCAATGGATTGAAGCCGCTTCTAGCCTATCTTATTAGCTGAATCATTCCTTCACTTGCATATAACCTTCACCCTTCATTAATCTTCCTTCACCTTCACATATCTTTGCCCAACCAAGAAAAACAAAAACCTTGTTCCTCATAATTAGCCTAATATGACATTTCAATAGCCTTAAAGATAAATCAATCTTTGCACTTATAGAGAGATCCCTCTCTGGATTCAGGAGGGCTAGATCCAAGAATCCCAAAGTGGTTCAAATGTTGTCTCTGCAGCTTTAGTCTTGCTAATCTACTTAAATTACATGGTCCTAACACAAGTATCATACTAGGTTTTCAACCGAGATTTAAATGGAAAAAAAACAATTGGTATTGGCCATGACCGAAGCGATATTAGACCCAGAGGCTGGGACCATGAGCTACAGAGCTTTAGAAGTGGCAGTAAACATGTCATAGGTCCCACCAACTGACAAGTGCAATCTGTTTCAATGTTTTGATGATATGTGTTACACAATAATTTGTCACCATCCCTGCAATCTCCATCTCACCCATTGGAGGGTCGTTTCTATGACCAATAAGCAGTGTCATGCCTTGCAAATACCATCATTGCATCCCTTGCCATGAGGAAAACATTCCTCTTGTTGATCATTTCCTGAGCAGACCCCTAAAAACACCTGTTTTTTCCTTGGCGTGGGTAGCCCACTATGTCCTCGTGCCAATGAGGAAAATTAACACTAAGCCCATGCCAGTTGGCGCCCTGTCCCAGTTAAGCACCCGTGCCAATCTACTTATGGAAAGTTTTTTAAAAAAAGAGGCGAAGTTTCGATTGCAACAACTTCGTGGATGATTCATGAGGAGTGGTTTCGACTGAATAACCACGGCCTTCCTCCTTTGGCCTCTTGTTTCCACCTTTTGGGGAACCTCCCAAGGGATAAGGCCTCCCTTCCACTATTGTAGGGATCCCAACCTCCTCCTCTCCTCTATAAATATAGCCATCTTCCATTGATGAAGGGGATGAATGGTTGAGTCTCCAAGAGCCTTCATAGCCTAAAGAATGCTGCAATAGTCCTCACAGAGCCAAATCTATAGCAAGGAGATTTACGATCGAAGAGAGAGGCTTGTCCCCATCCTTGACAAGCTTTACCGAGACGTATTCTGCTGACGACCCGTCGAAGGAGAATTCAGCGTCAGAGCCATGTTGTATTTTCCTTTGTATGAATTAATGATAAGTGACTATTGGTTATGGTTCCATTCGTTTTGTTCATTATGATCATGAGTTGTGTCCTCTCTGACTGACACATAATTGCATATATCAGGTTTAACGCTTGTGTTTGCCGTGTTTCTTACGTGTGCAGGTGTTCGATCGTGGCGAGCGAGAGGATTGTGATCTGCTGGAGCAAGGAAATGGGAGTGTCATCTTCTCTAAAAATGACAACGTTTGACTTGAGGTAGG
Source organism: Pinus albicaulis (assembly GCA_034641835.2). Lineage (NCBI taxonomy): Eukaryota > Viridiplantae > Streptophyta > Pinopsida > Pinales > Pinaceae > Pinus > Pinus albicaulis. Next base: position 1,494,758,351 of record CM076570.1, on the reverse strand, counting down.
CATTCTTCGCGATTTGGTTTAATGCAATTAAGAACTTGCACCATAGCATGTTACGATTGTTGCTAGACCCAATCTGGGCTAGTAGGGATCGCCTCTGTCCGTAGAGGGGATTTACCTCTACAACAAATTGGCGACTCCACTGGGGATTTAGCTTGTTGTTTGCTTTATAAACTATAGACGGAGCCTGAAGTTAGCCATATAGCCTTCGAAAATGCTCTTGCTCTGCATTAGCGAAAGTAGATCAGTGTTGCTTCAGTCAATCTCCGGTCTAGTTTATGAATTGAACACTCGAAGTATTGTCTTGTCTTTCGGTCGATTCTTGACTTTTCTTGCTTGATCAGATCTTTTGGCTAGCTCTTTTTGTGTCTTTGGCTTTTGGTTTAACCTACAACATCACTAGTCTGCTTCTTGGATTGCTTATTTTTCATTTTTTCATAGAAAATTGGACTGGCGCACTTATTAGCATGACAGTCGCGCCCATTGGCACAGTTGCCAATTTACTACTCGCACCAATCCTGTTATGGCGCTAGTTTCAGCCTGACAGTTGCGCCAGTGCTGTGAAGTGCTAGGGTTTGCTTGGTTCTGAGCTTTCTGAGCTTGATCTGTGATTTTGGTCTCATTTTTTCGACTGCCTAAGTGTTCTGAAGCCTTGTTTAACTGATTGCAACCTTCGTCCTTTGGTTTTTTTCCCTTTTCTATCGATTTTACATTCTAGCCCTAGGGCATCTAGGTGTTATTATGTGTCGAGCCTCCCTTGGGAGTTTTTGGTTTGTATCTGTTCAGTCAACTTTATGATTGCTTCTCTGCATTGGTTTGGTGGTTGTCTATCCTTTTAGTGCTTTATTTGAGTGATTGGCTTCTTCTTAATTCAAATTTCGCTTTGTCTCGCTTTGAGCCTAGATCACATGGTTCATTTGAGTCATGGAGATTCTGCTTGAAGTGGTGAGTCTAGTCTTGGTTGGGAGGAATTCTTTGTATTTTCATTTTCAGGCGTTGGTGCTATTTGTCAGTTAGCAACCCGTGCCAATTGGCATTGGTGTTAGTTGTTAGTGAGAAAGTCGCACCAGTTGGTGCCAATTGTCAATGACAAAGTCGTGCCAATTTCAGGGTGTGTGAGAATTGAGATTTTTTCCCTAAATCCTTCACTAGTGTGTCTTTCCCTTCCGGTCTTTTCACTGTATGAGCATAGATTACATTGCTCATTGTTTGAAATGTCTTCTTTCCATGATTGTTTGATGTAAAAGGGAATGAATGCCTTGTTTTGATCTCTTGCTTTGGAAGTCCTCTTTGTGTTTGACCTCATATGTCTTGTTGCCTTTTGAGGGATTTTGTTACAAGGTGTTTGAAACAACGATTGCAAACTTAGTGTTTGTTTACATCTCTTTTGCATTCATCCTTCATTAAGAAGATTTTCATTTATTTAGTTTCTGTCTCAAAGTGTTCTTTTTGTTAAAATGCATTAGATCACATTGCATTGAAAAGTACTTTTGAGATTTATCATTGAACTTAGATCACATTGTTTAGTGATTGAAAGCTAAAAATCACTTTGAGTGCATTCTCTTTCATTAAAAGCATGCATTAAGTAGATTCTCATTTCATCGAAAAATGCATTGAGGGCATTCTTGTCATTTGAAAAGAAAAAGGAAATTGTGCATAGATTACAATTGCATAGTTTTTGGAAAAGAGAATTTTGCATAGATCACATTGCATTATTCGCATAGTTGAATGTTTGAGACTACTTTCGGATAGTGAAAATCATCTAGTTTGGAAAATTTTCGCTTTCAGTGTTGTTGGTTGTTGCATCATTGTTTGAAGCTCTTCCCTTAACTAGATAGCATTCATCGAATTGAAAAGATCTCTTTCCTCATATAGCTGCATATAGGAGATTGTCATATGACATGAGGTAGGGCCTAAAAATTGAAACATAATTGAAGATTAACATTAAAATTTATTCAATTTACACTAAGGAAACATTGAAACATTAACGAGATATTTAGAGGTCTAGGCTAGAGACGTGTTCCGGCGTCGTTAAACCTAGTAGTTGTCGTTCACCTCTTGGCTTTAGATAGCACTAGTATGGACTTGTGCTCCCCGTACCGTCACGTATATAGAGGGAGACCCCATTATGTTGTTATCCTTTATCTAGAGGAAGCCGAGTCTGCTGCCCTATACCCGTGATACACCGAACACAACATTCGGGGAGATTGCCTGCACGTACGTCAAGTCCTTGGTTGATTTCTCCTTCATTTTTGAAACCAAGGTGTATATTGTAGTTCACAGTTATTTGGTACACCCTTTTCCTAGTATCCCTGAGTAGTCATTTTGATCTTTTCTGACTCTTTAAACTTGAAAGGATCATCAAGTGCTTGTCCTTTCACGCTTGTTTCAAAACTGAAAGAGATAGAGTCACCTTTCATCTGTTTCTCGACTCTTAAAATATGAAATGGTGAAGTTTCTAAGTTTCAATGTGGTAAAATAAATCACCTACGATCACACGCCCTATTAGAATTTTCTTGTTGGCCGTTTGATTGTGTGCCTTGGTTTTTAGCCCATGTACAGTTTTGGGTTGTTGATGGCAACTTTTCCGGAGTTCACCAACCAAGGAATCCACTCCGATGGGAATCCTAGTCATTTTCCTCCTTTTGGGAATGTTGGTGCTCCTTATATGGTAATTTTGTCCCTTCCTGGGTTAACTATTGGGTTGCCTGTTTGGTTGTTTTCAACCTCTGTGGTCCCAAATGTCCCGGCTACTGGTCAATCAGTTCCTCTGCCTGAGCAATGCCATGTTGACTCAAAGGTGGACCTCTCCCCTTCTTTTCCTATTTCTTCATCCTCCTCTTCTACTTCGCATGGTGAAAGTCTAGATTCGAGTAACCAGGTGGCTAAGAAGAAGAAGAAGAAGACAAAGAAGAAGAAGTTAGATAAAGGAGAGGCTAGCTCTGTAGCTATTGCACCTAAGACATCTCCTCTTGATAAACCTTCCAACCCTTTGTAGAAAGTCAGGTTCCCTTGCATGTTGTGCACGGGAGACCATCTTCTTCGAGACTGCCCTGACATTCCCAAGGTGCTTGACGAATGGTCTAGCGGTCATCCACCGTTGCCTTTGGCTTTCGGGAGTCAAGTTGGGTGCACATCTTCAACTGGTGTTGGTAAGGCTCCTAAGAAGCAGGGTAAGATTACCCATCCCTGCAAGTTGTGTGAAGGGCACCATGCCATTCACATTTTTCCGTATATGGATGAAGCAAAAAGAGTTTTGGACAACTCAACTACTTCTGCACCATGCCTTCCGACTGGTTACAAGTAGTTTTCTTTGTGTCCTCCACCAGTTGATTCCACGATTGGTCAATAGTCATCCTTGGTCGATCCCTCTCCCCTGGAAATTCAAATTCAGGAATCCATTCCTGACCAACCATTGGTCATGGGATCGGTTGTGTTGGCTCCATCTACAGTGCACCATGTCTTTTCCGTGGAGAGTGGATCTCACACCCCCCATGTCCTTTTGGGTTCTTCAGATTCTTCGGACTTGGAGAAAGATTCTCTTGTCCCTGTAACTCAAGAAGTTCCTCCTCTGCCTCTCGTGATGGAGGTCCCAGAGGATATCCCTCCCGCCTTCAAGATGGAGGTCATGGATGATGCTCCTTCTTCTTCCATAACACTGGGGGAAGAACATCTCAGTTCGATGGTAGCCCCTCCGAGTAGTTTGGTCGCTTCCTTTGATTGGAGTCGATTTTTCAGATACTGCCTTCCGTCTTATGTGCCTTTCAAGATCACGGTACAGGCTTTTAGTCTGGTTGTACCTAACACCATTATAGATGAAGGTGTGTCTATTAGTGTTTTATCCTTAAATACTTGGCAAGCTTTCGGTTCATCGCCGCTTGCGCCTATTACGCAGAATCTGTTGACATTTAACAGAAGAATGAGTCAACCGTTAGGGATCCTTCCAAGGTTACCTATTACCCTGGGAGGTAAAACTATCCATATGGACATGATGGTTGTTCCAGGCCCCTTGGATTTCAATTTACTCTTGGGCCGCGATTACACCTATGCCATGGGAGCGCTTTTCTCCTCCCTTGTTCATGTGGTCTATTTTCCACATGAAGGACGGATCGTGACCATTGATCAGCTTTCATTCTTTGGTCCTGATGTGGCAACTGGCCCGCCATCATCCCTTCCTAGTTTTTATCCACCCGTTGTATCTTCCCCACAGCAGGTCAACTATGTGGCTACCTACCCCATGCCTGTACTCAGTGATGATGCCGTCGTGCATAAGGTGCTGGGGGCATTGGGTCCAGACTTCCAAGATGTTTTCCTTCCATCGGGAGTGGAACTCTTGGAAGCAATCACTTCTTGTTCATTATGATGAGGTCGGTTAGAGCAAAGTTCGTTTTCTTGTGTCAATCTCCTTAAAAAATGAAACAAGTTGTTGGGAGAAGAGTTTGTTGTCTTGTGTCAAGCTCCTTAAAAAATGAAACAAGGTTGTCAGAGCAGAGTTCGCTTTCTTGTGTCAAGCTCCTTAAAAAATGAAACAACCTTGTCTGAGGATAGTTCATCTTCTATGTGAACCTCGTTAAAAAATGAATTAGGTCTCGAGGACAGTTCTTTTAATGTGTCAACCTCATTAAAACAATGAAACATGTTCCTATTCAATTTGATTCTTTGATTAGATCTCATAAAGTCCCAGTCGAGTCTATCTTTGGATCTCGTAACTTTAACCTTCACTCCATCTGCCTTTCATATGGACTGAAGCTTGGGGGGCATGTACCTCGAATCGAGTCACCATGCTGGGGGCATGCTTAACTTTTTCAAGCATAGTTTTTTTTTGTTTCAAGCTTGTGTAAAAATGAAACCGGTTTCAAGAATAGTTTATCTTTGTTTCAACCTTGTGTAAAAATGAAACCATTCCCATTTTACCTCTTGTGATTGTCATTTTTTCATCCTATTTTGCCAGATAAGCCTTCGTTTTCTCACTCCATTGTCACTATATGCTTGGCCGATCATATGCCTTCACTTGGTTTTTTTACCCATTCCTGAGGAACCGCTGCGATGAGTGGTCTTGTTAGCCAACCTCTTAACCTTTACTTGTTCTGAGTAGTTCCACCATTACTAGAACTAGTTGCTTCCTTTTATACCACTCGTTCCTCCAGGAGGAGTCATCTTTCAGCTCTTTTCTAACTCTCTAAACATGAAAATATTGCCGAGTCCCTTGTCGTTTTGATCTCGTTAAAGTGGATACGAAACAACATCTACCCAGTATATGTTTACCCATTTTTCAGGCTGGGATAGATTATTTACGAAAAAGGAATACCCTAGCCTATCGCGACTAGGAGGCTTTCTCAGACATAGTTTTCTACCTTTTCGGATCTGAGGAACTATTTACGAAAAGGGACCATTGGATTTTACTTTTCTGTTGTCTTTTCAAACTCTCTAAACATGAAAAGATGCCAATTTCTTCCTTTGTTAGACTCATTAAACCCTGATGACATTAGATTCAGTCGTAATGACGATATTTGAGTTTCTCCTTCCTAGAGCTCGTTAAATGTACTAGCATGGATTCGTCTGAAGGATGGACTTATATGACAAGCATATGGTATCCTCTTCAAGCTTGTGTAAAAATAAAGAGGTACTTGCCAGAAATGGTGGGTAAAAATGGAACCAGTACCGTCGTCATGTCGGCAGTATGTCGCTCTTGAACATGGCACTTGTCTGCATTAGTGTCGGGTTGGGGACATCTCATCTCATTTTCTATTTGCCTCTGTGGGTTTGGGTAATCCCTTTTGACCTCTCATCTAATCTTTGCCTCGTCACCATGACCTCTGATATTTTGATGTCAAATACTTCCAAATCCACTGTCATGCCACTGATATGTTCAAGAGAGGTTGACCTCTGCAAGTTTTGACCTTCCTCTGATTCTCATCTAATCTTGATTCACAAAGATATTATGTTCCTCTGTCTCGTGTCGATGATGTGGGAAACACTATGGCCCACCTTCGATCAAGGTCACTTCTTGTTGACTTCAGCTCATTATCTAGGAAGCTGATCTAGAGACTCCCTTCTAGTACCTTGGAGCCTGCATGCCTCAATGGCAGGTTCTTCATGTTCAACATGAGGTTTTCATCATTGGCCTCCGATCGAGTGATTATATGGGTGTTCGACACCAGCTCACTGATTCACATGCCGTAGACTGTACCTATAGTACCTTGAGGACCATTTTCATTATTGGTGGTACCTCTTGCATCTGTTAACAACTTTCATCATTGGCTGGTAATCAGGCGATGTTCTCGCATGTTCGACTTCAGCTCACTTATTCACATGCTTGAACTTGTACTTTGATCGGGTCGAGATGGAGCGCAAGACCCTGGATTTTTTCTGTTGGAATCCAGGCTGCCATTTTGTGGATTATTATGATTGGTTACATGACTCATTCACTGGATGGCTGTGACCATACCTGAGTCTATTTATCGATCCCTTCTAGATGGTTGCATCCATACCTTGGATCCTGATTATTGTATACTCTATTATGGATGGCTGCGCCCATACCACATATATCATGTATTTGAGATATCAGTTGTACTTCTCTACACAGTTTTTCCGATGGCAGTGTTTTCATTTGGACACGTTCTCGTAAAGCATTTCACCCCTCTTTCTCTCTTGGGCCTCATGCTTTAGGGGGCATCTGTTACACAGTAATTTGTCACCTTCCTTGCAATCTCCATCTCACCCATTGGAGGGTCATTTTTGTGACCAATAAGAAGTGTCATTCCTTGCAAATAGCATCATTACATCCCTTTCCATGAGGAAAACATTCCTTTTGTTGATCATTTCCTGAGCAGACCCCTGAAAACACATGTTTTTGCCTTGGCGTGGGTAGCCCGTTATGTCCTCGTACCAATGAGGAAAATTAACACTGAGCCCACACCAGTTGGAACTCTGTCCCAGTTAAGCACCCGTGCCAATCTGCTTATGGAAAGTTTTTTAAAAAAAGAGGCAAAGTTTTGATTACAACAACTTCGTGGATGAGTCATGAGGAGTGGTTTCGACTGAATAACCATGGCCTTCTTCCCTTGGCCTCTTGTTTCCACCTTTTGGGGAACCTCCCAAGGGATAAGGCCTCCCTTCCAATATTGTAGGGATCCAAACCTCCTCCTCTCCTCTATAAATATAGCCATATTCCATTGATGAAGGGGCTAAATGGTTGAGTCTCTAAGAGCCTTCATAGCCTAAAGAATGCTACAATAGTCCTCATAGAGCCAAATCTATAGCAAGGAGATTGACGATCAAAGAGAGAGGCTTGTCCCCATCCTTGACAAGCTTTACCGAGACATATTTCGTTGACAACCGGTCAAAGGATAATTCAGCGTCAGAGCCAAGTTGTATTTTCCTTTGTATGAATTAATGATAAGCGACTATTGGTTATGGTTCCACTCGTTTTGTTCATTATTATCGTGAGTTGTGTCCTCTCTGACTGACACATAATTGCATATATCGGGTTTTACGCTTGTGTTTGTCATGTTTCTTGCATGTGCAGGTGTTCGATCGCGGCGAGCGAGAGGATTGTGATCTGCTGGAGCAAGGAAACGGGAGCGTCATCTTCTCTAAAAACGAAAACATTGGACTTGAGGTAGGAATTCTTCACGATTTGGTTTAATGCAATAAGGAACTTGTGCCATAGCATGTTACGATTGTTGCTAGACCCGATCTGGGCTAGTAGGGATCGCCTCTGTCTGCAGAGGGGATTTACCTCTACAAAAATATGCTAAAGGATGAGGTTGTGAAACTCTCCCTCACTCTAAGGAAGCTCCAAACCAAGCACAACCAAGTGCTTGATAACCTCAGAATGGAGAAGATTAATTTCCATGCACTCGCAAATGACTTGCGCAATCTACAAACTATTGTGAAGGGCAAATAAAGTGGAAAATCAGACCCCCAAGGCCATGTCATCTCAGAACTGCAAAAACGGGTTGCAGCTCTGAAGCATAAGGTGAATATGCCTGGCTCTCAGCATGTACAAACTGCTAAATTATTCCAGGTAAAAAAAGATAAGGCCATTCTAGCAGACTCCCTTGCTAAGGAAAATGAAGATAAGGCTAGAATTTCTAGAGAGATGGCTGCCCTCCAGTCACGGATGGACGAGCTACAGAAGAACTGGGATGCACATGTGTGCTCCACACCACCTCCTGAGGGGTCCAACTCACTCTCAGAGAAACTGACCATGGCCCTAGACAAAATTCAAGTGGTGGAGAAGCAGGTTAAAATGACATGACAGAAGATCAATCAGCTCAAGGCTCGCCTTAAGGAGAATTCTAAGAAGGTAGTGGTTCTGCAGAAGGAAATGGAAGAGGGGAAACATGAGAAGTTACAGTAGGAGAAGACTATTTGAGGCCTTACGAGCCGGATAAAAGGAAATATCATCGTTCTGGATGCTCGATGCTTGATCTAGACTGACACCATTATGGAAGTAAAGAAGCGTTGGGTTTTCTTGACCCTCATTGAAGAAAAGAAGGCTGTGGCATGCCTATTCAGAAGAAATCTCCATGAAGGATATACTGATGCCTCAAATAAGGTTGAAAACGCTAAAAGGTATGTTTCTCTCCTAAATTATTTAAGTTCAGAAAAATTGGTTAAATGAGGAATCAAGAGCAGGTTTAAGGAGGCCTCAGAATGTCAGAAGGTGATGGAAAAGGAAGCGGCACGCAGCCTTGCGCTGGGCAATTTGGAAAATATGGTGACAAGTTTGGAACAGTTTGAAGTAGAGTGGACCTAACTAACACTCATCGGCCTCCCATCATGCTAGGATCCTTCAAATGCAGTTCTTCAACCGTTATTTGTATATGAGTGCTGGCTGATAGAAGTGATGAATCAGACTGACATACCTTTTCAAAAGACTGATCAGCTTAAGGCTGAAACTATAATCGCAGTAATCAACAAAGAATTCTCCCTCCTCCATCAGGTGAAACAACAGTTACCCACTCAGGTGAGCTATGCCGAACTAACTGAAGTATACATTCGGGTCAATGCTTTCACTGCGATACCTGATCCTACATCCGACACTTGGAAAAGGTGTAACAATCATGCGACTACATCAGTACCTGCATCTGCTCCATCTGCCTCTAAGAAAGCCAGCTCCTCTGCAGCCCTAGTACCGCCTTCTTCAGCCACAGCCTCAACTCCGTCCCACCACTAAAGTTGTTAACTCATGATTGGGCCTACATGGCCTCTTGTTTTCTTTTTTACTTTCAATATTCGAGTGAAATTTATATTTCACCCTTGCAAATTTTACTTTTAGTTGGACAGTTGTGTTATTTTCATTAGAAATGGCTACGAGCCTATTTTGCAAAATGATGTGAAGCGTTTCTACCCCATCATCAATTTTGATGTTTTTATTAAGACTTAAAACTGCATATAGGCACGCGGAAAAGATATTTTCCCAAAATATCTTTCCTCGTATGACCATTGGAAATGTTATAAAAGCAGAAAGAAAAGACATCTACAGGGTTTCAGATTTTCCAAAGAACTCACTAGTTCAAGCACTCTGTATGTATTTTGTCTGAATTTTGATGATTAATGTTGAAGATCCCGAACGGACTCAGTGATAAGAAGCTTTTTTGAAATTGGGGATTCTGATCTGGGTGTTTCACAGTTTGTGTCTCTTCTCTATGTTTTTTAATACAAAAGTTCATTTTACATATCTCCACTTTTCTTATATCTATGCTCTGGAATGCGAGTGCTCCTATGTTTAAATTTGAATTTATCATCACAGATACTAATGTTTACTCAGTTATAGCACTTTAAATATAGCTCAGGCAGGATATTCTATTTCATTTTTCATCTCTTCCATCATTCCTCTGATAGTAACTGCAATAGATCCTTGTCTTTGGAATTGTTCACATATATGGATTCTTATCTTTGCATAGGCCCAGTATATATGAACTTATATCTTTGGATAAGCTCCGTTAAGGTTAATATTCTACTACATTTTCTTCCACAATCATTGCTTACATATTAATTGATATCTATGAGTCATTTTAGAATTCGGCCCCCTCTATAGCATACTGTCTTAAAGTTGTCAGATGCATTTATGTATTGAATTTTATACTCAGTTTCTGCAGTTTCATAGTTGTTGTGTTTAACTTTGGGGTTTTGGTTCCACCCTTATTAAAACCATTAATCCAAGAGATTATAGCATGAGATCCTAGTCTTGTTAACTCCTATCAGTTGAGTCATATGCTCCTTGCAGGTAACATGTCTTAGGCATTGGCCTTTATACAACTCAAGACTGTCTCTAGGAGCTACAACATGGTGTATGAGTCTCGGTCTCGCGCTATTATTGCTACTTTGGGAAAATGATGAACAGGATACCATCAATACCACTGCCTGGCGCTATCTCTTTGGTTACAGTACAACAATGCAGTAAACTATTTCCCAAACCAAGATTTTTTCTTTTTCTAATGATCCGCCCCTAGGGAAAGAAGAAGCCTATGGCCATGACCTTTAAATAGGGCTCCTCTACACAACAACAACAAATGGACAAGGTTTTGAGAGTACAGGGACATATTTACCTCACCCACATGGGTTCCTCTACACTATCAGGTCAAGCACATCATTGATCTGACCCCAGGTGCACCGCTACCCAATGGACTAATCTATCGGCGCTCTATTCTAGAGAACGATGAAATCAAGAGGTTGATTCATGAGTTGCTATAGAAAGGTCACATTCGGCCAAGTTCATCACCTTGTGGGAGCCTGACTATGTTGGTACAGAAGAAAGATGGGACTTGGAGACTATGTATTGACTATCAGGAGTTGAACAAGATCACTGTCCAGAATAGGTACCCGATCCCACGGATTGATGACCTTCTCGACCAACTCAAAGGGGAAAAATATTTTAGCTAGATTGACTTGAAGTCTGGGTATCACAAGGTACCAATTGAACTGTCTGATTTGTGGAAGAATACCTTCAAAGCTAAGGTAGGCCTTTTCAAATGGCTGGTCATGCCTTTTGGGTTGACAAACACTCCCGCAAAATTCATGAGGTTGATGGATGACATCTTGCGGCCATTCTCCATCTCATTTGTAGTGGTGTACTTGGATGACATTCTGATCTTGAGCTAGAATTGGGAAGAGAACCTCCACAACATCCGACAAGTTCTCCAAACACTACGACAACACAATTTTTGTGCCAATTTGGAGAAGTGCACTTTTGGCATGACCCAGGTTCAATATCTGGGATAAATTATTGATGAAAGGGGGTGGAATGTGGATCCAACGAAGATCCAAGTCATTTGGGATTGGCCAACCCCAACCACTCTAACAAAGCTTCACAACTTTTTGGGTCTTGTTAATTTCTACCACAGGTTCATGTTGGGATTCCCCCATATCACTTGGCCCTTGAGTCAAGTAACCAAGGGAGTAGCGAAAGAAAATTTATTTTGGTCGGAATCTCAATAGAAGGCACTCGTAGAATTGAAACATTGCCTCCGTTCTGCCCTAGTGCTCACATTACTAGACTTGCAACAACCATTTGAGATCGAGACAGATGCCTCTGACTATGCCTTTGGGGCAGTTCTTACTCAACAGGGGTATCCAGTGGCATATCATAGTGAGACATTGTTTGACACAGTTCGCAAGTATCCCACTTACTAAAAAGAAATGTATTCCATTGTGTAGGGTTGTCGACAATGGAAGCATTAAATTTTGGGGAAGGAAACAATCATCCACATAGACCACCAACCCCTGAAATTAATACATACAAAATGGAAGTTGCAGAACGATCCCAATCAGAAGTGGTCCACATATCTGCAACAGTTTCATTTGAACATCAAGTACAAGAAGGGTAGCACCAATAATGTTTCAAACTACCTCAGCCGACCACCGATCATGGCGCTAACCACTGTTCTCAACTCTTGTAGGAGCGAGACTTCTGATTGGTTGCTTCTCTACAAAATCGATCCAGAATTTGGCCACACATACAAGGAACTCTTATGGGGTACGCAAGTTCCAAAATTTCACCTCCAAGATGCACTGTTATGTCACCTAGGACACCTTTGTGTTCCTTCAAGCGAGCATGCCAACATGATATGGGAAGAACACTATAGTCAATTCGCTGGGCATTTCGAGGTTAAGAAAATAGTGGCACTACTGTAGAAGTATTTATATTTCCTGAACCTTTGATAGGATGTCAGGAAGTACCTCAAATCCTGCACTCCTTGCGCCATTTCCAAACCAACCATCAAGAATCTAGGCCTCTATACTCCACTACCTACCCCTAGTCGACCTTGGGAATCCATCTCCATGGATTACATGTCGGGACTTCCTTCTAATAAGCATGGAAACAACTGTATTTTCGTGGTCGTTGAAAGATTCTCGAAGATGGCCATTATGGCGGCCTGCAAGAAGAATATCACAGTAAAAGACACTACTAAACTCTTCTTTGAACGAGTGTGGGTGCACTTTGGGATCCCATAGTCTATCATATTAGATCAGGATAGCACATTCCTTAGCACATTTTGGTCCAACCTCTGGTCAATGCTGGACACCAAGCTCACCAAGTCCATAACTTTCCATCCCCAAACTGATGGCCAGACAGAGGTCATCAATAGGATGATTATACACATTCTGTGCATGTACAACTCAAAGCATCCATGCACATGGGATGAGAGCCTCCCCTATGTACAACACAGTTATAACCAAGCTCTCCACAGCTCAACCAGCCATAGGCCCTTTCAAGTGGGCTTGGGATTCCAGCTGCTATGTCCCATTGACATAGCCATGCCATTTGTGACTACTTAGGCCAATTCATCTCATGTCCAGTTTGAAGCTGACAAAGTGAACATCTTCATCGAGCACATTCATCACATCCACCAACAGGTTCATGAAATATTGGATAGAGTCAATGCTAAGTACAAGCAACGATATGATCAACATCGGGTGCCACATAACTTCCAGGTGGGTGAAAAAGTGTGGCTACATTTGTAGAAGGAGCACCACACTGGACCCCACTGCAAGCTTCGCCTGATCCAATATGAACCATACACAATCACCAAGGCTATAGGGAACAATGCATTCAAGCTTAGTATTCCACCATTCCTTCGTCTACACCCAGTATTCAATGTGCACCACCTTCATCCCTACTTCCCACCTCTAAAATTGTGGAACAACTCATACCAACAGAGTTAAACCCAGACTGCATGGAACAGGCCACCACATATTGTATCATGGTCATCAAAATCAAGAACACTCACCAAAAGAAGATCCAACTATATCGGGTTGTCAAAGCTGGCCAACTTCTGCACCAAGGCAAGTGGTTCACCAGGGACCAAGTTTAGCAAAAGTTTCATCATCTCATGGAGGAACTCAACGGATTGGGGACCATTTCTTCCTAAGGGGGGAGGAATGATCCAGGTGGATATTTGTGGCCACCCACCTATTCCACTTGGGGCCCCACCATTGTCTCTTTCAACTTTTTAGTTTCAGCACAACTTACTATTTTTAGCAGTTGAGCCCTAAACGATGTTTTTTCGTCATCACACCTTATATGAATGTGATTCCAATCTAGAATTGATATTTGTGGTTAGTATTTGTATTCCTCGGATATATCTTTCTAACAATGTATCATGTGTGTCAAATGGAGATAGTATGCCAAAACCCCGGGAAGTTGAAACACCAATTTACGCAAACGGGGCCCATAGTTTTTGCGCTTCATCTCCTAGGGTTAGGTTCTTGGATGTTTAGGGTTTTTCATTGTTTCTCTATAATAAATAGGCCCTCAAGCCTCATTGTAACATAGTTCAAAGGTTTTTATCCACCACATTTCTTCTCAGAGATAAGCTACCAACGCCCTGGCTAGTTTATTTCCATTCTATATGTAAGCAAATTTCAGTTCTTTGATATTAATGAAATGAAGTGTTATTTCCGCTACATATTTTTATTTATGGTTATATGTTTATTCTGTTGTGTTCTTGCATAAATCTGGATCATTTTCCTTCAGTTTCATACGTTAGAATGTGTTTTATTCATGTTCATTACATCTCTATTGTGTGATTTCTTTCAAGTTGATAGGCATAACACATGCTTTCTCATGCTCTGTTTATGGAAATATATCATAATTTTTCCATTTTCCTCTGTCTAGGAAGAATACATCTTCCATGCTCTTCCTAGCTTCTCAAAAATCTTAAAACCATCTCATCACAATCCTCTTAAAGTGCTAAGCCTTATTCCTACCTTGCCTCATTGAATCTATGCAACCCTATATGATTTTCCCTGACCTAGCTCCCTAGACCATAATTTCATCTAGCATCCCGACCAAAATCAATTATCAAAACCCTTGAACTCACACCTAGCCTAAAACCTTTTCATCCAGCCCTCTTGGCTGTGATTCATGTGGAGAGAGCCCTCTTTGACTTGGTAGGGCTAGATACCAAGTTAAAAGTTTGTTCTGTGGTTACCTATGTTGGGATTCCTTCTTCAGCCTTGGGAATTTGGCAGAGTGCTAACGGGCCCAACATATAATAAAATGTCCAAAAAAATAGCAAGAAGAGGAGAGGAAGGAGTAACTGGAGGTTCATGAATTTATTCAACTTAAAATTCTTTTTCTGGAAAAAGGACCCTTGAAAGGAGTGGCTTACCTTTGGAAACTATTTCCCCAAGTGGAGGATCACTCTTTGATGTGTTCGCTGCTACTGATTGGAAATCACTAGCAAAATTTCTCCTACGCCTTCTAGAAGATGAATCGACACTCATAAGAGAAAGCCCACGAAGCCTCCGAGATAAATGAATTGATCGATCAGCCACTTTTAATTATTAATATGAGAACTTATACTAACTCAAAATTAAAAAGTTATTCCAGTCTGGTAGCAAAGAGCACTCCCTGAAAATGTTCCTAAGATTTAGCAATCAAGAAGCTCTTAGATATTTCTGCTCTTGATGATTAGGTCTAGACACCAAAATAAAAGAAAGCAAAAATAAGGACCTTCCAAAAATAGTCTGGGGTAATTATGCCCCAGGCCCACTAGCGAAGGTAACAGAAACAATTACGCTGACCTCCAGAAAAAATCCTTTACTACTGAAATTACCCAAGCTTTGCAAGGGCACTCTCCAAAAGTACTAATAAACGTGATGCAACGTCTTCCTGAGGTACCACGGGTAGAACCCCCCCCCCCCTCGCAGTCACCTATGTGATACCTAGGAATGGAAACTAAGCTCACCTTCGTATTGGTAGCGAGGCAGAACAGTCTTTGGTTAGGATCCGTCAAGTAGGAGAGGGGGTATCTCTCTTCCCTGCTTTCACTTTCCCTCGTGATTGACTCCCTTTTAAGTATAGCTTTTCCCAAATAGCTTAACGAGACTGAGTTTTTCTCTTTTAATCAACTTCCAAGTTTAAAATTTAGAGTGGCCTTGGAGAGTTAACTCTCCACACACCTATTCTGAGGTCTAATATCCCAAAAGGGAGAATGCAGTAATACTAAAACACAGTATAAGAACTGTATCAAAGTAAACAATAAATCTAAATATGCATCAGAATGCATAGAAATGGCTGGGCCATTTTATTATGTAGAATGTGAAAAATCAAGTGCAATAGTGCTCAAAATATGAGACACTTAAGCCAAAGGGATGGCTTGGAATGACCCTACAATGATCCCATAAGAGGGACTGTGTAACTGTTGAATTGCTGGAAGGTAAAATGTGTTGTCCCTACTGCAACTATTGGGATTGCAACTGCCAATAAGATATAAAGTTAGATCTAGGCAGAATGGGAGGTCCGATGATGTTGAAAATAGAGATCTGGGCTCTATGATGGATACCAAAGTTAACCCAAAAAGGGTTTCTCAGATCTGTCAATCTAAGGAAACCACCCTCTTAGGGCTTCACATATATATTGTTTGGTATGAAAATCTAAAGCTAGATCTGACGATATGATGGTTGCAACGATGCATAATCAGATCTATGCAATAAGGGTTGATCCCTCCACTAGATCCTTGGGCTAAAAGCTCAAGATCTAGCTCCTTCAATATCCTGCACTGAAAATAGCTGTTGGATTAGCAACAAATTTAGACAACTACGCTGTAAGAGAGGGAGGCTAAATATCCTACTACTTGATGTGTCAAATCAGCTCCTGGGTGATGGAAACAATAGATCCAATGAGAGGAGATGATCCCTCATAGAATTTCCAGCTGAAATAATGGAAACTTATTTACTCCAATAGATCTACGGGACTAGACTGCACAATCCTTCTACTGCATGGAGGTAAAAAACAATGGCATGAATGCCAGATATATATCTGCTACTCCTGGAAGACCGAATGTGAAGAACAAAGTGATAGGATGAATCCTCCACCTATTTCCTAGCTGAATGCTAGAAACAACCTCCTGAATATGGCTTCAATGCCTGATAAGGAATGTAGTACAACCCTCTTTCAAAATATACTTAATGAAAGAGGTGGGATTCCTGCTCAGGAACACCCTGTGCTAAACAACACTGCAATCTTAGCTAAATAGCTCAGGAATGCATAGAGATGTCCTAAGACAAATCTAGATCTACATAGATCAAGAAATGAATAATCCAAATCATGCCTTCTATTGTGCCTTCACCTTCATTATATAGATATGATCCTTCCATAGCCTAGGCCATCACCAAAACTATGATGTACATGTGGACATAAGTCTCCATGGTTGACTGAATTGTTTCTCCATGTCCTCCATCATGTTCACATGGGGTGATCACCCTCTCCATCATGTGTACATTAAATGCATCACTTCCTCCACTATCTTTTCATATGTTCTTTGTGATCTTATTTGAATGCACTATGATCTCAGTTGACCTTATCAAAGACCCTCATATTTTTCAGTTAAGATCCATGATCTTATTTGACTTTTTCATCCTCCATAATCTATCTCATAAATGAGACATAATCTCTAGTAATGGAGCTGCTCCACTGCTCCATGATTTTAGATCTAGATCTAGAATATCCACATACACATATTAAAAGTGGATTTTATTCATCTTTGAGGTTTTTGGGTCCCTCCAACCTTTTATTTAATTAATTAATTAAGTTTATTAAGAACTCTAATATTCAAAATATCATGTGAAAATTTGAGAGTATTACAGTCGTCCCCAACAAAATGTTGCTTGTCCTCAAGCAACTGCAAAAGTAGATGCTAGAGCAATCTGTCTTCCTCCAAGTAACACCTACACAAGGAAGGTCTATCCATTTGTTGCAATGAGTTATGTATGCCTAGCACCAAAGTTGCCTCTCTAGAATGTCTAGAGTGATTTCTAACTATGTAGCTAGATGTCCCTCATCAATCATGAAGCTCGAAGTGACAACCATAATCTGCCCAACATCCTCCATAGTACATGAGATACATAAAGATAGATGGCGCTTTCCACAAGAGGAAAGCTCTAACTCACAAGGTAATCCTCCATCCCATGCTACATGAAGTAAATAGAGGCTTTTCATGCCTCCATCCTTAGCCCTGTTGGCATTTTTGGAACTAAGAATCATCCCAACATTTTACAAAAGACGAAGTAGAGATATATGGGTGGAAAAAGATGTCAAACCATATTCTCCCAATAGTAGTCAATGCAAAAATGCTCCCTGCTGCCACACCACACCATAAAGATACCAAGTATGGTGTCCATACTCTCCAAGTAAGAGCCATAGGAGGAGTGCCTCTTGCTGCCATCCTCCAACACTATCATGAAAACTAAGGGAGTATGTAGGACCAAAGTCCCCCAATAAAAGCCACAACAACAAGATCTCTTTCTTCCTCTTCACATCATTATGTGAATCATGGAGCAACAACAACATAGTTAAGGACATATTGAATGTCATATAAGTGCAATACAAACAAACCACATTATCACACTATTAGTCATCAGTAATTTTTTCTATTTTGTAGATGACTACATTCTTGTCCAAGATTTATAAAAACAAGATTCATGAAAATTGTGAGTTTTAGAAATCTCACTGCCTTCATTATCCTTAGGATAAATTTTTCACTATTTCACTATTCTATCATGTCATGGTCATCTTACCACTCCTAGAAGACCCCTCGCGAGCTCATGCCATTCATCTTCATCCTATTTTTCCACCATTACCTCAACACTTTGTTTTGCCTTTACCTCACCCCTCCACTTTCCACCTAGGATTAGCAACCAACCTACTCTTTCCCATATTCACCAAATGCCTAAAACATTTATGGTCTCAAAAATATCTCTGTAGGCTCTTTAGATAAATCAAGTACATTGGATTTTTTGATCTTCAATACCTCAATTTTTCAAAAACTCTGTTTTTCATACTTGAAAACTTCAAATCAAGCTTTCATCCAAAGGACAATCCAAAAGAGCCTCCCACTAGGTCTAGGGTTTCATAGGTTGTAGGGTTATCTATGGTGTTCTAAATCACTATTTTTCATGTGCTAAGAAGCTGAATCAAATGGGAAAGAAATTCAGCTCCTGTTTGTCCAAGATAGATCAAGAAAATCTCCAAGGAGGATTGTTTTTCCAAGGACAAAATTTTGAAAAGGGAACTATGTATTTTGACATTTCTGCAGCAGTGTCAAGGCGACTAACAGCAAGAAAATTGCTAAGGTAAGAGTCTTGCTCCTCATTAGAAAATACACTCAAGAAAATGGAAGAGGAAGCAACCTATGTTCAGGAAAAACCAGTATTTATAGGCACTGATTGGGCCAACAGTATGCCAAGCAATGATCAAGGTAGCACATCACATGGATAGAGGTGCACCAGTACAACGAAGCATGAATTGAAGATTTTTTAGAAATTATAAATGGAAAGGGTAAAAGGTGAGGTGAACTGAATAGAAATGAATGAACTTGAAAGGGCTATAGCAAACTTAGAAGACAACACTAATGATTCTTCTCAAACAACCCAAACACCTAAGGTTCTTAAAAATAAGCAAAGGGGTGAAATGAAGATGATTGGCCTTCATGATGATAGTAGATGGAATGTTTGAAGAGGCTGTTGAAGGTGACTTCTAGGGTTTGCCAAGGTAAAGTGTTTCACTGCCTGAAAGGGAAATCATGAAAGTGTATCAGTACAAGGAAGGTCAAGCCTTCATTTTCAGTCATTTCCACTTGAATGATCAAAGGAAAAAAAGCATGGGGTTGAGTTTCAAGATGGAAATCCATGCTGATCATGAGGTGCCTGTTGTGTAACTAAATGTGTCAAACACCAAGAAACATCAGAAATCTCAAATCAGTATGGCGTGGAACCTGCAAATCAGAAGTGGCCAAAGATGGATTTTGCATACCTAAGGATCAATGAGAAAGAAAAAACCATATTCTTAAGTCACCCACACTTAGAAAGGTCAAAAGAGGTAAAAACATGGTTTCAGTTTCATAATGCAAGCAAAAAGAGGTTTTAACAGTGCTAAGACCATCAAGGGTAAATAAGGACCATTTCATTTCTCTAGTAAGATGCCACCAACAGAAAAGAGCCACTAAAAAAAAAATTCAATTCACCTACACAGCAAATGTCAAAAAGTTACTCAAAGTGGAAAAAAACTGAAAACATTAGAAAAGTGGGTTGTTGATTTAAATTTATTTCCCTAAGATAAAAAGGATCATTTTTCTCTCCTCCCATCTCATTTTTCATTTGAAAAGACAGTCAGAGCCTTCTACGAGAAATTTATAAGTTTCAGAAGAAAATTAGGTAAGCCTGTCTGGCGCTATGTTTTTGAGCAGGCGTTGTGCTTACAAAACCCGGCACTATGCGTAGGGAATATTTCGTAGTGTAATTTTACACTGCACTATGCTTACAGGTGAAATCGCTGTGCATTCTAACAGGCGCTACTCGTTTGCCCAGAAGGAGCCTGACAGGCACAGGAGGCATGCAGCGCTGCACTTAGGAAGCCTGGTAGTCCTGCACGCAGGCAGCGCTGCACCCAGGAGGAGCCTGACATGCCCATAAAGTGTCTAGTGCTATGCTCAGAGAGGCCGGATAGGCCTAGACACGTTCAGCGCTACGCTTAGGAGACCCAGCAGGCCTACATGCAGGCAAGCATTGCGCTTAGGGCAGAGGTGACCCGATAGTGCGTTTAGGTGTTGCACCTAGGCCAAAAGCCTTCTCCCACTTGTAAAATTTCCAAAAAACACAAGGGAGCACCTCCAAGCTACCGTCAAGGACCTACAAAGAAGTTAAAAATTGGTAGGTGGTTGATTTTCCTTTCCCTCCAAGTGTTTGTTATGATTTAATGGTTAAAGGAAAATTGATCAAACCCTAGTGACTAGAAACCCTAAGTCCTCATGACAAACACTCTCTTTTGACCTCCAAGCTAGAAATTATCACTCAAGGGGGGTGTCAACTAGGGTAATTACAGTCAGTTCAAGATATCCCTTCATCAAAGCTCAAAGGGGAGTGAGTCATAAACCCACACTCCCTTCTCATTCACTTACAAAAATTGCTTTTCACCATCATTCATTTCACTCCTCCTACGAAGTCTCACAAGCAAACCTAGGGTTGTTTAGAGGCAACACTAATCATCATGTCAATAGAAAAAGGGAGTATCAGTAGTGAAGGAGGCCAAGTGACTATGAGGAAAAAGCATAAGGGTGGGAAGGTTAACAGATTTGAACCCCAAGACACTATGGATATTACTACCTCTCCCATAATTCTCACATGTTTTCAAAATGTGGGGTGTTTCCAGTTTTGTGAGAAGGTCCAACAAGTGCAAAGCCACCCAGAACTCACAAGGTTATTAATTCTTAATCTACATAAAAAACATTCAAGCTTGGCTGGGGTGACCTTTTAACTCTCATCATATGCTATCTCTAGTGCTACAGGTATACCTGATGTTGGTGAAAAGTGGTTCAAGAGAGCAAAGTTGGACATGAGCTGCTATGAGCCATTTATCAAACCTAGGTATAAAGAAGGTTAAAAAACCATTTTCCATTTCTCACACTTGCTAGATAGGTATGCACCATTGATGAGGGTCATCATCAAATACTTTACCTGTGAGGGAAGTCACTCTAGACTCTACTCCTACCATGTTAGATTTCTCATGCATTTCACTAGGGTCAAGATGCTTCATTTTCCCTACTACCTCTATAGGAGTATTGAAAATATGTCTTCTCTTGTCCAGAGAAGGAACTATTCCCAACAAATGCAAATTTTGTTCCATTATTCCTTGATCAAAATGATTGTGCTACATCAGTTGGAGAAAAATGGCATACCTTGGGAGGTGTTCATTTCTCATGAAATATTCACAAGCCCACAGCCCCATCATCAGCCAAATTTATCCTCATCATCTCATCCTCCTCCCTCTACTCCTCCATCACCTCCTACTGACCATACCTCATCCTCTACACATGTATCCCCTCCTCAAGGAAACCTCCCTTCCTCATCTTCTCTTGATGCATCATATCAAGAAGAAAGTGGCAATGAACAAGAAAGTGACAATGAGGGTGAAGGTGACAATGAATCAAACCAAGATGAATATGAGGGTGATGATGAGTTAAGCCCGCAAGAGGTAGGAAGCATGGAAACATAAGGAGAATATAACAGTGAAGGAAATGAAGAGATTGACAGTGGGAATGGGTTAAACAGTGATGAAGAAGAGGTCAACAATGAATCAGAGGACATGGAGATGGATGATAATGAGGATGAGACCAATGATGAAGAAAGCAGCAATCACACTAAGAATTTTGAAGATGAGGAGGAAAAAGATAGCATGGACACAGATCAGGCAAGTGATAAAGAAACAGAGGATGATCCTAAGGATAGGAATCAAACTAGGAGCCCTAATGATAGTCAAAACATTAAGGCTTATAGTCATGACAGAGATGAGGGAAAAGATGAAGAGGGAAGCCAAAATGAAGGTGATGACAATACAAAAAATGAAGAATAGGCTGAAGACATCATGGACACCAATGAAACCAACATTAGTGAGCAAGTGGGTAGTCATGATAGTCATGAAAATAGTGTAGAAAATGAGGAGGTTGATGGTGAAAATGAAGGTCACAGCAATGATGAGGCAAGAAGATACAATAAAGAGAAAAATGAAAGTGTACAAGTCAGTAAAGAGGCCAGTAGTGAGGTTGTGTTGAAGGTAAAGAAGTAAGCAACAATCCAGGTGATGAAAAATAAGGCATGGTGACAAATGATGGCAACATGAAAACACTAAGGTAATCATAATTAAGCCTCTTCCATTGACATACTACAGAGGGGAAAGGCATGTGTTTGCTGCCTCTAAAAGGCAAGGGACCATGACCTCCACATCCACTAAACCACTAGACAAAGGCAAAGAAAATGTAAAAGAGGAAGAAGAAGATCAGCATGAGGTTGAGAAAGAATTTGAACTCATCCATGTTGACAGTGATGAGGAAAATGAAGCAAGGATCTCAAACTTTCTCCTCTAAAACAAAAATTCCCAAATTGAAGACCTCACAGTCAATCTAGATAGGGACAAGAGTGTGAATAATTCCCTTGAGATGGAGAATAGACAACTAAGGGCACAAAATGCCACTTATGAGGCTAGAGAAATTAAAGCCCAAAAATAATCTCAAGGAGCATAGGTAAAACTAGAAGAATTGATGGGCACCTATGAAGAAAGTGAGGATGAAGAAGGATAGGCCAGAAGAAGACCAAAAGCCATGGGTTTAAAGAAAGCCTTGGCAGAGTAGTTCCCTCTAAGTGAGATGCTTGCCATGGAGATAGAGTATGATTGGGAGTCATGGCTAGAGAGAGAAAACATACACTTGGAGGCTAAATTTGAGAAGTCAAATAAAAATATTGATCTCCAAAGGAAAATGACTAAGAATTATGCCTGGAGAAATCAGATTGCAAGGGCTAAATTCAAGAAAGCCCTTGCCAAGCTATAGGCACTCAAAGAGGGAAAGGACCAAGAAAACCTTGGAATATTTGCTGAAGCTTCTCTAGATTGCAAGGGCTAAATTCATGTTTCGGGAAATAACTCCCTAGAGGTTTGTTGGGTTGAAACCTCCACAGATCAAGGCATGCTACTCAAGAAGGACTCACACACAACCATGCTTGAACACAAAAAATAAATAGAATAGATCGCAAAACTCACTGTAGGTCCTACGTTTGTAGTAGATCCCGCGGGGTCCAAACCCACAACAACCCTTCTTCCTCCTTAACCTGAAAATCAAGAAAGAACATGCATGGAAACCTGGTTGTACAACATATATCTACTCTAAACGTTAG
The DNA here is from genome assembly GCA_034641835.2 of Pinus albicaulis. Taxonomy (NCBI): domain Eukaryota; kingdom Viridiplantae; phylum Streptophyta; class Pinopsida; order Pinales; family Pinaceae; genus Pinus; species Pinus albicaulis. The sequence goes on along the minus strand of CM076570.1, from coordinate 1,494,735,176 downwards.
TTAAATCCATGTGAAACATTATGTAAACAACAATAAATGCTTAAATAACAATGTTTTCACATATAGAAGCAGATATTGACCTGTTATTTTAGGAACAAGATGGTTCTTCTATATCATGAACAACATGTACAGTAATAAAAAGTGGAGAGATCACCTGAATCCTTCCACGATCTTCGAACAGACCGTCATCCGGATACGTCCCACCCTCGCCTCACTAAGATTCCTTCAGAACTTGTGCACACGAGATGACATATAGAGAGATGAACATATCCAGGAAACAAGGGTTTCCTGTAATGAACTGGGAAAGTGCAGGAGGCATGGGAAATCAGACTTGGATAGGGATTCCAACAGAGTATAATATCAATAATTTTTCTCTCTCCCTTAGGCCATACATGTGAGGTGCTTTTATACTCCCTCAAAGTAGTTTCAAACAGTTGGAAATAGTTGGTCACGTGCTGGGGTGGTTGAACTACTGGAGTAACCATCAACCCAGCCCGAAAATAGGGAATTTTTATATATTTTTTAATGATTTTAATGGCATAGGCGGAAAAGTATGTATGGACTTGCGTATACACGTGGAAAAGTCTGGGCATAACCACGTATGGGATTTTTAACACTGTTTTTTAGTGAATTTTGTCCAAGTCTGTGGGAATGGGTGCCCAAGGCCAAAAATACAATCATGAATCACATGAGGGTGAAAATTGATGCTATAACAGATGCCCCCTAATATATGAGGTCAGAAGGGGTACATGATGGCCAAAATTTATTATGCACATAGAAATAACTTCGCAAGGACAAGGGAGGACTTCACCAGATTTCAGCTTGCCAAAAACCAATGAAAGAAAACAGAGAGTCAACTCATGCTGAGGCAGGCATACCCATGCTCAGTCAAAAATATATCATGTAGGAAGTACATAATAAATCCAAAATGTATACAAGTATAGCTGAACTGAAAGTACATAATGAATCATCTGAGCAGGGCCCGGAAATACAAGTCTGAATCAATGTCCAAGTATCACATATAGAAAGCTGATCAATGATGCTGAAACTGGATGTCTGATCACAAAAGTAACTGAATCTCCAAGTACCAAATCATAAGGTGTGGAACACATGGTACAATCACACAACTCGGGAGCCAACATATAGGATGCTGCTGTACTGACACTACAACATATAAGGGTGGACGGCATCACTGGAAGAAACTGAATGGACTGTCAAGAGTGAACCGAAAAATGCTGATGCAACCCGAGGTCTTCACCGATCACTATGGCACAATTCTACACAATGGGAATAAATGAGCTAAAGTCGACCATGTGAGAAATCGTTGGATTACCGGTCAATGATGTATACCATTAACCAATGCGAGACAACCCACCAATAATGAAAATGAGTGTCAAGGTCCCCCAGTACAATCTAACAAGTGTGAATGAATGAGTTGAAGTCGAACACTTGGAAGAATCTACCAATCAGGAGGCAATGATGAATCCCCACTGTCGATAGCGAAGAGTCTGCCACTGATGACTACAAACCCTAAGGTATTGACAAAAAGACTCTAGACCTTATTCCCATAGCAATGAGTTGGAGTCGATGGGAAAATATCTGCTGGAAGGAAGGCATTAAGGCATCCCACATCAGTCCAGCGCGACTGTAACCCGCAGGCCAAGATTTGGAAGGAATCGAACGAAGTAGAGTGACAGAACCAAACCGGAGTACGTTTCTGACATGCACAAGATGAAGCTAGCGCACGGAAGAAACCCTCTGAACCAACCAATAATGAAAGCTGACACAGAGGCGAGATATCCACCGATAGGGTCAAAAGGAAATCAAGGTACTGCACGAATCCCAAGTGTGATAATGTATGCTGATGTCGAACACAAGGAAAACCACTCAGCAAAGACCCATAATGATGATCAAATGTTGAGCACAAGGTCACCTATCAATGATGGAAATAGGGCCAGGGTGCGGCTCTAGGTTTTCTCTCAGAGCAATATGTCATAGTCGATAAGAGACAAACCCGCCGGCAAGAAGTTAATGGAGACCTTCTCAAATCAGCATGAGCAGAAGACCAAAACATCTGATGTGATAGAACAAGATACTGACAAGACCGGGAAGGCCGACTGAATAATGAGTCAAGAGACACTGCAGAATGGCCGACTCTGGTTGAACTTCCCTTGAACAAAAGCACGACTCATGATGACCATGGCAGTAAAAAGTGACACTGTATAAGTCTGTTATGCAGGAGGCAAAAACAAACTCTCCATATGATTGGAAGAGATAACCAACCGGGGGAGAACTGACCAGTGAAACAAGGCAAAGGCTGAACCTAGGTCAAAACTAAAACCATCCCAAATGAAGGAAATATATAAGTGTATGTGCTTTGTTCAAGAGCAACAAACTGACACTGTACTACCATAAAACTTATGAAGTAACATCCCATTCCCGCTCTTTTTGTTATATTTAATTTTTTTGTCTTTTTCATATAATAAGCCTGAAAAAGAATAAAATAATGCTATGGTACAAAGGATGGAATGAGTATCAGGAAACAGATGCACTAGTTCCTGGGATTGGAACGATCCTATGCTCAATGCAAGGTGGCGGAAAATGGTAAGCGATACTCAGAGGAATGTTCCATCCATGGGTAAAACAGGTGTCAAGTCGCGATAGCAAAGTGCATGCAATGGTTAACTTGTACAGACAGTCAAGGTCAAAAGTTGGCTTAAACATCGAGTCCAAATGAAGCTAGCTAAAGGCCAGGATAAACAAGTAGCCAATATGCAATGCAGTAATACAACTCAACAACACCAGGGAGCCTCTAGGGTAATAGCCAGAAAAAATGATAGTGAAGAAGGAGAAGAGTGAAGCTTCAACACATAAGTCATGGCAGGACTAAAGAGGACTCCTGAGCCTACATAAAAACACAGCATGGGCAACAAGTGCTAGCGAGGAACTAACTAAGAAGCCCATGTAAAGGAAGGCTCTACCACCAAGTCATGATTAAATGATCGGCGAGTGAAATGGGTGTAATACTCATGACCTGATGGGATCGACCCTATGGCAAGTGATCAAAATGGAGGCTAGTATGCAAAATGCAACGGAAAAGTGGATTTCCTAACCTATATACCAGTGAATATCATATACTTGCCATGATGGGTCAGCAGTCATGGATCAAAAACGGGAAAAAATCTCGACTCCACCAAAATGTACCTGAAATATACCAATCTAGGCACTTCCAAGCATCCGGGTTATGCAGCTTAAGATAGATTGAAAAAAATAAGCATAACGAAATTTTGCAAAAAATTTTCAATTTTGGGCATAAATACACAAGTTACCTCACATTTGGTTCATTTTTACATTGCTGATTTGGAAAAAAAACTCTGGAGAAAAAGCCTCTTTCATCAAAATAGGAGCAATTGACCGTCAAACTTAACCGAATTTGTCAGGTAAGCTCTTAATCCATCCTTGTTATCAATTTTGTCCATTCATAAATTAAAAAATATGAAATTTTCACCGTAGAATTCTTTGTTTAAAATCACGGGTTTGCGCATACACGGGTTTATAGTGACCAAGCCGTGTATATACGCGACTGTGTATAAAGAAAGTCACGTATGCGCAATCCGCTGTGAAAAAAAACGTAACTAATGAAAAAATTATTGAATTTTTGCAGGATGACTATATCATGGAGAGAACGTGAGCACAACGCCATTGACAATGAAGTAATGCAGGACCACTTATTGCTCAACATTCTCCGTACTTGTGGATTGCTCAAATTTTTCAAAATGCCAAATATGAAGAGTAATGTCTGGTTGCTCGAAATGCTTGTGAATTATTGGGAACTAGAAGAAGACTGCTTCATAATAGATCAAATTCTCATACGTATCGAAGTGGAAGACATCTATTTTATCACTGGACTCTCCCGGAGGGGGGAACCAGTAGATTTACATGGCAAGCCCTTGGGAGGGCTTACCGTGGAAGATTACGTCCACGTCTACTACATAGAGGGGTCCAAGAAAGTTGGAACTCAAATTTCCATAAAAGATTTATGAGACTTGCACATGAAAATTCTCCTTTTCACCATTGGCAGAGTAGCAGGATCAGCTTCCTTGCATCAGGCGTCCAGGACTCAAATGAGTATAGCAGTGGAATTCTTAACTCATTTATATGATTGGTGCATAGCTCTACTAATGAACATGAAGCAACAATTAACTTCCATCCGAAAGGCAAAAACAAAGCATTTTGGATACGGTACAATATTGATGACATTCTTCTTTGAGAAGATTCCTGGACTGAGACCCAAAGTGATCTCCTCAATCCAGAGCCCAAGGGACCCAAGAATTGCTCGATGGGAAGACATGAAGAAGAGACTGGGGGGAAGTGAGGTTCCCCGAACCACTTGGGATGACGAGTTCTTCCAATGGTGGGGAGAACAAATCATCACTGTGGAGGACTATCCCTATGCCGGGATGGATTTCCGAGGCGATCCAAACCTCATCCTTCCAACGGGCACGTCATGGGGGACAGTCGGTAAGATTGAATTTTTTTGACTTATATGATTTTTTTGGATTTTTCCAATATGTATGAAAAAATAAAACATGTTTTTGATTGGATTCCAAAGTACTAACAAGATTATGATGATCATGATACAGATATTGGACCAGTCCGTCTTGAGGGTTACCCACGGCACAAGTGCCGCAGAGGCGAGGCGGATACAGTAGACTCAGAGAGAACCCTCCACACTATACAGAGGAACTTGGAGGGTTTAACCCGCCAAGTGCCTATGGCTGTAGTGGAAAATCTACCCGAGACCATCCAGAGACGGGTAGTAGGGGTACCTCATGACTGGGTGTGGTTATTCCACCGAGTCACCACTACGATCGTATTCTATAAGAACACAACTTCTGGGCAGGGACCACAGGAGTAGCTAGATATAATTTACCGGATGACTGTATATTTTTTGATACTGAACATGATTGGGCATAAGCCCAAATTTTGTATGACTTATGGATCCAAAATTTTTGTATAGTTTTTTTTGAACACTCTGATGATATATACAATGATTTTTGATGTGATGTAATAAATATATGAAGATGTATGATGATTTTGATGATTAAATTTAATGTATTGAATGATTAATATGCCAATCAATTGCTTGATTAGCTAATGAGTCTTCCATCCAATTGTCAGCTCGAGGAATATGAATGAAAGTTAAAAATTGGAATGATCTTTGTAACAAACGTACCCTCAAAAACAACCGGAGTAAATATGGATCTCGAACTCGATAAGTATTGTTCAATTGCGACACCACCAGCTGGGAGTCCAAGAAAACTACCAACGAATCAACACCCAAAGATATTGCCTCCGAGAGTAGATAAATAACTGCAGTGTATTCTGCTATATTATTGGAATAAGGACTAATGCAGACTCCTCTTGATACTAACAACTGACCGCATGGATGATGAAGCACCCAAGCCGCGGAAGCCAAGTTCTGGGTGTTTCTACTAGCACCATCGGCGAACCCATAATGACTCATGTCATTCGACACAACCTGCCAAAGCGGATCAAAAACATCACCATCCCATCAAAGATCGAAAAACCAGATATGTACAATACTAAACTACTATATACAAAAGAAAAATGCTAGGCCGAAGCCTAGGCATAATACTTTTTCAAATAGAGCCCATTTCTAGGCTTCGACAACTCGTTCCCTTCAAAACCAACCAAGGTATATGCTCCTTTTTTAAGGAATTTTTTAACGATGAAGGGGCCATACCACATAGACTTAAACTTTCCTGCCCCCAGGGCATCTTTTTCCTGGGCATAGACCAAAACAAGGTCACCTTCCGAAAAAACCCTAGGCTTGACCGCCTTATCGTACTGAACTTTAACTCGGTTTTTATGCACTTCATTCATCGTGGCGGCATCCCGACGTTGCTCATCGAGATGTTCCAGATGAAGGAGATGTTCTTCAAGACTAGTAGTGTCAGGAAGAAGTTCAACAGATAACTTAAGAGAAGGAATCTCACATTCAATGGGAAATACGGATTCCAATCCATAAACTAGTTGAAACAGAGTAAATCCAGTTGCAGTTTTCACTGAAGTCCTATATGCCCAAAGTGCAGGATATAGCATGATATGCCAGTTGGATCAAGCTTTATTGATCGTCCTTTGAAGAATAGTCTTCAAGGATTTGTTCATGGCTTCCACTTGCCCATTGGCCTGAGGATAATAAGGAGATGAATGCTCCTGCCGGAAACCTAATTTATGAGCCAACTCAGCCATCATGCTATTCTGAAAATGACTACCATGATCAGTGAAAATCTCTCTAGGAATACCAAAACGAGCAATAACCTAGTTGAAAAGAAAAAGAGTTGCAGTCTCACCATCATTCCCGAAAGTAGGCATAGCCTCGACCCACTTCGTAAAGTAGTCTACTGCTACAATAATGTACTTGTGACCTTTAGCCGAAGGCAGGTTACAAGTAGTATAATCAACACCCCACTTTGTAAAGGGTCCGACAGTAATGACTGGAAAAAGCGGAGCTAGATGAGTGCGCATTTTTTGAGTACAAACTTGACACGGATGACACTTTTTGACCAACTCCATACAGTCTTTGAAAATCGAAGGTCAAAAGTACCCAGCACGCAAGATCTTTTGGGCTGTAGCAAGCCCAGATAAATGACCACCACAAGCTCCACTGTGACAATCATTCAGCACAGCCTCAGCTTCTTCGAGAGTTAAGAAACGTCTCAGGATTGAATCAACCCCTCGACGATATAAAGTGTCACCAATAATCAAGTAATTCTTAGCCAAGTGATGCAACTTACGACGCTCATCTTTCGAAAAAGTAGAGGGAAACTTCGCAGTCTGAAGATACACAATGATATCTCCATACCAAGGATCCTGTGAAGAGATAAGAAACAAATGTTCATCCGGGAAGGATTCATCATAGATTATCTCATCCCCACCGGGCAACTCGGAGATCAATTCTGCAAAAACCAATGATTTCTTGGACTTGGCAGACATAAAATCAAGGTCAAATTCTTGCAAAATCACAATCCATCTATTTTATTTGCCCCCAATCACTCGCCTACTGAGAACAAACTGAAATGGATTGGCTGCTGCCAAAACATAGGTTTTTCGTAGAAGAATGTAATGCTGGAGTCGCTGCACAACATGAACAGCTGCTAAAGCTAGCTTTCCTATCGGAGTATACCGGAGTTCAGGTCCTACCAATCCTCAACTAAGATAGTATATAACATGCTCTGCAAGAGCATCATCCTCCTGAACTAGAACCATACCAATGGTAGATTCTGCTGCTGCAAGATATAAAAGGAAATCCCTGCTATAATCAGGTGGACTCAATAAAGGAGTAGAGGTCAATGCTTTTTTCAAAGCATCAAATGAGCGTTGAGCAAAGTCATCCCAAAAAAATGGAACTCCCTTCTTCAACAATCTCATAAATCCCTTGGTAATTTCAGCATAATTTACGATAAATATCCGAAGAAAATTAGCTTTTCCTTGTAGACTTTGAAGTTGACGAATAGAGGACGGGGGAGGCAACTGAAGTATTGCCTCAACCTTGAAGGGATCTACCCTAATCCCTTCCGAAGACATGATGAATCCCAATAACCGACCGGATGTAACCGTGAAAACGCACTTGTTCAGATTCAACCTAATCTTATAGAAATGACATCGTTCAAACACTTGATGGAGGTGAGTAGGATGATCCATTCTCTTTCGAGAACGAGCAGCTAAATCATCCAAAGACACCTCGATAATATGTTTGATGTCGTGGAAGGCATATGACATGGCCCAATAAAACGTAGCCCCAGCATTTTTAAGACCAAAAGGCATCTTCTTGTAAGCAAAAGTACCCCAGGGACAATTAAAGGCAATCTTATGCTGATCTTCAGGACGGATAGTAATTTGATTATATCCGGAAAAACCGTCCATGAAGGAGAAAATCTCATTACCGGCACACTCATCAATAATCTGATCAATAAATGGTGTGGGGTAATTATCTTTAGGACATGCTTTATTAAGGTCTCTGAAATCAATGCATACTCGAATTGTTCCTTGTTTTTTATCTACGAGAATAGGGTTTGAAACCCATTCAGTTAAAGGAACAGTATAAATAAATCCCGCCTTGAGCAGCTTCTCTACCTTAGCTTTGATAGTTGCAGCCTTCCTAGGATTGACTGGACGAAGTTTTTGCCTCACAGGCTTAGCGTTTTCATAAGTCTTGATCTCATGCTGGACAATAGATGGATCTATACCAGGCATTTCCTCATAAGACCAAGTGAATACATCCCTAAACTCTTTGAAGAGATTGGTGTAAATTTGAACCTCTTCAAGGGAACTTTTAGCTCCGATGAAGACATTCTCAATAACATTGGGATCCCTAGAAATGTTTAGCGTGATAGTTGGAGAAATCACAGCCATGTTCCCTTCAGCATATACCTGTGTTGGTGCTAAAGGGTTCAAGACTGGGCGAACAGGACCAGGAGACAAAGGACTTAGAAAACTTGATTCAAATTTGCTCAATTCAGGTAAGAAGTATGACCGATGATGCAAATCATCCCACGGTCTCTCTACACCAGTCATTGCTTCTAAGATAGCCTCTTCAGATGGAAGAGTGGTATCAAGGCAATCCTGGGCCGAAGAAGAATTAAGTGTCCAAGCCGGGGCCACATCACCATCCAACTCCTCCGGAGAGAGAAGCTGGAATGGACTCTGCAGAGTCAACAATAGACTGATAAGCAATCTCAACTGCAGACATCGGAAATGCCATTCCACCCACTTGACCTTCCGCTAATGTGGCAGTAGGGGAAGGTAAGGTCCAAGGGTCCGAAAAATAATGAGTTCTAAAGAACTCTCTTCGGATAGGAGCCCTGGAGGATGAAATCGCATTGATATGAACAGTAGGAGGTGGAATATCGAAAGTACCCATCAAAGAAGAATACATCCCAACCCCTAAATTCTCAACAGGCACCTTAGCATTATCCAATTTTGGAACAGTTGAGTGAGTAGATGCATTCGGGTCTACTGGAGGACAGTCCAGTTGGTCCACTGTAACAATCCTCCCTTCGCAAGGGAAAACAATAATCCGAAATAATGAGGATGCAACGGCATCCATCTCATAAATCCAGTTTCTCCCCAACAGAAGGTTGTAGTCCAAGCTTGCATCCACTACCCCAACTTCTATATTTACATTTTTTCCCCCAACACAGATGGGCAAAGCTGGGACAATACCATGGGTTCTGTGAGAATGACCATCAAACGTAGTCAGAAGAGTGGTAGATGGAACAGCTGCGGGAGATCCAATTGTCTTCCAACATGTGAGAGACATTACACATGTGGAAGCACCCTCATCAACGACCGTCCGAAAAATATTGCATTTCTGGTACGATGATTTAATATGAAAGGCCATATGATGGGGGAGTCTCTTCTTAACATTTGACATATCGAATGTAATCATAAGAGAGTTTTTTGGATCAATAGCTCCAATAGCAGCGAGCAAAGCACTTCGCTGAGCCGGACAAGACTGGAGCACCTCTAGAGCGGACATGGCACAAGGACTCTGCGCCAGATCTTCTACAATGGAGTAGTTCTGGGCAGCCTTAGCATTTGGATTAATCGTTGCCCGCTTAGTAGATGCTTTTGGCATCTGAGGTATAGGCTCAACAATAGGCTTCGTAATATGAAGCGGCTCAGTAGCATTGGGAGCACCCTTGGCTTTTGAAGCCTCAGCTTCGCCATAATCACGGGATCTCGTGGCGATATCCGCGTGAGCACTCATCATGTATATGTTTGACATAATTTCCCCTTCCTGGGTGCCCCCAGAGGAAGCCCCAGTATTTTGATTCACGCCAACAACTAGTTGTTGCCCTTGGGGAAAAGGGTTAGTCAACACAGCCTGCGAACTGGAACAACCCTGCTGAGCTAACAAGCGCTGAGCATCCTGAATCTTAGGGAAAAGGTGAGTAAGATGGTCTCCAGCACATAACTTGCATGGAAACTTCACTTTCTTTTTATCCCTTTTCCCCTCACCACCCTGCTCGTTAGACTTATTTGCATTACCCTTCCCATTCTTGCCCTTTTTCTTATTACGTCCCTTCTTCTTCCCTTCAGGTTGTTGATTTCCTTTGGGGTTAGAAGACTAAACGGCATTTACCGACAAATATTGGGAAGGCAATGACTCAGTAGGCACATCCTGACCAGAAGAAGCAGATTGTATAGACAACTACTGCAATTGACTCAACAGGTTAGCTGCACCACTATTGATCGATCCAACAAGTCCATCACCATGAGGACCGAGTTTAGGCTTAGATAAGACTAACTTGGAGCGCGGAGCATTAGGAAAATATTTTTGAAGAACACCAAACTGAGAATATATCAATTCAAGTTGTTGGGCCCTAAAAATGGCCTGCTCCTCAGAAAATACCCCAGACAGGGATACATCCTTAGAAATGTCTGACTGCAAGGATTTCAAGAACCATTCCAAGAGGAATTCACCAGGAATATGAGCTTTAATAAGCCTCTTCCTTCTCCGCCATTCCCGAATATGGTCAGAAATGTGGGTTGCATCGTCTTGTTTAAAATTGGCTAGGATTTCAGTCCCAGCATCATAATGGACAGGACACTGGAAGTGGTTGAGAAATGTAGTAGCCAAATCTCCAAATGTAGCAAAGATGCCCCCAGCCAACTCAATATACCACTTGGCAGCATTTCCAGTTAAGGTGCGTTGAAACAATCTCAACCTAATCGAATCATCGATCAGGGAGTTAGATGAACACCATAAATGGAAGGTGGTGATATGGTCAGCCGGGTCCTCTCCATTCTTGCCTTCAAACTTTGGAATTTCTTAAGGTAGTTTGGTAGGAACCGGAGGTCACCCCAGACTATATCGGATCGGATCATTTGTCAATTTTGACAGATATGGCAAGTTTAACGTTGCCAGAAAAGGTAAACGAGGCAGAGCCTGAGGATTACATCCTTGATGGGATGAATTCCCAACATTCTGAAAAGAATACCCTAGATTTGATGAGGCACCAGGTTGCCAGAAAGAACTCGTAGAAAAAGGAGAAGAACCTCCTCCCAATGTAGAGTTACCAAAGACCAGACTAGTTCCCATTCCCAAACTATTAAATGAAGAGGAAAGCCCTTGATAGGGATTCCAAGCGTTAGAAAGAGGAGAAAAAGCGTGATAAGCACTCGATGAAGGGAAAGAAGCATTCCCTTGGTGACCAGCGTAAAACTGATTCCCTGCCCCCACTGTCGTAAAAACAGGGTTCCAACCTGTAAAGGTAGTCGAACTCTGACCTCCAGACCAAGGGTTAAAAATCTGAGTCTGAGAAGTAAAAGGAAAATACCCTAAGGAAGGGTTCGGATTAGGGATATGCCCACTTCCAAAGGGGAACCCTTGAAAAGAAGCTGACCCACTAGCCATAGAAGTCATGGGTGTAGATGCAGCTGCAGCAGTGGAAAAGGAAAACGAAGGAATCCCACTAGTGGGCATTCCGAAACAAAAGGGACCAGATTGAGAAGCTTGTGCTTGGGTGAAACTAGAGCCAAACACAGTAGTACTAGAAGCAATCGAAGATATAGCAATTGTGCCCCCTCCTTCTACTGAAGCAGGGGTCTGAATTCCTGCAGCACTCACAGCCGAAGCCGCATTCCCAGTCGTGGCCATCGAAAGGTATGAATAATACGGAGGATCTTCTAGTCTTTCAGACTCAGGACCTATGTACTCAACAACAAATGGATAATCAGGAGGAAGAGGAGATGGAAGTGACTCAGAAGATTGAGGTACTTCCTCTATTTCTACTTCTTCTCCTGCTTCTCGCGGAAACAAGACTCTCGAGGTGAGCGGAGCGCTCCTCTCGGAACCGACACCAGAACCAACTACAGGACCTTCAAACCCTTGTGGAGGATCTCTCTCCAATGCGTCAGATACCACTGGGTGGTATTCACCTACTATATTACTCCTACGCCTTCTCGAAGAAGGCTCAGTACTCTCGAGAGATAAACCCCGGATTCTCCTCGATCGATGAGGTGCTTGATCAGCCACTTTAACAAATTTTACTTAGACTAAAAAATGTATAAAGCTAGGAAAGCTAGGAGTAAAGAGCACTCACTAAAAATATCCCTGAGATACAATCAAACAAGCAGCTTTCGGGTATTTCCACTCCAGGTGATTAGGACCGGACACCAAAATACGAGAAAGTGAAAAATGGGACCTCCTGAAAGTAGTCTGGGATAATTACAGCCCAGGCCTACTAGCGAAGGTAACAGAAACAGTTACGCCGACCTCCTAACAACAGCCTTTTCCGGCACAAGTACCCGAGCTTCGCAAGGGCACCCCCCAGAAGTACTGCTGGAAGTGATACGACGTCTGCCTCAGGTACCACGAGTATTCCCCCCCGCAGTCACTTGTGTGGAACCTAGGAATGGAAACTATGGGCACCAATCCGTGTTAGAAGCCGGGCGGAATGGTCTTGAGGTTAGATCTAGTAAATCAGAGAGGGGGTATCTCTCTTCTCTACCTTCACTTCCCCTTGCGGTTGACTCTCTGGAGGAGAGATTTCCCGGTCCACCTAACGAAGTTGGATTTCGCTCTTTTAATAAACTTCTATGTTTTAGTTTGAGCGGCCTTGGAGAGTTAACTCTCCACTCACCTAATCCAAGGCTCTACAACCTAGCTAGTTGGTGTATGACTCTTAATAAAAAACTTGCTAGTTGATTTTAAATTATAGCGCTTGTTTTAATTGGCTGTTATATTAAGTCAAAGGGATATGGAAATGAAACTTATGGTTTTTTGTGATGCAAAAAGAAATTAATGAAAACCTAACTACATGAAAATTCAGTAATTGCCTTTCGATGAAAATAAATTTCTACACAGGTTCTACGAGATTAAAAATTTTCCTTTTCAGATAAAAAACTCACACTCGCAAAAGCTATGAAAAAGACTAAATGCTTAAGTGCACCTAATGCAAATAACTAAGAGCATGCAAATTCTAAGATGCAAAAACTAATGAAGCAAAGAGAAATTTCCCAAGAATCCTTCAGTTTTATCACTTTTCCGATGTCCACAAAGCTAGTCTCCCAAATCAGAAACTCTCAGTATAAAGACACCAAAAATACTCAAACTAAGAGAAAGAAACCAATGAAAATTCCCTTCCCAAATGAAGTCGAAAACCAAAGGCAAGAAATCTCAACAAAGCTTCAAAAGATGTAACGAAACGAAAACAAAAATGCAAAACAAAAGCAAATGAAAAAACGAAATGTTTTTTGAGCTTTTGAACTTTATAAAAAGAAGAGCTCAAAGAGACCAAGAAAACTAACTAGTCCCAAGCCAAGCAACTCTGAATTTCAAGCAAAACTCCAAAAAAATGCTCCAAATCTTATAGTGCCCCCTAGTGGCAAGATTTATATGAGCAAAAGAAGACAAGAAACTCAGAAACACAGCTCAAAACAATAGCACAATCTTGCTCCAAACAAAAACTTCAAAGAACCAAGAAATGACTCTTCAAACTGCAAAAATACCTAGTCAACTGAACTCAAGAAAACCATCCAAAAAAGCAGGCAAAAACGAAGTGCAAAGCAAGACACAAAGCCAGGAAAGAGTATGTGAGCAGAAGCTCTCTGTCTTGATGAAGCAGAACAGCCAAGAACCTCCAGGAAGAGATCTTGGTACTCGAACCAGAAATGCAAGCACTAGAAAACAAGATTTGCCCAAATGAGCCGGTTTTCAATCAAACAAGAGAGACAAAGACCAATAACCACTTTAAACACAATCTAGAGAGCATAAAGATACTGCAGAAACAGACCTTCACAGACAGACAGGACCAAAAAGCCAAGAAATCAAAAATTTCAAAACTTGCCCAGGCATATGCTACTTACCAGCTTTGAAACAGGTGTGCATACACGGCTGTGTCAAAGGAAACCCACGTATACGCGACTCCCTTTAACAAAAACTACGTGTATATGTGACTGTGTGTAGGTAAACCCGCGTATGAAAAAGAAAATAATGAAAAATAAAAAAGATTCAAGCCTGGATAAAGAACCAGGTCTTCAGTCTGATTGAGAACAAGTTAACTGGACTGGAAATAATGGCTAAAACTATTGGAAACCTATCAAAAAGCTGAAACTACCCAACAGGGGAATCACAAGAATGTGATCCCCAGCGGAGTCGCCAGTTTTGTTTCAGGAAATAACTCCCTAGAGGTTTGTTGGGTTGAAACCTCCACAGATCAAGGCATGATACTCAAGAAGGACTCACACACAACCATGCTTGAACACAAAAACTAAATAGAATAGATCGCAGAACTCACTGTAGGTCCTATGTTTGTAGTAGATCCCGCGGGATCCAAACCCCCAGCAACCCTTCTTCCTCCTTAACCTGAAAATCAAGAAAGAACATGCATGGAAACCTAGTTGTACAGCATATATCTACTCTAAACGTTAGTTAAATCCATGTGAAACATTATGTAAACAACAATAAATGCTTAAATAACAATGTTTTCACATATAGAAGCAGATATTGACACATTATTTCAGGAACAAGATGGTTCTTCTATTTCATGAACATCATGTACAGTAATAAAAAGTGGAGAGATCACCTGAATCCTTCCACAATCTTCGAACAGACCGTCATCCGGATCCATCCCACCCTCGCCTTGCTAAGATTCCTTCAGAACTTGTGCACGCGAGATGACATATAGAGAGATGAAAATCTCCAGGAAACAAGGGTTTCCTATAATGAACTGGGAAAGTGTAGGAGGCACGGGAAATCAGACTTGGATTGGGATTCCAACAGAGTATAATATCAATAATTTTTCTCTCTCCCTTAGGCCATACATGTGAGTTGCTTTTATACTCCCTCAAAGTAGTTTCAAACAGTTGGAAACAGTTGGCCACGTGCTGGGGTGGTTGAACTACTGGAGTAACCATCAACCCAGCTTGAAAATAGGGAATTTTTATATATTTTTTAATGATTTTAATGGCATACGTGGAAAAGTATGTATGGACTCGCGTATACACATGGAAAAGTCTGGGCATAACTGCGTATGGGATTTTTAACACTGTTTTTTAGTGAATTTTGTCCAAGTTTGTGGGAATGGGTGCCCAAGGCCAAAAATACAATCATGAATCACATGAGGGTGAAAAATGATGCTATAACAATTCAAGAAAGCCCTTGCCAAGCTACAGGCACTCAAAGAGGGAAAGGACCAAGGAAACCTTGGAATCTTTGCTAAAGCTTTTCTACAGGCTTCTCAAACCCCATGAGGAAGAAATCCACCAATTTTGAGAAATTTTTGACAAATTTTGGTTTTTTACAAATTTGGAGGTCCCTAAGCGTAGCACCCCTGGCACTATGATTTCATCTCAGGCATCCCCGAGAGGAAAAATTTTAATTTTGGGAATCCTCACATCAAGTCCAGTATTCTCACCAAATTTTATAGCATTTGGAGCATTTTTGACCCCTCAAAAGGCCAAAAAACACCTCATTTTTCACCTTTCTGCCTCATTTTCAGGCATGGCACTGCGCCTAGAGAAGTTTTCTGAAATTTTCCTTTTAGACAGGTTAGTGAAGCTCAATTAGACAAAAAAGGGCATTTTTGGAAAGTAGAGTCAGCAGGCTTTCCAACAGGCCATCACGGAGCAAATTCCGACATTGGGAATGGCTTCAAAACATGGATTCAGGTGAACCTATTTTTCCCGTGTATGTGCTATGACTTCAGACCTCTGTGCTACACTTTTGAAAAAAATTCAACAAAACACACTGAAATATATTTTCAAGATTTTTTGGGCTAATCACTCCAGAGTTGGTTGAGGATTTATGTTTAAGTTATCTTGCATTTATTTCATTAGATATTATGTGTCTTGGGCCTTGCATGCTCTCCTTGCACATAAATGACATTTATGGTGTATTTATGGTTTCTAGAAACCTCTTAGGGTTTCCACCTCCTCCATTGCTAGATAAATAGATCATGGATGTCTTATTGTAAAAAGTTGTCATTTGATGAATTTTGAGAGCAATATATGGTTTTTTGAGATTGAAGAAGAAATTGGTGTTGTGGGATTTGTGAATGGCTTGTTTTGATTGATGATGAAGATGGCTTTCTTGTAGGATCCTTGAGCATGGTTAATGGTGATGTGTCTCTCTTTAGTTCTTGTTTTCTCATGTTATCATTATGTTCATATTTCTATGTTGCATTATGACTAAAGTTTTAGACTAAGAAATGTTGTTCAGAGGTACCTTAGATCTGTTTGTCCTTATTGGCTTCATGTTTTCCTCTGCTGGGTTAGTTTAAAGAATTCTTGGTTGCTATTTAGACCCACCTATGCTTGTTTATTTCATTAATTGTTTAATACAGTAGATGTCAAATATGTTTTATGGTTATCCCTTCTTGTTTGATGCTATTTAAACACTGTTCTTGAGATCTTTCTTTAAAGTACTACTTTTTAGGCTTAGCCAAAGAGGTCATGTTTTGATCATGCCCTTTTTCCATGCTTGAAAACTTGCCTTAAAGGTATTTATAGCTTGATCAATAATGTTTAGGATTTCCCTATTCTTTGATTTAAGTTATATGTTAGCTTAAATATTTTCTAAACCTTGAAGGTGAAATCACTAGAAGTTAGACAAGTTCTTGTCTTCTCTAGTTCACTGGATTGTTTGTTTCAAATGCTTACTTGCTTGAGTTTAATCAAAGAGTTATTGGTTTGCCATGTCTTATGATTATTTATTTGTGTTGAGTAGTATTTAAGACCATTCTTGTTTAAAGGTATTTTTTTTTAAGGATTCTTAACTGCGTTTTTACACCTACCATGTTCACAAAATTGATGTTCATTTCATCTCATACAAACCTTCAAGATTCATTTGACCATGTTAGATTTTCCCTGTGATGCACCCTGATTCATTTTTGAACTCTCCATGACCTTTATAGACTCCATAGCCCAATGATTTTAGGACCTCTCACTCCACCTATTATACTTGATCCATATTATCCAACCAAAACAAACAAACAAACCATAAACTTAACAACTAGCCTAAAATCAAACCCTAAAAGCAAAAAAGTTCACATCATTTGCATAAAATAGAGAGAGCCCTCTCTGAGCCCAAGAATTCTAGGTCTTAGGACTCCAAATAATGGTCTGATGTTACCCCTGTTCATTTTTTCTCACCAATCTAACAAATTACGGGGACCTAACATAATAGCGATCAAGGTGGGACCTCTGAGTAAATAATAGCCTGAATACCTCTTATAGACTCTCAAACCCTTAGTTATACTTACAAAACTCAAAGTTTTAGCCACGTGTAATATTCCTAAATTATCATGCAGCTAAAATGAATATTAATTTTTCTTTTAAAATCTATATGGATGAATAAATGGGCAAGGAGGCTTATAAATTGCTTAAGTATGAATAAAAATCCCTCATAGTGTGAAAATGGATCATGAAATAACCAGATCAAGTATCCATATCTATGAACAAGGTTTAAACTATGTGGAAAAGGTCAATTTTGACCAAGTCAACATGATTTATCCTCAAAGAATGGATCCTAAATAAAGACAGCTCAATGCGAATGAAAATCAAGCTAGCTAGTCAAAATGAAGACACCTTGAGTGTGAAAGGAGACAAGGCATGAAGACTCAGTCAAGGATGATACTATCAAGATTGATCCAGTCAAGCTTGACTAAATCAAACTATGCTGTAAAAGGATTACACTCACTAATGAAGACAACGTAATTGTGATGGAAGAGCCTTTGCATGGAAGCAACCTCATAGTGGGTGGGACCCTTGGTGAGGAAGCTCATCAATTATATAATGGAGGAGATGGCATGGATATGGGAACATTAGAGATTATATTTCATGTGGTTTGTTTAGACTTCCTAAATACTTTGGCTATTTAGCTAAGTTTGTTGCACTGCTTAGTGCAAGGGTTTTCCCTGGTGGCGATTCCCTACTCTTTCTTGGAGATCTTATCTAACGAATCTAAGAGGATGTTTTAGAGCTTCATTTTCCACTACTTGGTGTTGGACCAAGCATTTACCTTCAGCCAAAAAGCATTCCCTTAAGAAAATTGTGTTATTTCTTAAGGTGTGCAGTGGGAGGGGTCAAAACCCCATCTTTATTAGCTAGTTTCCCAAGAGAAGGATCAGCCTTTTCTCTGAAAAGCTAGAGGAAGATTCTACAGTGATTTCTTTGCATGTTCAGCCATTTTTATGCAGATATTCAGCTATACATCGTGATTTAGCCATAGATTTACAACAGTTCCTTCTTGTATACCATTCCTATCAAGAAACCCTTGCCGGGTCTTCTTGGATCTATATAAAAGAGATTACATCTCTGTTTTTATGCCTCATTGAGTAATATAATAGAAGATCCGATTTATCTTTCTATTTTCTGAGTTTGATCTCCATTATACTACGCAGTCTCTTATGCAGCAATTTCTGTGTGTTGCAGTCTTGGGGTTTCGTCAATTTTAAGCTGTTTTGAGCATGGGAGGCCTGTTTAACTAGGCTAAAGGCATTTGAATCTGAAACTCTTTTGCATGAAAGTCTTAAATTTCCTATTCTAAGGGAAATGTTAGCCCCCTATTAATTTTTGACAAGCAAACAGGGGGCTTAATTGTTTGTTGAGCCTTCAAGGAATGCATTTCTCCTCAAAACACATCATCCTTGAAAGCATCTTCATACCCTCTACCCTTTGGTAAATTTCCACTGATGTTTCCAAGTTAATAAGCCTCTCTATTGTGAAAATAATGTCTGAAGGTCTTTCCCCTTATTTCATCCTCACTTAGCCCCTGTTTCTCTCTCCTTTTCCCTCCCCTAGTTTCTATAAATCATCCCAAAATCCCCTTTAGACCATACACACACCCCTTGTTTGGTTTAATACCCCATTTTTCCTCTACCGTTACCCCTTTCTAGCCTCAAATTGCATTAAAAAGGGCTGAAAACACATATTTTAACATATATTAGGCTAGCCCCTTCGGCCCAGCCCCAAAGCCATTTTCCCCCCACATGACCTGGGCGTTAGAACCAAGTGCTAGTCCGTAAAGCGCTTATCGCAATTGGATGAATAAGTCTCAGGAGCACTACCCACCATCGATTTCCCACAATCCAATGGTCGTCGCAAGCCCCAATGCTCTTGTGTTCCCTGTTCATTCCTCGATCACATCACAACCATCAATCTGATTTGTAGATCGACAGCCCACATTGCATCCGCCCCAGTGGTCCTCGTGGATAGTCACTATTCAAAACCAGTGGTTTCTACCGCACCGCCTTTGGAAGGTGAGCGATATTTTTTATTTTGCAATGATCAACGTCACCGCCTGACATGTGTCCTCGATCTGTTTTAAAAATCCATCCTCATCACACGTTAATGTTCGACTATGGACCTGGCTCGATATACGCGTACACCATCCGATCTGAAGCTATCCATCCAATGGTGATCGTGCCACGAAGATGCTCGGGAGTTATCCCAAGGAAAACAGGAACCCAGGCCCACCATCTGTCACCCTCTGATGTGTTCTCAACTGTCGATCTCCTCCTGAGATCAGACAGTCCAAATTAAATCCACGCCCCCCCATTGACAGGGTCCTACCACATCACCCATTTCATATGCTTTCATTGCATTTTCATTCGGCACCTTTGTGTTTCATTCAAAGGTCAAATGTCAAATGTTCACATTAAAATTTGCTACATTTTTCCAACTTTCACCAGACCATTCTCCACTGTTTCGCTGCATTTTTCACCATCACCCTACATTGTTCCACCATTTCACTAGGTTGCACTGCCATTCTCATTGTCTCTGCTACATCCACCCTCCCCATGCATGGTTTTCTTAACGTGTTTACATGTTTTGCAGGGTTACAGGTAGGCGGAAAACCACCATGGTTCATATGCACTATTGTAGTGGCATAGTGCACAGAGAAAGCTGAGTTCAGAGCTTGATAGCATGAAGAAGACCTTGAGGAAGTGCCAGAGCGTGATTTTCATTAAAAGTATAGATTTTATCTACGCAAAACCCTTCCAGTGCCATCAAAGCTCAGATCTCACTGACAGGGACAATCATGGAGAGGTAGAGAGTACTAGTTAAAAGGCAGAGAGTTTAAGGCCTCTAATTGAAGATTTTGAGCCTTAACCAAAAAATTTAAAGGCAGGGTACCAGATCAAAGACCCCGTGGATCACTCAAAAGGTCTGACACATAGATAACCATATCATCAGGGTTTTTACATCAGCAAAATGTCTCCTTGTGAGAAAGGACATAATACTCATATGATTTTAGTTTATTTTGTGTCCATAAGAAGTTTCCCCCTCTGACAACAGTCCTAATGCTATCAAACGCATTTGTTACACAGTATGGCAGACCTGAAATCATTGATCTGCCTTTGCTCAGTTGACCATAATTCTACAGAGCGCTACATCAAATACATTAGAGACATACCTGGAGTAATTTTCAGCCTGACAAAGGCCACTCTTTTATCCAAAGAGTACCAAAGATAAATGCCCAGAATTTAAAACAGAATGGGGCCTTGGCCCTATTCCTCTTCTGAGTTTTAATGCTACATTTATTTTTCATCTACCCGCTTGTGTCTCTCATTCAGCTATAAAATTCATGAAGGGACTCATTGTAAAGGTTGTTGATCGGATATCTGTGAATTGCAAGCTGTTTCTCTTGAGACATGTTCTTTGTGTAAAGTTATAAGATAGGCTAAGGAAGATGTTTTCAGACTGAATATCAAGCTATTGGTAATGTTGTACTTGACTATTCTTTCTCTTTAATATGACAAGCACATTTCTTTGGATCCTGATTTAAAGCAGTGGTGATGTTTTTCTATCTTTGTCTATGTTTTCCTTTTTAGTTCATTACATTTCATTTCTACTAGCTCGCATCAGAAATCTGGCATAGGATTTACCCTTGTTAGGTGCCATATGTTTTTGCTCTCCTTGCCTTCAATGTTTTCTGCTGTATGTGTTATCTGAGGATTGATTTTAACCTAATTTAACCAATGTAGTGGTCAAATGTATAATACTAGCTGATTTGTGAATTAATGAAATATGTTCCTTAGATGTTCTTGTTTGGCTGTAATTGAATGAATTGGGATATTGGGAGTTTAGAACCCATTCTCTGTCTCACCAAGGTCCTTTTCAATTAATTAAACCTTTCTAAGTTCCCTCAAGCTAGATACCAAAGCATTGAGAGTTAAAAGTCTCTCTCTGATCTAAGGTTTTCACCTTTGTGTTCTAAATATTTAATGTTTCCTTGTCTGAAGATTTAACCTTTTAGGTCTTGGATCATAGGTTTTCCAATGGCATGTCCTATCCCTGGATCTGATTCCTGAAAGGTCACCTTGGAGGTTTCCTTGCTCTCATCTTCTCTCTTGTCTTTCCATGCCCCACTATCATCTCTAAGATCCAATGCTTTATATGACTAGCCCAACTGAAAGCCTGCATATTGAATAGCAAGTAAACCCTTTCCTGACTCCATTTCCCAATGGTCTTGAGTGTTCTCTAAAATTTCTCCTACTTTGTCTAGAATCTTCTTTATACAGCCTTATCTCATTCGAACCCTTCTTTCCTGATTCCCAACAACCAAACCAAAAATCAAACAAACAAACCTGTGCCTATAACTAGCCTAATATCCTAACATTTGAACTTCAAAGACATAAAACCTTTGCTTATATATATAAATCCCTCTCTGGACCCAGGAGGGCTAGATCCTGAGGTCTAAAAGTGGTTCTGATGTTGTCTCATCTTTTGGTCTTGCCAATCTGGCCAAAACATGGGAACCCCAACATAATGGCGACTCCGCTGGGGAATTTCTGAGTATTTTCCACCTTGCTACATCACAAAAGCCTTAGAAAGCCAACAATATTTGGTTAGGTTGGCAGTGAAACATTTCCACTTGCAATTCATTTTCTGCACCACTTGTTGTGTTTCTCCCACACTCTTAGACAGAGTCTAGAAAGGGCCAGATAGCCTCCAGATCTCACTCTCTTTCAGAGGTGAAATATCTGGTAAAAGCCCTCCCAGTCCATCTCTTGTTAGAGTTTGCTGTGTTTTAAGAATATCCTTGAAAGGAACATTACATAAGCACTGTGGTGGACAGTGTACCTCCTAGAAACATCCTAGACCTTCCACCTGGCGACTCCATATTTCCTTAAATATCATAGACTCCATAGGTGATCAGTAGGCCTGCTGATTTATCTTAGTTTCACATAAGACTCCACTGGGATACCTACCCCCATAACAACATCAGCCATAACAGAAGTAACAAGTATGGTTAAGCTGCTGTGTTGGAAAACAACATTCTGGCTTCAAGAACCATTCACACAAGAGCTTATCCTAACCCAAATCCACCTGGAGTAGTTGAAAACCCTGAGAGCATCCTCAGGAAATCCCTACACTTAAAGTTCCAACTATTTCCAGTCACATCCATAGAGCTAAATCTGCACCAGAAGATTTTACAGCTCTATCATACCCACTTTTTGACCTAGACTCTCAAAACAGTGTACCTAGAACTAGGTCATTTAGTATTCTAGATCAGCTAGACCCTGAGTTTCTTGGTTCACCACCTCAAAGTGGTAAACACATTAGGGACAGAGAGACCCCTCCATCTACACCTCCTGATATTCACTTCATTCAAAACTTGGGGCTCTGCCATCCTAAATCTGCTCAGCAAACTTCTGCTAGTCCTAGTGTCCCTGCCATCCATATACTAGCCGCTCAAGCCAACCCCTTACCTCCTCGAAATACCATCATGGCAGCCTGGTATTCACCTCTAGTTTTACCCCAGCCTCTAGTACCCCTACCCAATGATTATCAATCAAAGATCCCACACTTCACTACAAAAAAGTCTACCACAGTTCAACATCATGTACACAGGATGGAGGACTCTTTTGACTACATGGAGATAGATGATGATACAGTCAAAATGAGAATATTTGCCCAAAGCTTAGGAGGTGATGTGAAGAAATGGTTTAAGGGCCTACCTCCTAACAGCATCCAAGATCTACCCTCTTTATATCAGACCTTCATAAACAAATGGGAAGTTAAGGCCAACCCTCTCCAAATTTTAGCAGAATACAAGAACCTGAAAAGAAACGCAGGAGAGAGTGTCCATGACTACTCTACTAGGTTTAAAAATGTTTATATCGCTCTTCCTCCATATATGAAACCTCCCCAAGGTATGGCTTTAGTGAAATACCCTGAAGGCTTTGATGTTGACATGGCCTACCAGCTTAGGGAGCGAGATTACAACACATTGGAAGACATGCAAAAGGGAGCAGTGAGTGTAGAGGCTAATCTGATTGAGAAAAAAGAAATATTGAGAGCTGGAAAAATGGTAACATATAGAGATGACACTATAGCTTCCACATCTGACCCCAATTATGACCGTCTATCTAAAAACGTGGAAAAACTATAGAAAATGATGGAAAAAATGGTTGTCACAGTTAATAATCAAAACAGGAACCAAAATCATAACCAGAACCAGAACTTTAGAAGGAACAATATCACTCCAAATAGACAAAGAGACTCAGATCAGTAAGTTATTCCCCCATTTCAAGAAAACTTCCTGGATGAAGATGAGGGAATCATAGAAGAGTTTGAAGGAAACACAATAAACATGTTTGAAACAGATAACTCAATCCACAACTATTCCACAGAAGAAGATCAACCCTCGCCCTCATATTGGGATGAGGAAATATTAGAATCTGAGGATTACAGACTTGGATTTGAAAATGCCATCATGCAAGTGTTGGCAATATGTTTCCTGTATCCTATTATATGATTGTCCTTGATGGCAACTCTCTGAAAAAGGATGCAGAAAGCTGCAAAGGGGAAGAAGGGTGCCTTGTGGATTTAATTCATCCGTGATAATGAGAGGAGATTAATGGTGCTCTGTATATAGTTAGAGGAACAGATGTTAATACGGTTGACAGTGTATCCCAAACTGGTAGACAGTGGAGTTATATATATTCATTGAATATAAGACTGAATGTAAATTGAGATCAATGACTGAATGTAAATTGAGATCAATGGTGCGGATTGATTTCGGTATTGAATTGAGCAAGTGTAATATATGAACGTGTTCTTGATGAAGGAATTGTGAATCCCTGCAACCAACACGAAACTCGGTGACTAAATTATGTGAGTATAGGCCATCGAACTCTCGTTGGAACAACACTTCACCTGGAAGGAAAGTGGTGGATCATAACAAAAGGAAGCGCGACAGAACCTGGAGTAGAAGGGTGGAACCGCGAAGGAGGAACAGTAAAGGCGGTTTCTGGTTTTTATCGCACCACCTTTGCTCAGTCAGCGGTATTTAAGAAGGGGGGAGCGATTCCATAGATCGACCGACGCGTGTCCCCGAGCGACTTTGGAAAACTGCCTCCACTACGTGCCATCACACGTTAATGTCCAACCAAGGAAGCCGCACGATATTGTTGAGCGTCGTCGATCTGGAGAGAAGCCATCGAACGGTGGCCATATGAGGAAGGTGTGCAAAGGATAACCACAATACGGTGCGAGTATGTGATTGGGTCATTGATTATATATGTGGGCCCAGTTTAAATTATATTAATTGGGACCTTTTAAACCAAGGTTTGCGGGGTTAATAAAGGATATTGAATATGTGAAGTTGGTGAATTATGAAACATGTGATGTAATGAACGTGGGTTAATATATGCGTTGATCTCACGAACGCATAAACCTGGGGTTGAAATATATATGCCTTGGGGAGTTCACAACTAAAGGAGGAAATTTGGATTAATATCTCAATCTCAGATTGAGATATTAAAAAGCCTTAGATTAATTATCTAATTTCCAGACAGAGAAAATAGAACAATGAGAAGTTATTTGGGGCTTGGGTAAACCCCGCTAGTTTATTTATTTATTTGACCTCATCCACGAATAACATCAGCGGTTGAATGGTCTTGAATCATGGTATTGATAAAGCCTAAAACTATATAAGGAGAAGAGGATTGTAATACAATGTGTGCATGTGGAGGGGTCGTGAATGAATAAATCTCTTTAAGAGATATCTACATCATTGAACTCTGATAGATCTGAATCTGTGATGCACCTGTGGATATGATGAAGGGACAAGATATCTAGATCTAGAAATGATGAATCTCTAGGAATATCTACAAAAAGAAATGATGAAGACATGACGCAAGTCTGATGAAGAAATTGAAGAAAGTTGGTGGATCTGAGGGTTGAAGCCTTCAGTAAGAAAGTGGAAGCTTTATGTCATTAAAAGCTGATGTTAATTCAGGGGGTTGGAGCTCCCTTCCAGCAGTGACTGGAGAACGAGAGAAGGTGGTAGCCTTCTACAGGTAGGTGCCTGTGTGCCGGTATAAGTCTGCACCAGTACAAAATTGTAATAAGTTTTCTTTATAATAAATATTGAAGACAGAAACGACAGCAGCTGTGGTTTTCTCCCGAATTGGGTTTCCACCTTAAATACTGGTGTTCATGTGTGTTGCTTATGTGTGATGGTTTATTCTGTTATTACTGCACATGTTTACTGCTTACTAAACATTTGATGAATACACGATGCAATGATCTAAGTAAAGAATTAAATGCATAATAAGATCTCTGGACATTCACGTGTATACGTAAGCTGGATGGTTTTATGAAAGAAAAAGTAAAAGTTTTTAGTCAGCTCTAAATACTGATTCACCCCCCCCCCCTCTCAGTATTTTTCTCAACAATTGGTATCAGAGAAGGTCCTTCTGAAAAGCTTAGCCGCTAGAAGGAAGATCAATCAAGATGAGCAATCAAGAAGGAATAGCATCTATCAGGCCTCTGCTCTTCAACGGAAACAATTTAATCTTCTGGAAAACTAGGATGAGATCCTATCTTCAGTCTCTGGGAGCAGAAGTATGGGCTATTGTTGAAACAAGATATCAATATCTAGTCGCAGTACCAACAGATCCAACGGAAAGAAAGAATTATGAAACAAATGCAAAGGCAGTCAATGCTCTATTGGGAAGTCTAACTGAATAAAAAAATTTCAAAGTCATGCAGCTGAATACAGCAAAGGCAATATGGGACAAAATCATTCTAAGTTATGAAGGGGATGCAAAAGTAAAAGTGCTAAACTCCAAACTCTCATAATTCAATATGAGAACCTAAAAATGCATAATGAGGAGAGCATTGCCAATTTCTTTTTACATCTTGATGATATTGTAAATCATATGAGAAATATGGGAGGAACAATAACTGAATCTACCTTGGTTGAGAAAGTTTTAAGATCACTAACGAAAAAATTTGAGTCAAATGTTTCTGCTCTTGAAGAAAAACAGGATCTTCAAAATCTTACTGTGGTGCAACTTCATGGCATACTAACTGCATATGAAATGAGAAGAGGAGGATCATCTGAAGTCAAAGAAGCTGCCTTTAGAGCTTCTACAAAAGGGAAAGAAGTACAAGAGATAGAAGGATTAGGGTATATCTCAGAAGAAGATGAGGTAAATTTTGTAAAGAAACTCCAACTTGGTACAGGACGGTTCAGAGGTAAGCTTCCTTTCAAATGTTTTACTTGTGGAAGAGTTGGTCATTATACAGCTAAGTGTCCTCATAAAGAAACACGTGAAAAAGGGAAGGAAGTAGTAATAAAGAATAAGAATCAGTTTAGCACTAGAAAAAGTTACTATACTCATGAAGACAGTGATGGGTTATCGGACAGTGAGGAAGAATGTGAACAAGATCTTAGACTTCTCATGGCATTTGAAAAGGAGTCTATAGAAGAAAAGGATACTGTTATGGATGCTTTAGAGGACAAGTATTTTCTTGATGAAATCAATCAACTCAAAATACGCTTAGAAGAAAGTAAAATATCGATAGAAACTCTGAAAAACCAGCTTGAAGAAAAGGAGAAACATAATGAGAAATTAGAATGTGAAATAGTAAGTCTGAGAAAAGAAATTGAGAAAGTAAAGACTTTGAATCTTAGGTTTGCTAAAGGATCTGAAACTTTAGATGAGATTATCAAGGGACAACGCTCTCCTTTCATAAAGACAGGTCTTGGATATATCGGAGAATCTTCTCAGGCTTCAGCACCAAATTATCTAAAAGCAGCTACAGCCAGTATACAACATTCTACCACTCAGCAAGGGAATAAAGAATCTTTACAGGTAAAACATGACCATCTCAATTCAAAGAACACTAACAAGAATACCTTTCAAATAAACACCAATCAACAGGTAAACTCAAGTAGAATATTTCACGATCGCAGAAATTTCTTGTTTGGACAATGTTTCTCATGTCACAACTTTGGTCATAAAGCTGCTCAATGTGTTGCATATGAAACCATCATGACAAGAGAAGCAAGAAAGAAAAGGATTGATATTTGAACAAAGAAGAATACATATAAAAACTTCTCTCCTCTTCTAAATGAAGTTGAATGTGCTTATTGCAATAACTTTGGCCATGAAGAATCTGAATGTAGGAGCAAAGTCCAGCCAAAAGAGCATTTTCCTTCAAGCTCCAAAGTATGGAAAAAGAAGGAATTACAGGTTGAAAATTGTGGCATAGCTATATTTTCAGAAGGTGAAGAAAATCAATGGTACATTGATAGTGGATTCTCAAAACACATGATAGGTGACAAGAACAAACTTCTTGCATATAGTGCTCTAGAAAAGGAAAATAATGTTACATTTGGAAATGATACTCCTGCTGCCATTAAGGGAAAAGGGTCTGTTTTTCTAAAAGAAAAGGTGAAAGCTAATAATGTTATGTATGTGGATGGATTAAAACATAACATGTTAAGTGTAAGTCAAATATGTGATCAAGGAACTAAAGTTGTCTTTAGTTCGAAAGAATGTGTGGTACGTGATCTTGATACAGGTAAAAAAATTATAGAAGGAAACAGAACTCCAAGCAACCTGTATGTATTGAAGAACTGCAAAGAACAATGTTACTTGAGTAAATCTTCAGAAAAATAGCTATGGCATAGAAGGTTGGGGCATCTAAGCTTCTCTCAAATCAACAAATCAAGCAGACTTAAAGTTGTTCGTGATCTTCCCAATATTACTCTACCTGAAAGTATCATATGGAAATCTTGCCAATTCGGTAAGCAAACTAGAGTGCAATTTAATGCCAAGGAAGGATCATCAAGTAAGCCTCTTGAGCTCATTCATACTTACATATGTGGACCCGTGAAGAAAAAGTCACCACGTGGTGAACAATACTATATCTTATTTATTGATGATTTCTCTAGAATGTGTTGGATTGGGTTGATTAAACACAAAGATGAAGCATTTGAGAAATTTCAGATCTTCAAAGCACTGGTTGAAAATGAATTAGATCTAAAAATCAAGTGTCTTAGATATGATCGAGGAGGAGAATATACATCAGATGAATTCCTTGAATTTTGTGAACAACATGGCATAAAAAGACAGTTTTCTGTAGCTGGCACTCCACAACAAAATGGTGTTGCAGAAAGAATGAATAGAATAGTTCAAAAAATGGCTAGAGCTATGCTTGATGATTCTGGAACACCTGACACATTTTGGGGAGAAGCAGCACATACAGCAGTAAACATTCTCAACAAGGCACATGTTCGTGTAAATAGTGATAAAACTCCATATGAACTCTGGTATGGTAAACCTCCCACTGTAAAGCATTTTAGAATTTTTGGAAGAAAATGCTTTATCAAGAATAATGATGAAAAACTTGGCAAGTTTGAACCCAGAGCAGATGAAGGAATACTTCTTGGTTACTCCTCTAGGAGTAGAGCATATAAATGTTACAATAAAAGACTTCGAAAGATTGTTGAATGTATTGATGTTGTTATTGATGAGTCTCCTGCAGCTCCAAAAGAAGAAAAACAAACAACAGATGAAGAAGATGATGACATATATCCTTCTACATCAAATAGGAATGATGTAGACAGTGAACCCAATGAAGAACCCGAAGATGATTTATCTGAAAAAGCTCCATCCAGATATGTTCAAAAGAATCATCAAGAATCTCAAATTTTGGGAGAAAAGGAATCATGTGTACAAACAAGAAGGACTCTTATGGGATCTTCTAGCTATCTGGCATTTCTATCCACTATTGAACCACACAATGTCAATCAAGCTAGCAAAGATGAATGTTGGATTCAAGCCATGAATGAAGAGCTTGATCAAATTGAAAAGAATCACACTTGGGAATTAGTACCAAGACCTCATGACAAAAATGTGATTGGAACTAAATGGATATTCAAAAAAAAGTTAAATGAGAATGGGGATGTTATAAGAAATAAAGCTAGACTTGTTTGCAAGGGGTATGCTCAACAAGAAGGTATAGACTTTGAAGAAAATTTTGTTCCTGTAGCTAGACTTGAAGCCATAAGAATGTTTCTTGCTTTTTCAAGCTTCCAACAAATCAAAGTTTATCAAATGGATGTTAAATCTACTTTTCTCAATGGTGACCTAGAAGAATAAGTTTATATAGAACAACCAGAAGGATTCATTCTGGGAAATGACGAAAAACTTGTTTGTAGACTTAAAAAGGCTCTATATGGTCTCAAACAAGCTCAAAGGGCATGGTACTATCGTCTTGACAAATATCTTCATCAACAAGGATTTTCAAAGGGGTCTGCTGATAGCAACTTATACATAAAAACTGAAAATGATAAACTATTGATTGTGGTTGTATATGTTGATGATATCATTTTTGGAAGTAATGAAATGTCTATGAGTCGAAATTTATACGCTATGCAATAAAGAATTTAAATGTCTTTACTTTGGGAACTAACATTCTTTCTTGGCTTGCAAGTGCAACAAGCAGCAGATGGCATATTCTTATCACAAGCAAAATATCTTAAGCAAATTCTAAAGAAGTATGGCATGAAAGAATGCAAACCTGTGGGTACACTAATGATAACCGGATGTAATCTCAGTTCTCATGATGATTCTCCCTCAGTGAATCAACTAGAATACAGATCTATGATAGGAAGTCTACTTTATCTCACTGGGAATAGACCAGACATTATGCATGCAGTTGGGATTGTGGGATGATTCCAAGCTAATCCAAAAGAGTCTCACCTTCAGGCTGTCAAAATAATATTCAAATATACGCAAAGACTCAAGACTTTGGACTATGGTATCCAAAGAATGCTGATCTCACTCTTCATGCTTACACTGATGCAGATTAGGCTGGAAATGTTGATGATC
The DNA here is from genome assembly GCA_034641835.2 of Pinus albicaulis. Classification (NCBI taxonomy): domain Eukaryota; kingdom Viridiplantae; phylum Streptophyta; class Pinopsida; order Pinales; family Pinaceae; genus Pinus; species Pinus albicaulis. The sequence goes on along the minus strand of CM076570.1, from coordinate 1,494,705,003 downwards.
AGAAAAGCACTAGTGGTGGTGCATTCTATATGGGGCCCCGATTAGTATCTTGGTTCAGCAAGAAGCAAAGCTCTATTGCCTTATCTACAACAAAAGCAGAATATGTGGCTACAGCATCATGTTGCACTCAACTTCTTTGGATGATGCAAAACCTTACAAGATTTTCAAATCAAATTTTCATCTCCCATATCCATTATGTGTGATAATGCAAGTGCCATCAGTATCTCAAAGAATCCTGTTATGCATTCCAAGACCAAGCACATTCCCATCAAATATCACTTTTTACGTGAACAAGTGCTTGAACAAAAGGTGAAGTTGAAATAAGTTCCCTCCAAAGAACAAGTTGCTGATATATTTACCAAATCTCTACCCAGAGAAGCATTCGAATGTTTCAGAAAAAATCTGGGAGTAGTCTCTGCCATGCAAAAAATCAGATCTACTTAAATAATGTATGGGTATTTGCTGACAATATTTTTTCTGGGTCAGCGTTTTTCAGCACAGCTACGATGGTGTTGGGTATTTCTACATGCACAGGTTGAAGGGGAGCATTGGACATGTGGAAAGGATGCATTGTTGGCATTCTATTTATTTGTTGTAGTCTGATCTCATGCTTAAGAATCTCATTGAATATTATGTTTGAAGATGTAGCATGATCTCAGGAGGAGCATGGTATTGTTGGTACAAAAGATCTTGATCTACCCTTTGCCCTTGATGTCAAAGGGGGAGAATGTTGCTGAATGTATTTCTGGTCATGGTTGCCATCAAGTCCAAAGGGGGATATTGTTGGTAATATGTTTCCTGTATCCTATTATATGATTATCTTTGGTGGCAACTCTCTGACAAAGGATGCAGAAAGCTGCAAAGGGGAAGAAGGGTGCCTTGTGGATTTAATTCATCCATGATAATGAGAGGAGATTAATGGTGATTTGTATATAGTTAGAGGAACCGATGTTAATACGGTTGACAGTGTATCCCAAACTGGTAGACAGTGGAGTTATATATATTCATTGAATATAAGACTAAATGTAAATTGAGATCAATGATTGAATGTAAATTGAGATCAATGGTGCGGATTGATTTCGGTATTGAATTGAGCAAGTGTAATATATGAACGTGTTCTTGATGAAGGAATTGTGAATCCCTGCAACCAACACGAAACTCGGTGACTGAATTATGTGAGTATAGGCTGTCAAACTCTCGTTGGAACAACACTTCACCTCGAAGGAAAGTGGTGGATCATAACAAAAGGAAGCGCAACGGAACCTGGAGTAGAAGGGCAGAACCACAAAGGAGGAAGAGTAAAGGCGGTTTATGGTTTTTATTGCACCACCTTTGCTCGGTCAACGGTATTTGAGGAGGGGGAAGCGATTCCATAGATCGACCGACGCGTGTCCCCGAGCGACTTTGGAAAACCGCCTCCACTGCGCACCATCGCACGTTAATGTCCGACCAAGGAAGCTGCGCGATATTGTTGAGCACCGTCGATCTGGAGAGGAGCCATCGGATGGTGGCTGTATGAGGAAGGTGTGCGAAGGATAACCACAATACGGTGTGAGTATGTGATTGGGTCATTGATTATATATGTGGGCCCAGTTTAAATTATATTAATTGGGACCTTTTAAACCAAGGTTTGCGGGGTTAATAAAGTATATTGAATATGTGAAGTTGGAAAATTATGAAACATGTGATGTAATGAACATGGGTTAATATATGCATTGATCTCATGAACGCATAAACATGGGGTTGATATATATATTCCTTGGGGATTTCACAACTAAAGGAGGAAATTTGGATTAATATCTCAATCTCAGATTGAGATATTAAAAAGCCTTAGTTTAATTATCTAATTTCCAGACCGAGAAAATAGAACAATGAGAAGTTATTTGGGGCTTGGGTAAACCCCGCTGGTTTATTTATTTATTTGACCTCATCCACGAATACCATCAGTGGTTGAATGGTCTTGACTCATGGTATTGATAAAGGCTAAAACTATATAAGGAGAAGAGGATTGTAATACAATGTGTGCATGTGGAGGGGTCGTGAATGAATAAATATCTTTAAGAGATATCTACATGATTGAACTCTGATAGATCTGAATCTGTGATGCACCTGTGGATATGATGAAGGGTCAAGATCTCTAGATCTAGAAATGATGAATCTCTAGGAAGATCTGCAAAAATAAATGATGAAGACATGATGCAAGTCTGATGAAGAAATTGAAGAAAGTTGGTGGATCTAAGGGTTGAAGCCTTTAGTAAGAAAGTGGAAGCTTTCTGTCAGTAAAAGCTGATGTTAATTTAGGGGGTTGGAGCTCCCTTCCAGCAGTGACTGGAGAACGATAGAAGGTGGTAGCCTTCTACAGGTAGGTCCCTATGTGCTGGTATAAGTCTACGCCAGTACAAAATTGTAATAAGTTTTATTTATAATAAATATTGAAGACATAACCGACATCAATGGTGGTTTTCTCTCGAATTGGGTTTCCACCTTAAATACTGGTGTTCATGTGTGTTCTTTATGTGTGATGTTTTATTCTGTTATTACTGCACATGTTTACTGCTTACTAAAAATTTGATGAATACACGATGCAATGATCTAAGTAAAGAATTAAATGCATAATAAGATCTCTGGACATTCACGTGTATACGTAAGCTGGATGGTTTTATGAAAGAAAAAGTAAAATTTTTTAGTCAGCTCTAAATACTGATTCACCCCCCCCTCCCCCCTCTCAGTATTTTTCTCAACAGCAAGTTAGAGAGCAGTATGAACTTAGAAGAAAAAAGAGCGTAGACAATTCCAAACCCAAAACTTCTGAGATCATCATTAAGAAAAGGCCTGAGAAAACTTCTAAAGTAACTGTTGAAAGTGATAAACTAGCAGAATACAGTTCTGAGAAGAATAAAGGTAAGAACAACCAAAAAACTGATAAACAAAGTCAACCAACTAGTAGCACTAGCACTGCAGCTAGTGCTCCTAATAAAACTATCATTAACACTATACATAGTGAGAATCAGCCTACTAATTCTGCCACCAAGGCGGGTGCTAACAAAACAAAGTCAAACATTCCAAAGAGTCAGTCCAATTTCAATTTGGAGAGCGAGATTACGAAAAATAAAAATCTCTGTACCACTCTCTGAGTTGCCCACTCAAGATGTATATAAAGGCCAAATTTTGAAAGTTTTAAAGCTAGAGGAAAATGGTGACACTGTCAATCTGAGTGATGACCAACCAGCCCTTCTGTTTGGTCCAAAGATAGAAGGGAAGTTTCATGAAGGGGTAGTACCTCCTTTTTATATCAGTTTCAATATCCATGACAAGATCCTTCACAATGCAATGCATGACTCTAGAGCATCAAACAACCTAATGCCTAAGGTAGTTATGGAAAAATTAGGCCTAGAGATAACCCGTCCCTATAAAGACCTCTATTCATTTGGTTCTAGTAGGGTAAAGTGTCTTGGCCTGATCAAGGACTTATGTGTGAAATTAACCCAGATTCCAGCCAAATGTATGGTCATGGATGTGGTAGTGGCAGATGTGCCACCCAAGTATGGCATGTTGCTATCAAGGTCATGGGGAGCCAAGCTGCAAGGTACAATGCAGATGGATGGGGCATATGCCACAATCCCTATCTTTAGCCAGCTTAGAAGACTGTATAGAGAGGCACAAATGAAATTCCAAGTCAATAGCCCTGAAAAGCCTAAAAATTCTCCACTGTACTCTGTGCACACAGATTTAGACTCCTTTATCCTTTGCAATGATGAATCCTCAGAGGATCCAGATCTAGAAAATAGAGATATGAACAGCGAGGTAATGCCCATAGATTTCAACATAATGGCCTCTCTAACCTCAGAAGAAAACAACGATGAAATTTGGGGACAGTGCACTGAAAACGGGACTCTGAGTAAACAAGAAACACGATGTGAATAGCTGGCTAGTCACCCCTCACTAACTCATACACTCCACGAAGAACGAAAACATTCACAGTCCGACACAGATCCTATAATGCAACAGACCAGTGAAACCCACATTAGGGAGGAAAATGATGATAAAATCAAGAAAGAAACCTTATGGGAGATGAATTTCGATGGGTCGTGCACCAGGAGGGCTACAGGAGTAGGAGTGTGGTTACATAACACAGAGAGTGACTATGCAAAAAGTCATGCCTTCAACTTGAACTTCAAATGTAAAAATAACATTGCAGAGTATGAGGCTCTTATCCTAGGCTTGAATCTGTTGAAAAAATTAGGAGCCCATAGGATAGCTGTGCAGGGAGACATGGAGCTAATCATAAAATAAGTGAATGGTGAATACACAGCGAAACACCCTAGGCTAAGAGCGTACAGGAATGACACTATGGATTTATTGAAGACCTTTGTGGAATATGAACTAGTGTTTATTCCTAGGAGTAGGAATGTAATTGCGAATGGATTCGCTTGTATAGCTAGTTCATATTACAAGCCTCCCAACGATCGACAAATCATCATTCAGACGAAGTTCAGACCTGCAGTGCCGGATAATGAAAAATATTGGCAGGTCTTTGAGGTTGATAAGCAGATTGAAGATTTCCTGATAGGTAGGAAGGAGTTTGAACTTTCCGATTCAAACTCCAAGTCAAATGACAGCTACCTAAGTGAAGAGCCCTCAAAGTCCTTAGGTAACATAGGAATAAACACTTTAACCGAACAAATTGGAAATCCAACTGAAGAATATAAAAACACAGGAAAAGAGGAAGTAGAGGTGCTACAAGCTAAAGATAAGAACATACCCTGGGGATTGGCACCTTTAGAGGACCTGTTTGACTTTGACGATGTAGCAAAAAAGCCCACTATAGAACACTCAGACTCTGATGTCGAGGAATGAAACATAGGCACTGAAGATAAACCCAAGATGATTAAGTTGGCTAAGTCATTACCCCCAGACATGAAGAAGAAATATATTGAGTTATTCAAGGAATTCATTGATGTGTTTGCTTGGAGCTATGAAGACTTAAAGGCCTATGACACAAACATCATACAACACGAAATACCTTTGAAAGAGAACTAGAAACCCTTTAGACAGAAACTTCGCAGAATAAACCCAAAACAATTGCCTGCAGTGGAAAAGGAAATAAAGAAGATGTATGAGGCAGGAATAATAGTGTCTGTGAGGTTCTCTGATTGGGTCTCAAACCTTGTAGCTATGAGAAAGAAAACAGGTGAGATCAGACTATGCATAGATTTCAGGAACCTTAACAGAGCCTCACTTAAGGACAACTATCCATTACCAAAAATGGAACACGTTCTTCAGAGAGTAGTAGGTTCAAAAAGGATCTTCCTATTAGATGGTTTTTCAGGTTACAACCAAGTTTTAGTACTCTCAGAAGACCAACTCAAGACCGCTTTTACCACTCCATGGGGCACCTTTATGTATGTAAAAATGCCCTTTGGACCGATGAACGTTGGTGCAACCTTCCAACGAGCAATGGACATAGCCTTTTCAGAGGAAATAGGACACTTCATTGTCATCTACCTGGATGACATAACAGTCTATTCCAAGACTGATGAAGAGCACCTAAAACATCTGAGAAGAGTCTTTGACAAATGTAGGAGGTTCGGTCTGTCATTGAATCCTAAAAAGACTGTGTTTGGGTTGCAAGAAGGAAAACTTCTCGGCCATATTATATCTGAGAAAGGAATTAAGATAGACCCACAAAGAGTTGAGGGAATACTAAAAATCACACACCCAAGGAACATTAAAGAGTTACAGTCCTTTATTGGGAGGATTAACTTCTTAAGGAGGTTTATTCCAAATTTATCGAAACACCTCAGGAATATGACTAACATGCTGAAAAAAGGTCTAGGAGTTAAATGGACTGTAGAGGCTAAAAAATCTTTTGAATCAGTAAAACTTGCACTCACCCAGGCTCCTATCCTGATTAGCCCCAATTTCTCAAAAGATTTCCTGATATTTTCATTTTCCTTCGAGCATACAGTGGCTGCAGTCCTACTGCACAAAAACCCAAAGGGAATGGAACAACCTATTGCTTTCTTCAGCAAGGCTCTGAGGGATGCACCCTTGAAATATAACATAATGGAAAAATAGGCCTATGCCTTGGTAAAGGCCTTGAAAGACTTTAGGGTGTACATACTGCATTCCCACACCATAGCCTACGTGCCAAACATAGTGGTCAAAGACATATTATCCCAAGATCTGGATGGAAAGAGGGGCAAGTGGATTGTTGTAATCTTAGAGTATGACCTTGAGATGAGACCCACAAAACTGATCAAAGGTCAAGGCCTAGCTCAACTAATGGCTGAATCAAATTTACAAGCCCTTGACATAAACATGGTAGATGCCTTGGATGAGCAGGAGGGATTGCAGGACCCCACTATTGGGGAGAATTTCCAGAACTCTCCATGGTATTTTGACATTCTATATGTGCTCACACACCTCAATGCCCCTCCTGAACTATCAAAGAATAAGGCCAGATTTCTAAAGCTAAAAGCCAGAAACTATTGCATTCTGAATGAATTTTTATACTGGAAAAATACAAATGGCCTATTGCTTAAATGTTTGCCTGAAACTAAAGCAGAGAGGATTAAACAAGAGTTCCATACCGGAGAGTTTGGAGGCCACCTGAACTGGAAAGTCACTGCTAATAAAATACTCAGAGCTGGCTATTATTGGCCTACACTTTTTAATGACATCCATAAGATGATAATTGCCTGCCATAAATGCCATATTTTTGAAGGAAAAAGAAAGATCCTCCCTCTAGCTTTACATCCCATCACTATTGAAGGTCCCTTTATGAAATGGGGCCTAGATTTCATAGGAGAAATACACCGTGCTTCTTCTGCATAGCACAAGTGGATCTTAACAGCCACAAACTACTTCACTAAGTGGATAGAGGCCATACCTTCTAGGAATGCCATAGATTCTGTCATCATTAGGTTCCTAGAAGACCACATCCTCTCTCGGTTTGGCTGCCTAAGAAAAATAATCAGTGATAATGCTGCTACTTTTGGATACAAGAAAATGTTTTATTTTTGTCACAGGTATCAAATAGCACTCAGTCATTCAACTGCTTATTACCCATAAAATAATGGGTTAGCTGAATCTTCAAACAAGAGCTTGGTGACCATCATCAAAAACTTGCTGGAAGAGAATAAAAATTCATGGCATAACAAGTTAGTGCATGCCATGTGGGCTGATAGGCTTACAACAAAGAAATCCATTGGCATGTCACCATATCAGCTTTTCTATGGAACAGAGGCAGTGTTTCCTACCAGCCTTGGGGTATGAGTGATTAAACTTGTCCAAGAAATCCAGACAGAAGAGGACAGCATGGTAAGGAGGATAAACCAAAAAATTGATCTCCAGTAAACAAGGGAAGAGGTCTATAATAGAGCTATCAAAGTTTAGGAAAATATAAAGAAGTTGTTTAAAAAAAGAACAAAAGCATGTGACTTAAAAATTGGAGATAAAGTTCTGAGGTGGGACTCAAGGAGAGAAGACAAAGGAAAGCATGGTAAATTTGACAGTTTGTGGCAGGGTCCATACATCATCCAGGCCACTGTCGGCCCAAATGCCTTTTTTCTGCAAGAGCTAGATGGTACAGATTTGTCTGGGGGTCCTGTCAATGGCAGGATGCTCAAACATTACTATTGCTAATTTCCAATTTCCAGTTTCCATTTCCATTGTAAATACCATTGCTGTGTTTTGTTTTCAAAGAAAAAGAGAAATATTTCAAAAAAAAAAAAAGAGGTTCAAACATGCCCAAAACATGAACCTTCAAAGTATAAAGATTGGCTCTAACATGATTAAAGCCTGAGCCAAAAGGAGTAAAGACAGTTGGTTCTAACATGCCCAAAATCTGAACCAGCAGATAAGGAAGAAGAGTCAGCTCTAACAAGCCCAAAACTCGAGCTGAAATGAAGAAGAAAGTGACTCTAACAAGCTCAAAACTTGAGTCGCAAAGAAAAGAAGGATGCTTCAAAGCTTCGGATTTCAAGCCTTCAAGATTTTGTTTTCAATTTTCTGCAAATTTCTTTCCATGTGCAACTGTCTTTATGCCTTGGATCCACAGCAAACTAGACTGTCTAATCCTAGTTTGACTGTTTTAAATTTCTGTTGTAGAATGTAGAGAAGAAATCTGATGGACAGTTTAATCCCAGCAGGTATTAGAATAGGTAGAGAAACATGTGAGGCCAACAGTCTAATCTGGTCTCATGGAGTAATAAGGGTAGAAATAGAATAGGTTTATTTTCCTGTTTGTTAAAAATAAATGATGAAAAGGGTCTGCAAATTCAAATGCACCTTGAAGAAAAAATGTTAGGATTGTAGGATGGGTAGGTAGATCGTTTGGGAATGTTTTCTGCTGATCAATGTATCCATCATATTTTTGGCAGATGATCCAAGAAAAGGAATAATGTATCAAGTATCAGGCGTCTGGCCTAGACCAAAGAATCACGGTCTGAATTCTTGACTCCTTCGAGAAGAAGCCATCCCCATGTGGAGCCACTATTAGCCCCCTATGAATTTTTTACAAGAAAACATGGGGCTAAATTGTTTGTTGAGCCTTCAAGGAATGCATTTCTCCTAAAAACACATCATCCTTGAAAGCCTCTTCATACCCTCTGCCCTTTGGTAAATTTCCACTGTTGTTTCCAAGTTAATAAGCCTTTCTGTTGTGAAAAGAATGTCTGAAGGCCTTTCCCCTTATTTCATCCTCACTTAGCCCCTGTTTCTCTCTCCTTTTCCCTCCCCTAGTTTCTCTAAATCATCCCAAAATCCCGTTTAGACCCTACACACACCTCTTGTTTGGTTTAATACCCCATTTTTCCTCTACCATTACCCCTTTCTGGCCTCAAATTGCATTAAAAAGGGCTGAAAACCCATATTTTAACATATATCAGGCTAGCCCCTTCGGCCCAGCCCCAAAGCCATTTTCCCCCCACATGACCTGGGAGCTAGAACCAAGCGCTTGTCCGTAAAGCACTTATCACGATTGGATGAATAAGTCTCGGGAGCGCTACCCACCATTGATTTCCCATAATCCAACGGTTGTCACAAGCCCCAATTCTCTCGTGTTCCCCGTTCATTCCCCGATCACATCACAACCATCGATCTGATTCGCAGATCAATGGCCCACATTGCATCTACCCCAGTGGTCCCCTCGGACAGTCACTATTCAATACCAGCGGTTTATATTGCACCACCTTTGGAAGATGAGTGGTATTTTTCATTTCGCAATGATCAACGTCACTGCCTGACATGTGTCCTCGAGTTGTTTTAAAAATCTGCCCTCATTGCACGTTAACGTTTGACTGTGGAACCAACGTGATATGCGTGTACGACGTCCAATTTGAAGTTCTCCATCCAAGGGTGATCACGCCATGAAGATACTCAGGAGTTAGCCCAAGGAAAATAGGACCCTAGGCCCACCATCTATCACCCTCCGATGCGTTCTCAACCGTCGATCTCCTCCTGAGATCGGATAGTCCAATTTAAATCCATGCCCTGCCATCGACCGGGTCCCGCCATGTCACCCATTTCATATGTTTTCGTTGCAGTTTTCATCCGGCACCTTTGTATTTCATTCAAAGGTCAAATGTTCGCATTAAAATTTGCTACATTTCGCCAACTTTCACCAGACCATTCTCCACTGTTTCGTTGTGTTTTTCACCATCACCCTGCACTATTTCACCATTTCACCAGGTTACACTACCATTCTCATTGTCCCCGCTTCATCCACCCTCCCCATGCATGGTTTTATTAATGTGTTTACATGTTTTGCAGGGTTACAGGAAGGCGGAAAGCCGCCATGGTTCATATGCACTATTGTAGTGGCACAGTGCACAGAGAAAGCCGAGTTCAGAGCTTGATAGCACGAAGAAGAGCCTGAGGAAGTGCCGGAGCGTGATTTTCATTAAAAGTACAGATTTTATCTACACAAAACCTTTCCAGCGCCATCAAAGCTTAGATCTCACTGACAAGGACAATCATGGAGCGGCAGAGAGTACCAGTGAAAAAGTAGAGTGTTTAAGGCCTGTAATTGAATATTTTGAGCCTTAACCCAAAAATTTAAAGGTAGGGTACCAGATCGAAGACCTCGTGGATCACTCAGAAGGTCCAACGCACAGAAAACCATATTATCGGGGTTTTTACATCGGCATAATGTCTCCTCCTGAGAAAGGACATAGTACTCATACGATTTTAGTTTACGTTGTGTCCATAAGAAGTTTTCCCCCTGAAAACAGTCTTAATGCTATCAAATGCATTTGTTACACAGTATGGCAGACCTGAAATCATTGATCTTCCTTTGCTTAGTTCACCAAAATTCTATAGAGCACTATAGCAAGTACATCAGAGACATACCTGGAGTAATTTTCAGCCTGACAAAGGCCACTCTTTTATCCAAAGAGTACCAAAGATAAATGCCTAGAATTTAAAACAATATGGGGCCTCGCCCCTCTTTCTCTTCTGATTTTTAATGCTACATTTAGTTTTCATATACCCCCTCTATCTCTCATTCAACTATAAAATTCATGAAGGAACCCATTGTAAAGGTTGTTGATTGGATATCTGTGAATTGAAAGTTGTTTCTCTTGAGACATGTTCTCTGTATAAAGTTGTAAGATAGGCTGAGGAAGATTTTTTCAGACTGAATATCAAGCTATTGGTAATGTTGTACTTGACTGGTGTTGCTCTTTAATATGACAAGCACATTTCTTTGGATCTTTATTTAAAGCAGGGGTGATTTTTTTCTATCTTTGTCTATGTTTTCCTTTTTAGTTCATTACATTTCATTTCTACTGGCTCGCATCAGAAATCTGGCATAGGATTTACCCTTGTTAGGTACCCTATGTTTCTGCTCTCCTTGCCTTCAACGTTTTCTGTTGTATGTGTTCTCTGAGGATTGATTTTAAGATAATTTAACCAGTGCAGTGGTCAAATGTATACTACTAGCTGATGTGTGAATTAATGAAATCTGTTCCTTAGATGTTCTTGTTAGGCTGTAATTGAATGAATTGGGATATTGGGAGTTTAGAACCCAGTCTTTGTCTCACCAAGGTCATGTTCAATTAATTAAACCTTTCTAAGTTCCCTAAAGATGGATACCAAAGCATTGAGAGTTAAAAGTCTCTCTCTGATCTCAGGTTTTCACCTTTCTGTTCTAAATCTTTAATGTTTCCTTGTCTGAAGAGTTAACCTTTTATGTCTTGGATCACAGGTTGTCCAATGGCATGTCATGTCCCTGGATCTGATTCCTGAGAGGTCACCTTGGAGGTTTCCTTGCTCTCATCTTCTCTCTTTTCTTTCCATGCCCCACTATCATCTCTAAGATCCAATGCTTTAGATGACTAGCCCAACTGAAAGCTTGCATATTGAATAGCAAGTAAACCCTTTACTGACTCCATTGCCCAATGGTCTCGAGTGTTCTCTGAAATTTCTCCTCCTTTGTCTAGAATTTTCTTTATACAGCCTTATCTCATTTGAACCCTTCTTTCCTGATTCCCAACAACCAAACCAAAAATCAAACAAACAAACCTGTGCCTATAACTAGCCTAATATCCTAACATTTGAACTTCAAAGACATAAAACCTTTGCTTATATAGAGAGATCCCTCTCTGGACCCAGGAGGGCTAGATCCTGAGGTCTGAAAGTGGTTATGATGTTGTCTCATCTTTTGGTCTTTCCAATCTGGCCAAAACATGGGAACCCCAACAAGACACAACTGTTATTTTTCACTTTTATAACTCAATCTTCAGAAAATAACATTTTGGGGCCAAAATTGTTGCTTTTCCCCACTTGGTGACATTGTATTGAGGAATAGTTTTTTTTTGTGATTGTTCTATGATGGCTATGTGTTTAAATACACTACATGAGTTGATTGATTTCTTCTCTCCAACTTTGGAATACCTTAGGGTATTCTTATTGTTGTAGAAAATCCCTGTTTTGGGATATTACACCAAGAGTAGGATCTAACAGTTTCACCATCCTAGCAAGATGATGACTCAACTGGAAGATACCCATAGAAACCCTAGGGCTGCATAAAGGAACTCAGAAAACCCCAAAGAATTCTCTAGATTGGTTTTTGTCAGTTATTGGTGGTGGAAAATAAGTACATATCCTCAAAATAACTAAAAAACATCCACCTAGCGACTCCACTAGCCTACTGTAGGCCTACTACTTCACTAGTTCTCATTGGAATTTCCTAGGATTGTGTTAAATCAGCCTTGAGAAGTTTAGAGACCTAGTAACACATTGTGTGAGTTTAGAAAAAACTAAGAGAGGTCACCCTTCCAAAAATAGTCCTAAACTTTCAGCCTCTCTACATTTTGAGTTTGAAATATGGCTTCACAAAGGATCAATACCAGATCTCATCTGGATGCAAACCCTCCTACTATATTTGATGATCCAGAAAGGATATTGTGGAAAACTTCGAAAGCTAAAAATTCAAATACTTTCAGGGCCATTCATAGATCAAGTTTTGTCCTTGAACACCTTACAACCTTGCAAGATCCCTAGTTTGACTTACAACATACAAGAAATGTTTTTAGAACCAAGTCACAAAGTGGGATTGACCAGACTAACCTTGAGCCCATAGATTTGCAGCAGAGTTCTAGTACAGAAACCTCTCCTTCCTGCTGGCTCCTTGTGATTCGCAAAAGTTGCAAGAACAAACACTGCAGGGGCCACATTAGAACCACTTTGGAATCCTAGGACCTAGCCTTCCTGGATTCAGAGGGGGATCTCTCTATTGAGGTGTTTAATTGATATATCTTTGTGCTCTTTTTTTAAGATTTTAGGCTAGTTATGAAGTTATTAAGACTTCCTTTTTTTGGCTTTCATTGGATTAATTGACAGATTGAAGGATCAATGGTGTGACTGTTTGAGAGAATGTTTTAGCTGAACAAATATATTATGAGAAGACATAAATTCATTGGGCTATGGAGTCATAAAAGGATTTAATTGTTCATCAACTCTGGAAGGGCTTTCATAGGGCAAGCTAACTATATCAAGTGGATTCTTTAGATTAGGTTGTGATATGAAACAATAATAAGTTGTGAAGGCATCAGAGCTATGGTCATTTAAGAATCTTCTAGCTCTACTTGGACAAGAAAAGCCTTTCAAAGTAATTTTTTGGAGCAAGTCAAAGGGCAGGGAAAACAATAAACCTCTTTGGAAAAACTTTAATAAAAAAACTTCTAAGACAACAATCCAATAATTCAAGAACTACTTTCAGATAAATAAAACATGTAAGATAATAGTAAGAGTGGCCTAAGATCAAATAGAAATAATCCAATCTACTTTTGGAAAACTCTCAAAGAATCTTCAAAGCAATTTTTCAAGGTAGACCAAAGGGCAGGGCATACCATAGACCTCTCTAGTTTTAGACTTTAGTAAGTATACTATAAAGAAAGATCTTAAAAAGAATATCTCAAGTCTTACTCAAGGGGACATGGGTTCACCATAATTTCCTTGGTTTCACTCTATTGAATCATTCTCAAGACAACAAGCTAGATATAACTAGAAGGCAATTACGAATCTTCCAATCAAACCTTGTAGAAAAAAAACATAAATATAAGGAACACAGACAGAAATAGGGTGCTGAGTTAGCAGATCCTAATCTAAAACTTCTGCTTCTTTATGAGAGAAAGATGAACATAATGAAAAAACATAAGAAAAAACAATAACAATTTAGGAAAACTTCACCATTGATATAGCTCAAGGATCCTGTGAGCATGCTTATATTATTGATAATCAAACTAGTTACAATACTCCATGTACAATAGCTCTATGCAACTCAGAGCTTTCTTCAGTTCAGTCTAGCATTCCTTAATTAGCTCAGAAGCAAAAATCAGTCCAATAACCATCAAGTAACCAACATTTAAAATTAGGATTATATGCAATATTTATATGCAAAATGAGGAGGTGCTACTAAAATAGGGTGTTTAAATTTTATTTATTACAGAGTTAATGAGTTTTGACCTTTGAGAACATGGAAGGCCCAAGGAAAAAATATCTGAAAGGGTAGAGGGGACCAGGGGTCGAGAAGGAAAAGGGCTCAGTAGAATAGCAGAGGGTCGAGGTCAGGTTGTATGAGTGAGGGGGCCAGGGCTTAAGCGAAAAAGGGCTTAAGGCCCTTTTTTTTGCAAAGGGTGGGTTTTAACACAAAACAGAGTTTTTGTAAGGTTTTGACAGGGTTTGATAGGTTAAAAAGTTAGGATAAAACAATGTAAAAGGGGTTTTTTCATTGTTTTAAGGTTTTTTATGAGAGAATGATGTATGAGGGGGGATTTTTGGGGTTTTTTTTTAGAGAAGGGAAAAAGGGTTTTTAAGGGTGTCAGTGGAGGGATGAATGAGGGAATTTAGGCCCAAACAATGGAGTTTCTCTAGAGCAGCAACGTGAAATTTTTGAGGAGGCATAAAGATAGGAAAGTTTAGTGAAAAATAGTCAATTTTAGGATGATGGAGGCAGTCAGACCTCTAAAGATAGCTGATGAGAAAATAATTCTATCTCTAGGTGCTTCTAGAACATCCACAGTCATCTAGTGAAATCTGTAAAATACAGGAGGATAACAGTGGCTCCAGCTGGGGAGGGAAGCTCCATTAGGAGGTGTTAAGAACCTCTGAAAATAAATCTTTGGAAGAAGTATACCAATGCCTTGATTTGCACTTTGACAGACCTCCATTAAACTTGATTTTTTACTACTTTGGAATTGTGATCTGTAGTATCTGAATCATAACATGATTAATTTCCAACTCAACCTCTACCTACCCAACTTACTTGTTCTAACATTTTTTCTTCCTTGGGTGCATTTGAATTAGCCAACCCTTGACATCATTTCTTTTGCAAAAATACGAAACTAAACAAATTGTACACTTATATCAACCAAGAGTTCAGATTAAGTTGATGAAATCTTTTATTTCTCGACCTAATCTAACTATTTGTCAAGATTAAGCTGTATGAAAGATTCTTATTCTCTAACCTAAAACAGAAAATTGAAAATATAACCAAATCAGGATTAAACAGTCTGATTTGTTAGGAGTAGTGATACTTTGTACAATTCTGCATACATAATTTTTTTTGCTGAAATTTTAACAAAAAACTTTGAGGGCTGAAATTTAGAATGTTCTTTTCCCCCCTCTCTTCTTTCTTGGTTCAAATTTTGAGTGTTGGAACCAATTTCTAATCTAATCTAGTCTACTGATAAGCCAAGTTTAGAAAGTTTGGAAAATCCTCATTTACTAACCTATCAGCAGAAATTTAAAGCATGGTTTAAATCAGGTTTAGACAATCTGATTAACCATGGTTGTGGCATTTGGAACAAGATGCACACAAACATCATTTGTATAAAAGGTAAATCTAGAAATATAAGGCTATGATTGCCATTAGTAATGCATCCTTATTTGTCTCTTTGGTTCTGTTTTGAGCATGTGGAACCAACATCTTTACATTCCCTAATCTATCCTTTTGATAAGTCAAGTCTGAAATAATCTTGACAATCATTGTTTCTACTAGCTTATCAACATAAATTTAAAGCATGTTCAACCATGATTAGGCTATATGACTGAACAAGGTCTCATTTTGAATCAACAGTGGCATTTAGACTTGCACCCTTTTAGTATGTACTATTCTTTTGGGTATGGGGCTGTACCTTTTCTTTTTCTACCCTTTTTTTATTTGCTTTCTATTTTTGTATTCATTTTTCTATGATATTTCTTTAAACAAGGTTATTTACAATGGATAAAGCCTTAAAATTGCTATCACTAAATGGAAATAATGTTTGAGCATCCTGCGATTGACAGGACCTCCAAAAAGTTCTGTTCCATCCATTTCCTGTAAGAAAAATGAAATGTTGCCTTTGGCAGAATGGATAATATAAGGACCTTTCCATAGATTTTAAAACTTACCATGTTTTCCTTTGTCTTCTCTCCTTGAGTCCCATTTGAGAACTTTGTCACCAATGTTGAAATCATTTGTTTTTCTTCTTCTGTCAAATAGCTTCTTGAGGTTTTCTTCCACTTGTTATGTTCTGTTATAGACTTCCTCTCTTGTTTGCTGCAACTGTATGGTATGATTTATCCTTCTTATCATGTCATTTTCTTCAGACTTTACTTCCTGGATCATCTTCATTACTGGCACTCCTAGGCTTGTTGGAAAAATTACATCTGCTCCATAAACTAGCTAATATAGAGACATTCCAATTGATTTCTTGCATGTTAACCTGTCAGCCCATAATGCATGTACTATCTTGTTGTGCCATGACTTTTGATTTCTCTCCAGCAACTTCTTGATGATGTTTATTAGACTTTTGTTTGAGGATTCTACCAACCCATTACCTTGGGGCTAATAAGTTGTGGAATGACCCAATGTGATCTGATATTTGTGGCAAAAGTCCACCATCCTTTTGGATCTAAATACAGTTGCATTGTCAGTGATAATCTTTCTAGGACACCCAAATCTAGACAAAATATGGTTTTCAAGGAATTTAATGATGACTAGATCAGTTGTAGTTCTAGAGGGGATGGCCTTTATGCATTTTGTAAAGTAATCAGTTGCTATGAGGATCCATTTATGCTGGGTAGATGAAGAAGGATGAATTTCCCCAATGAAGTCTAGGCCCCACTATTGAAAAGGAGCTTCAACAGAGATATGGTGCAGAGGTAAGGGTGAGAGTTTTCTTTTGCTTTCAAAGATTTGACATTGCTGGCAGGAAATTACCATTTTATGGATACCTTGGAAGAGGGTGGGCCAATAGTAACCAGCTCTGAGGATTTTGTTGATAGTTGTTTTCCAATAGATGTGGCCTCCACATTCCCCTTTATGAAACTCATGTTTGACCTTCTCTGCATCATTCTCAAGCAAACATTTAAGCAATACACCACTAGTATTTTTCCAATATAACCATTTATCTATAATGTAGTAATTTACAGCTTTTAACTTTAGAAATATTTCCTTTGTTTTAGATAAACCAGGAGGAACATTAAGATAGAAGAGCACATACAAAATATTAGCATACCAAAGTGAATTTAGCAATACTTCTTCAACGGGAGTGGCTGTGCATTATTCTTGTTCTTCTAAAACATCAATTGTTGGGAAAAATACTGAGGGGGGGGGGGGTGAATCAGTATTTAGGGCATACTCAAAACTTTTCACTTTTTCTTACTTCTAAAACCCATACACTACTTTCCTGATACATACTCTCGTATATACACGAATACCCTTTATGAAACTCGCGTATACACAGAGATCTAATTATGCCATTAATTCTACACATATATCATTCCATCATTTATTCATCAGATGTTCAATAAACAATAAACATGTGCAGTAAGAAGAGAATAAACCATCACACATAAGCATCACACATGAACACCAGGATTTTAGGTGGAAACCCAAGTCGGGAGAAAACCACCACTGCCGTTGCTCAGCCTTCAATATTTTATTATAAAGGAAACATCTTACAACATATGTGTTGGTGCAGCCTCCTACCAGCAGGCAGGCACCCACCTGCGTCCGTTTACCAGCCTCTCCTGGAAGGGAGCTACGACCCCCTGCTCTCGTTTACCAGCCTCACCTGGAAGGGAGCTATGACCCCCTGCTCTCATTTACCAGCCTCACCTGGAAGGGAGGCTATGACCCCTAGCCCCAGAAGGCTACAACCCTCAGCACCTCTATGGACCACGTTTCATCAATTTTCACACTGGATCCAACCCACACAATTAAGCTCAAGAAACATTCATCAAACCAACCACTTGCTCTATAGCAGCATAATCAATCTTTGAACAACCCAGATCATCATAGACAGATAGTAGTAACACATCAGAAACAGAAATCAGCAAGATAGCAGAACAGATCATACATCTCACAACTTCAGTAAACCCTAGTTTGTCATACGCGCTTTTATTTCACTGATCCTGCGTATATACACGCCTTCGACCCGACAAACCCGCGTATACTTCTGTTCATATTACAGAACTAATTTCTCTGCCCATACGCGCTTTCTATTCAACAAACCCACGTATATACGCGCTTCCTCTGCGGCGAACTAGCGTATGGTTCTTCAGGCATTTAGGTCATTGCAATTCTTCAGAACAGATACATCACACAGATTTTACCCTTTACTTCAGATAGATGTTCGCCTCATCCCAGATCTAATCATTCCATAAACAGATCTAGCAAGCACCAATACATTTCAGATATAGATACCCTTCTTCATCATTTTCTTCATTGGTGCATCATGGATTTAGATCTATCATTCAATTGTAACCCTTTCCATTCAGATATACTTCAGAGAGAAGTATTCATTCAAGCTCAGACATATTGCACCCACACTCATGATTTGCACAATGAATTTCTCCTCCTTATATAGGTTTACCCTTTTTTCAATACCATGAGCCAAAACCACTCAACCTCCGATGGTATTCCTGGACGGGATCAATTAGATAATCCAGCGCTCAATAAAATGGGCCAATACCATGGTAATGCCCCTTGGTATCATAATTTTAGAGCACAAAAGGGCATACACGACTTTGAGCGTTTGCTTCCGCGTGTATACGCAACTTCGCCTCATAAAAACTGCGTATATGCTAACCTTGAATGTATACACGGGTTCCCTTCACAAAAGTAGCGTATACATTGTATGTATATGCGTGTTGCCTTCACAAAAGTAGCATATACATTGTGACATATTATATTTATCATTTTTCTGGTACTTACTGGAATTCTTTTCTCTGTCACATCTGAACTGATCTGTAGATACATCATTCTTACATCTTTGACACATAGGTTGCTTATCATAGGCAACTCATCAAGTAGGCTTCCATCAAGAACATATTCATCAAGTAGGTTGCCATCAAGGACAACACATTGCATCATATAGTCAAAAATCTCATTTCACCAAGTTGCCATCAACTTTATCAAGTGGGTTGCCATCAAGGACAACACTCTGCATCATATTGCCAACAATCTCCCCCTTTGGACTTGATGGCAACCACGATGGTGTTTGATAACCACAGGAGATAGATACATTAAGCATCATGATATTATTTCCTTATTCAAACACCATGTCACTCTCCCCTTTTGACATCAAGGGCAAAGAGCGGATCAAAACCAAGACAAGGTTTTTCTTCCCATGCAGATCTGATGTGTATTGAAGCTACCATGCTTCCCCTGAGTTCACACTATATTTTCAATGAAGTACATGACTCTATAACTTTTCCTATCACCAAGGACTCATACATACATCAAAGATCCAACCAAGTGGATTTACATATGAAACTCAAATACCCAACCAAGTGGGTTTACACATTTTGACTCAACTACCCAACCACGTGGGTTTACATATTTTGACTCAACTACCCAACAAAGTGGGTTTACAAATTAGAACAAGTCCTTACATGACTGAATATTACAATTTTACATCATGGGTCTCATCATGACCTTTTCATCAAATTACAAATATGAATTTTCATGACAAATACCAGAAAGACCTCAAGAAAGAGATCATTTTTCAGAATCATCATAATGCCAACAATGCATTATACTTATCAAGACCAATGCTCCCCCTGAAGCTGTGCATCCAATGCATCCTTTCCATATGGCCAAGGCTCCTCTTTAACTTTTGCAACCTGAACACCTTCAACAGCAAGTCATCAGCAACAAACTCTGCATGATCTGTCCATATCTTTGAATCATAAGACTTCCATCTCATCCAACAGATACTCTTCATCAATCCGGGCTCATCCATGAACTTCAACATAAGAAACCAAGTATCATATCATCATTATTTAGAACTGAGAAAATAAGTTGATACAGAGTCAATAATACAGTTATTAACAGTCAGACTGATACTCCCCCTGACCCTCTGCTCCAGATCTTCAGCTATCATATAAATTCTCTTATCATCAATGCATACGCGACTGTGTCTACTAGAGCTCGCGTGTATATGCAAATTTGTTTCATCGAACCCGCGTATGGAAAGTGAAATATAGAAAATTTCACACCTTCATCTCCCCCTGCAATTGTACCTTCTGTTCCTGTCTTTTCTTCACACCAGATGCACTGTCAGAAATACACATACTCAGAATTACCAAAACAATCATGGAAATCACCATACATCGCTCCCCCTGTGATGATACATTCACATCATTCCTGCAGTCAATAAGAGAAGTAAACTTCAGAAGCGGATGACTACAGTAGGGTCAGTATTTCCTACGTTTCTGACCGGTCCTCCTTCTTTTTCCAGCTTTGCTTGAAACTTCTTATTGCGGGCTGGAAGTTATCCAATTTCTCATATCTGTTCATCCTGCATTCTTTTTCCACATGTCCATACTTGTTACAAGCATAACATCTTATGTGACCAGAAAAGTAAACATAAGGATCATAGTGTGTTCTTCTATTCTTTCTTCTATTGCAATCAGCTGCTTTACCCCCATACTTGTTACATGAAAAACAATATCCCTTGAAGAAACTAGAGTACCTTTCTGAATAGAATCTATTTGATTGTGACTAAAATGATCTGCTTCTGCAATTTGCTGCAACATGCCCATAATAATGACATTTAAAACATTCAACATTATTGAATGATTTTCTTTGAGAATTCATGATTGTAGGTTGACCTTTAGTTTCTTTCAACACTTCAGGTTTTGCTTTTACATCCTTTGAATCTTTAGCACTTCCTTGTGAACTAGATTCTCCATTAACAGTTTCATGAAAACCAAGACCAAGTCTAATAGCAGGAGATCTTTGATTACTAAGAATATTGTCCAGAATCTTAGTACTATCTTGAAACCTCAAAAGCTTATCCTTTTCTTCTAATTTACCTGTGAGAATGTTTACCTCAACCTCCAATTTTTGGCATTGCTTCTTCATACTTTCTTCACCACTTTTTCCTTCTTCAACCTGATCATTCAATTTTAAAATTTCTTCCTTCAAGCAATTTTCTTGTTCTTCACATGTTTGCAGCAGTTTTTCATTCTTCTTATTTGATTTTTCCAGATCTTCTTTGAGGGAGATGATTTCTGCTTCAAGAGCTTCCTTTTCAAATGATTGTAGAGGTTCCTCATTCTTCTTATTTGATGCTTCAAGATCTGCTTGCAGAGAGATGATTCTAGCTTCAAGTCCTTCATTCTTCTTGTTTGTTTTTTCAAGATCTACATTTAGATCATCGATTTCTGCTTCTAGTCTTTTAATTCGATTGGATGCATAAGCATTGAACCTTTGATATTTGTCTACCTGCTCATTCAGTATTTCTATCTGTCCTTTCATTTGAGCGATCATCTCATTGTAGATAACTTCTTGCTTATTAGATGCTCTTTGTTGTTCTTCAACTTTATTCTTGAGAGCTTCTTCTAGATCCATAACATTCATTTCACTATCTTCACTATTACATGCACAAGAAGATGAATCATAAGAAAAACAATCAGTATCTATTTTATCTTCTTTATTTTCTGCCGCACATGTTTTCTGAGATGTCTCCTTTTGAGTAGTCTTCTTCTTTTGCTTCTTTTCCATGAGCGCTAGCAGATCTTTGTCAGAATCTTCTTCATCTTAATTAGATACTTCATCACTATCTTTATTTGCATAATAACTCTTTCCTTTTTCATGATTTTCTCTATAAGGACATCTAGCAGCATAATGACCAACTCTTCCACACTCAAAACACTTGAAGGGGAGCTTACCTTTGAATCTTCCAGTTCCTAGTTGGAGTTTTCTTACAAAATTTTCCTCTTCTTCTTCTGATATATAATTTGATTCCTTGACATCTTCCTTATCTTTTCCTCTTGCACACGCCTTAAAAGCAGCTTCTTTGATTTGAGAGGGACCTCCTTGTCTCATTTCATAAGCAGTCAGGATACCATGTAGTTGAACAATAGTAAGAGTTTGCAGATCTTGCCTTTCTTCAATAGCAGATACTTTAGATTCAAATTTTGAAGTCAAAGATCTTAAGAATTTTTCCACCAGAGTAGTATCAGTTATAGTTTCACCCAAATTTCTCATTCGATTTACAACATCATCTAGTCGTAAAAAGAAATTGGCAATACTCTCATCACTATGCATCCTTAAATTTTCATATTCAATTCTAAGAGTGTGGAGTTTTGCATTTTTTACCTTTGTATCTCCTTCATAGCTTAGAATGATCTTGTCCCATATTTATTTTGCTGAATTTAGCTGCATCACTTTGGAAAATTCTGGTTCAGACATGCTTCCCAATAAAACATTGACTGCTTTGGCATTGATTTCATATTTCTTCCTTTCTGCTGCATCAGTAGGAATACTTGCCGGATACGGATACCCTTCTTCCACGATTGCCCACACTTCTGCACCAAGACTTTGTAAATATGCTTTTGTTCGTACCTTCCAGAATATCAGATTACTTCCATTGAATAGAGGTGGCTTTATAGACATTACTCCTTCATGACTTCCCATTGCGACGGATCTCCTTCAAGCGATCAAGCTTCTGCAGAAGGACCTGCTCTGATACCAATTGTTGGGAAAAATACTGAGAGGGGGGGTGAATCAGTATTTAGGGCATACTCAAAAAAATTTCACTTTTTCTTACTTCTAAAACCTGTACGCTACTTTCCTGATACATACTCGCGTATATACGCAGATACCCTTTATGAAACTCGCGTATACACAGAGATATAATTATGCCATTAATTCTTCACATATATCATTCCATCATTCATTCATCAGATGTTCAATAAACAGTAAACATGTGCAGTAAGAACAGAATAAACCTTCACACATAAGCATCACACATGAACACCAGGATTTTAGGTGGAAACCCAAGTCGGGAGAAAACCACCGCTGCCGTTGCTCAGCCTTCAATATTTTATTATAAAGAAAACATCTTACAACTTATTTACTGGCACAGACTCATACCAGTACGTAGGCACCCACCTGCGCTCGTTTACCAGCCTCTCCTGGAAGGGAGTACCTACCCCCTGCTCTCGTTTACCAGCCTCTCCTGGAAGGGAGCTACAACCCCCTGCTCTTGTTTACCAGCCTCACCTGGAAGGGAGCTACAATCCCATGACTGAAGGCTATAACCCTCAGCACCTTTATGGACCACGTTTCATCAATTTTCACACTGGATCCAACCCACACAATTAAGCTCAAGGAACATTCATCAAACCAACCACTTGCTCTATAGCAGCATAATCAATCTTTGAACAACCCAGATCATCATAGACAGATAGTAGTAACACATCAGAAACAGAAATCAGCAAGATAGCAGAACAGATCAGACATCTCACAACTTCAGTAAACCTTAGTTTGTCATACGCGCTTTTCTTTCACTGATCCTACATATATACGCGCCTTTGACCCGACAAACCCGCGTATACTTTTGTTCATATTACAGAACTAATTTCTCTGCCCATACGCACTTTCTATTCAACAAACCCGCATATATACGCGCTTCCTCTGCGGTGAACTAGCGTATGGTTCTTCAGGCATTTAGGTCATTGCAATTCTTCAGAACAGATACATCACACATATTTTACCCTTTACTTCAGACAGATGTTCGCCTCATCCCAGATCTAATCATTCCATAAACAGATCTAGCAAGTACCAATACATTTCAGATATAGATACCCTTCTTCATCATTTTCTTCATTGGTGCATCATGCATTCAGATCTATCATTCAACTGTAACCCTTTCCATTCAGATATAATTCAGAGAGAAGTATTCATTCAAGCTCAGACGTCTTGCACCCACACTCATGATTTGCACAATGAATTTCTCCTCCTTATATAGGTTTACCCTTTTTTCAATACCATGAGCCAAAACCACTCAACCTCCGATGTTATTCTTGGACGGGATCAATTATATAATCCAGCGCTCAATACAATGGGCCAATACCATGGTAATGCCCCTTGGTATCATAATTTTAGAGCGCAAAAGGGCATACACGAATTTGAGCATTCGCTTCCGCGTGTATACGCAACTTCGCCTCATAAAAACTGCGTATATGCTAACCCTGAATGTATACGCGGGTTCCCTTCACAAAAGTAGTATATAAATTGTATGTATACGCGGGTTTCCTTCACAAAATTAGCGTATACATTGTGACATATTATATTTATCATTTTTCTGGTACTTACTGGAATTCTTTTCTCTGTCACATCTGAACTGATCTGTAGATACATCATTCTTACATCTTTAACACATAGTTTGCTTATCATAGGCAACTCATCAAGTAGGCTTCCATCAAGAACATGTTCATCAAGTAGGTTGCCATCAAGGACAACACATTGCATCATATAGTCAACAATCTCATTTCACCAAGTTGCCATCAACTTTATCAAGTGGGTTGCCATCAAGGACAACACTCTGCATCATATTGCCAACATCAATCATATTCATATCTAAGGCTTTGAGATTTGATTCAGCCATAAATTTTGCAAGTCCTTGTCCCTTTATCAGTGTAGTGGGTCTTATTTCTAAGTCATATTCTAATATAACATCAATCCACTTTCCTCTTTTGCCATCAGGATCTTGTGTTAAAATGTCCTTTACAACTATGTGTGGGACAAATGTAATGATGTGGGAGTGTAAAATGTAAACTATGAAGTCTTTCAGTGCTTTGATCAAGGCAAAAGCCTGCTTTTCCATTATGTTGTATTTCAGAGGAGCATCTCTTAAAGCCTTGCTGAAAAATGCAATAGGTTGCTCTTGTCCCTTTATGTTTTTCTGGAGTAGGACAGCAGCAACTGTATGTTATGATGCAAAGGAGAAAATGAAGAAATCCTTTTTAAAGTCAGGGATAATGAGAACTAGTGTTTGAATGAGTGCTTGTTTAACCAATTCAAAGGATTTCTTTGCTTCAATGGTCCATTTTACTCATTTTCTCTTTTTAGCATATTTGTTATGTTTCTAAGGAGTTCAGCTAGGTTCGGTATGAATCTTCTTAATAAATTAATCTTTCCAATGAAAGATTGTAGCTCTTTGATGTTTCTAGGATGGCATATTTTCAATATGCCTTCAATCCTTTTGGGGTCTATTTTTATTCCCTCTCCAGATATAATAAGGCCTAGAAGTTTTCCTTTTTGGTGGCCAAATAAAATTTTCTTGGGGTTTAAGGACAGACCATACTTTCTGCATTTCTCAAATATTTTTCTTAAGTGGGTAAGGTGTTCTTCATCTGTTTTGGAATAGATAGTTATGCCATCTAAATATATCACAATGAATAAGCCTATCTCTTCTGAAAAAAGAAATATCCATGGCTCTTTGGAATGTGGCACCAGCATTCATTAAACCAAAGGGAATTTTCAGATACATGAAAGTACCCCAAGGTGTAGTGAAAGTTGTTTTAAGTTGATCATCAGATATACCAGCACTTGGTTGTATCCTGAAAATCCCTCTAGCAAAGAAATTCTTTTAGAACCCACTACCCTTTGTAAAATATGATCCATTTTGGGTAAGGGGTAGTTTTCCTTTAAAGAATCTTTGTTTAAGTTTCTAAAGTCTATACAAAGCCTTCTTTCTCTTGTTTTCTTCCTCATAGATACAAGATTGGACACCCACTCTGAGTGTCTCACTGGGACTATGATTCCAAAATCATACATTTTCTTGATTTCTTTCTCAACTAGGGGTAATTGCATAGGGCTTATTATGCGTAATTTTTCTCTAAAAGGTTTCTGGTTTTCTTTGAGGAGTATCTTATGTTGGATTATCTCTGTATCATATGATTTTAAGTCCTCATAATTCCAAGCAAAAACATCAAAAAATTCTCTAAAAACTTAAGATATTTCAGTTTTATATGAGCTGGCAGTATTTTGGATAATTTAATCATTTTGGGCTTTTATTTACTGCATATATTGCACTCTTCTACTTTAGTTTTAGTGGGTTCCATTTTTGGCTTTTTAGCAACATCATTAAAGTCAAACAATTCTTCTAGAGGCACCAATCCCTTTGGCAAGTTATCAATATGGGACTGTAGCATTTGAAAATATTCTTGTTCTAAATTACTGCTCAGCCCTATCTTCTGTGGGTGTTATTTAGCTAATAGATTTATATCAGCAAGGTTTATATCAGCAATGTTATGAGTTTCTTCTTCATAAGATTTTTCCTCAGTAGGACAGTCTTCTTCATAGTCTGAGTCTGAATTGGTAATTTCAAACCCATTTCTGGACTGTAGGAAATCCTCTATCTGTTTATCTCCTTCAAAGACTTGCCAATATTTGATATTATCAGGGACTGTAGGTCTATATTTAACTTGGACTATGTATTGTTTTCTCTCATAAGTTTTTTGACATGTACTAGTAGCAAAGGCTAAACCATTGGCAAGAATGTTTTGGTTTCTAGGGACAAATTTAAGCTCATATTATGTGAATGTTTTCAAAAGGTCAACAAGATCATCTCTATATGCTTGTAATCTTGGATGCTTGGGAGTATATTCTCCATTTACTTGTTTAATAATCAATTCTGAGTCTCCATGAACAGTTGTCCTCTTGGCCCCTATTTTTCTCAATAATTGTAGTCATAAGAAGAGAGCCTCATATTCAGCTATGTTATTTGTGCATTGAAAGTTTATTTTGTATGAATGGCTCTCAGCATGATTATTTTCTGTGTTATGTACCCATATGCCTACTCCTGAACCAATTTTGCTACAAGACCCATCAAAACTCATACTCCAAAGAGGTTCATGCTAAGATTTGTCATTAAATTCATTTATGTCTTCTTTGGTATGTTCCTTTTGGATGTCCTTATGTTTTTTTTAGGGTCTGCACTATGTTCAGTTTTTTCTTGTTCCTCATGGTTTCCATTGTGTTGAGGATTTTCTATTTGTTTCTTATGGACATCACTATGTTGGTGATTGATTTGTTGCCTAGGATTTTCCTTGTGTTTGCTGTAACTTTTTGAATTAGCAAACTGTTTTGGATTTTTCTCCTTTTTTCCCTCTTTTCCTATTTTTGGTTTGTCATCTACTTCTTCTTGATCATTGATATTTTCATCATTGTAAAGAATAAATGAGTCAAGTTTTGTGTGAATAGAATAAAGTGGGGAGTTTCCTGGTTTTTCTTGACTACTAACCATGTAATTCATGTGTGTTTCCATATATAGTCTTCTTGGTTGACTAAAGACAGGGATGGTTGCATAAGTCATATCCATCTGCAGGGTACCTTGGATTTTAGCACCCCATGACCTTGAAAGGAGCATGCCATATTTAGGAGGTATGTCAGCCACTAAAATTTCCATCACTAAGCTCTTGGTTGGTATTTGTGTTAAGTTTACACATAAATCTTTGATTAGGCCTAGACATTTAACTCTACTAGAATCAAAGGAGTATAAATTCTTGTAAGGTCTAGTTATATCAAGGCCTAGTCTCTCCATCACTATTTAGGCATAAGGTTGTGGGAAGCTCCTGAGTCAAGCATGGCATTGTGTAAAATCTTATCATGGATGTTTAGACTGACATAAAGGGAGGGACACCTCCCTCTTGAAATTTTCCTTCTACCTCTGGTCCAAACAGAAGCTTAGGTTTGTCATCAGTCACATTGACAGAATCAATTTGTTCTCCTATGTTTAAAGCTCTCAAAAGTTGGGTTTTATATACATCTTGGGTGACTAACTCAATAAGAGGAACAGGGATCCTGATTTTGGCAATTTCACTCTCTATGTTGAAATGTATCTGAGTTTTTAATATGTTTAAATCAACCTTCTTAGTCACTTTTTTCTCAGCAAAATCAACTTGCTGGTTTTTATTATGGACAGAAATTAAAATGGTTTTACTCGGAGCATTAGCTGAGTTTCTAGTGCTGCTTTAGTCACCACTAGGTTTTTCATTATTTTGGGTGTTTTTCCTTTGTTTTTATCAGAACTTTCAGCCATTGTTTTGTTGTTTTCCGTTGTATTTTTAGGAATGTTTTCAGGATTGTTCCTAACAGGAATTTCAGAGGTTTTCTTTTTGGGAGTGTCTTGACTCTTTTTACTCCTAAGGTCATATTTTTTTGTGTACTTCCATTATAGCATTTTCAAAGCCTTCCCTGCAATCTTCATATTTTGGGCTTTCCTCATCATAGGGTGTATATATGCCTTGTTCTTCTTCAGTGAGGAAAACAGTATCCCCATTGTTTACTCCTAGTAATTTTATGTGATCTTCCTCTATTTATTCAATCACTTCCTCATCTTGATCATCATAGTTTTGTTGGAAAGGAGTTCTGACTTGTTGATCAGGGCCTCTTTGTATTATTTGAGGGGGATTCCTTCTAAAGTTTTGGTTCTGATTTTTATTTTTATTTTGAGGAGCTGTTTGGTTCTCTTTAGGATAAGCTCTCTCATTCATGTTTATTCTCTCCATCATCCTTTCTATGTTTCTAACCAGACTATCAATTTTGGAATCTGGTGTGGAGGGTCCAGCTTCATATTTGTAGGTAGCCTTTTTTTTTGTTTTCAATCTAGCCCTTCTGGCATTTAGGTTAGCTTCTACACTTACTACCCCTTTTTGCGTATCTTCTAATGTGGGGGGTTCCCTTTCTCTTAATTGATAACACATGTCTGGGTCGAATCCTTCAAGAAAATTTATCAAGGCTAAGCCTTGTGGTGGTTTCATTTGTGGAAGGAATGCATTATAAACACTACTGAATCTAGTGCAATAATCTTGGACACTCTCTCCAACATTTCTTTTAAGGTCATTGTATTTTGATAGGATTTGGAGGGGATTTCTCTTGACTTCCCATTTGTTTAGGAATAGTTGATGAAAATCATGGAGGTCATTGATGCTATTAGGGGTTAAGCCTTTAAACCATTTTCTTGCTTCTCCCCCTAAACTTTGAGCAAAAATTCTAATTTTAATAGTTTCATCATCTATTCCTTGTCTGTCAAAGTAACCATTCATTCTATCCACATGTTGTTGAGCTGTAATAGAACCACTAGCATCATATAATGGAAGCTTGGACTGATATTCCGGTGGTAGAGCAACTAGAGGTAAAGGAAGGACTAAGGGAGCATACCATGTTGCCATGATATGAACTTGTGGAACAATGGACGATTAACAAGTGGAGGAAGGTGATGAAGTGGAGTGGTTTGAACAGTGGGTGTATATATGGGTGTAGCTAAAGTACTTGGACCAACTAAGTGATTTTTAGCAGATTTAGGATGAGAGAAGCCAAATTTATGGAGAAAATGGAGATCAGGAGGAGTGGAAGGGGAGGCTTCCCTACTACTACTTTGTTGTCAGTCTTCTAGCTCAAGGTTTATTTGTTCTATACCACTTTGTGACTTAGTTCTAGATAGGCTTCTTGTATGATATAAGTCAACTTGGGTATTTTGCAAGTTTATGATGTTTTCAGGGACTGAACTTGCTCCTAGGATGGGTCTGACAATAGTTGGGTTTCTTGGTGTAGGAGACTTCCTAAGGATGCTTTCAGGATTTTCAAATATTGCAGGAGGATTTGGGTTATGATGGGATCTAGTATGGATCCTTCTAGAAGCTAGGATTTTGGACCTAAAAAGTCAAAGAGGTTTTTAGAGATATAATAGTATTAAGAGACAAACCAAAATATAAAAGAGATACTTAATCCACAAAGTATTTTTGACTGGGTATTGTTGAATGTTTTGATGATAAGGTAAGTTTCCCAGTGGAGTCAATATAAAATTAGTGGAGTCACCAGGTGGAGGATTTTTACTTGTCTTATAGGACTGGTTGTTGTCCACCATCAACAATTAGGAAAAATTCTTGGATGATACTTGATTCATTTTTAGACTAATGAGGTTTTCTGAGTTTTGAGTGAATCTGAAATGTTTATTACTCAGTATTCCCCAGTATGGTTGCCACTATGTTGGCTCCCTGTGATTTGCAAGAGTGGCAAGAACAAACACTGCAAGGGCCACATCAGACCCGCATTGGAATCCTAGGACCTAGCCTTCCTAGATTTAGAGAGGGATATCTCTATTGAGGCGTTTAATTGACATATATTGGTGCTCTTTGTTTAATATTTTAGGCTAGTTATGAAGTTCTTAAGACTTTTTTGTTTTGGTTTTGGTTGGATTAATTGACAGATTGAAGGATCACTAGTGTGACTGATTGAGAGAATGTTTTAACTGAACAAATATATTGTGAGAAGACATAAATTCATTGTGCTATGGAGTCATAAAAGGATTTAATTGTTCATCAACTCTGGAAGGGCTTTCATAGGGCAAGCTAACTATATCAAGTGGATTCTTTAGATTACGTTGTGATATGAAACAATAATAAGTTGTGAAGGTAGCAGAACTATAGTCAGTTAAGAATATTTTAGCTCTACTTGGATAAGAAATCCTTTCAAAGTAACTGTTTGGAGCAAGTCAAAGGGCAGGGCAAACCATAACCCTCTTTGGACAAACTTTAATAAAAAAACTTCTAAGACAACAATCCATTAATTCAAGAACTACTTTCAGATAAAGAAAACATGTAAGATAACACTAAGAGTGGCCTAAGATCAAATAGAAATAATCTAATATGCTTTTGGAAAACTCTCAAAGACTCTTCAAAGCAATATTTCAAGGCAGACCGAAGGGCAGGGCATACCATAGACTTCTCTAGTTTTAGACTTTAGTAAGTATACTCTAAATAAAGATCTTAAAAACAATATCTCAAGTCTTACTCAAAGGGACATGGGTTCACCATAATTTCCTTGGTTTCACTCTATTCAATCATTCTGAAGACAACAAGCTAGATATAACTAGAAGACAAGTAAGAATCTTCCAATCAAACCTTGTAGAAGTAAAACATAAATATAAGGAACACAGACAGAAATAGGGTGTTGAGGTAGCAGATCCTAATCTAAAACTTCTTCTTCTTTATGAGAGAAAGATGAACATAATGAAAAAACATAAGAAGAAACAATAAAAATTTAGGAAAACTTCACCATTGATATAGCTCAAGGATCCTGTGAACATGCCTGTATTATTGATGATCAAACCAATTACAATACTCTAGGTACAATAGCTCTATGCAACTAAGAGCTTTCTTTAGTTCAGTCTAGCATTCCTCAATTAGCTCAAGAGCAGAGATCAGTCCAATAACCATCAAGTAACCAACATTGAAAATGAGGCTTATATGCAATATCTATATGAAAAATGAGGAGGTGTTGCTAAAATAGGGTGTTTAAATGTTATTTATTACAGATTTAATGATTTTTGACCTTTGAGACCATGTAAGGCCCAAGGAAAAAATATCTGAAAGAGTTACTCTGAATAATAACTTCTGTCTTAATTTCTAAGCTAATTTAGCTGAAATATTTGACTTTTAAGGCTTTGTAATAACTTTGTAATAACTATTGAGCTGCTTCAAAATATCTTTGACTGTGCAATAATTACCTGATGCCTTTATGGAAATAAATAATGTTGTAGGTGGAAAATTTGTCTTCGGAGAAGTAATTTCTTCTTTTCTGAGTTATTAGAAGCTGGCTTTGGGTAATCTGTCTTTGTTTTATTCATCTAACTTCGGTATTAGGCCTTTAACCTTGATTTATTTTTAATAATCTACATCACTGTCTTTTTTCCTATTTCTTCTTTATAACTATTTTATCCATCCATCCTTTATCTTTAAACCTTTGACTTTTAACTTTGAACATTTTTTAAAGGGCTAATCCTCTATTTATCTTTTCGATTTGTAATTAGCCCTCTAATCTTCTTGTCCTTCATTTTATTCATTTCTTCTCTAACAGTATCTATTCTTTGTGTGCAGGCAGGGTTTCTTCATGGCATAAAGGTTTGTAACCCATCGATGATCATGATACATCGAAGGGTTAATTCCTTTGTGTAGTCCCCTAGCCCTTTTATCTTCATTAGCCTCTCAGATTTTCATCCAGAGGTTATTAAACATTTAAATTACTTTCTAGGCTTTCATTGCCATTAAACCTGCAACATACAAACAAATATTAACTTAAAAACCTGCGGAGGGGGGTAATGCTGCATTTTTTGGGTTTTTGGTGCCAGGGAGTGATATGCAGAGGAACAGAGGGTGCAGGGGAATGATCTTAGAGGTGGGTTTATGAAGAAATGCAAGCAAGGGCGAGGAAATTTGAACTTTGACGTGGAGGCGAAAAGGCTGTTTTGGAAAAACCACTGTGGTTATCGTGTAGGGTATTGGCAGTAAGAAGTTTTGGCCCGAAGCTGTGCGATCCCATTCATCATTGGATGCGTGTCTACAGTGAAACCACCCATTTCGCGTGAGATGAGAGCATTAAACCTCGACAACGAAATCCATGTGATATGTGATTCATACAATCAGATCTCGAGGAGCGAGATCAACGGTGCAGGTGGAGCCCCAGGATGGGGTGTAGGTTTGAGGAGTGGGAAGTGGAGTACAGGTGGCGAGCTATGGTTGGGGCGTGGGATTTAAGTGGAAGGTGGGGCCAGGGTGGTGACATATATAGGTTTTTCAGGTAGCATGAGGTCAGGTTGGGAGACGAGGTGAAGAGTGGGAGTGTGATGGCCATTGGATCAGGGTTGATCAATGGTGAGGATGTCTTGGGAGAAAAAAAGCAGCGGAGTGATGTAAAACAAAAAAAGGGGGGGGGGGGGGGGTGGGTCGTGCGCTTTTAATTTTACAAAGGTTTAGGGTTTCATACAAGGCATGGGGGTTTAAACAATAAAAGGGGCGGAGGCATATTTGTATGGTGGAGGGGGCTTAGGAATAGGTGGAGGGAATGGTCCCATGGGGGTAGAGGGGACCGGGGGTCAGGAAGGAAAAGGGCTTAGGAGAATAGCTAAGGG
This sequence comes from Pinus albicaulis, assembly GCA_034641835.2. Lineage (NCBI taxonomy): Eukaryota > Viridiplantae > Streptophyta > Pinopsida > Pinales > Pinaceae > Pinus > Pinus albicaulis. Next base: position 1,494,672,304 of record CM076570.1, on the reverse strand, counting down.
TTGGGGTCAGGGTAGTATGAGTGAGGGGGCTAGGGTTTAAGTGAAAAAGTGGCTTAAGGCCTTTTTTTTGAAAAGGGTGGGTTTTAACACAAAACATGGTTTTTGTAAGGTTTTGACAGAGTTCGATAGCTTAAAACGTTAGGATAAAACAATGTAAAAGGGGTTTTTGCATTGTTTTAAGGGTTTTTATGAGAGAATGATGTATGAGTGGGGATTTTTGCGGGTTTTTTTTTTAGAGAAGGAAAAAGGGGTTTTTAAGGGTTTTAGTGGAGGGATGAATGAGGGAATTTAGGCCCAAAAAATGGAGTTTATCTAGAGCAGCATGGTGAAATTTTTGAGGAGGCATAAAGATAGGAAATTTTAGTGAAAGATAGTCAATTTTAGGATGATGAAAGGATGAGACATCTAAAGATAGCTGATGAGAAAATAATGCTATCTTTAGGTGCTTGTAGAACATCCACAGTCATCTAGTGAAATCTGTAAAATATAGGAGGATAACACTTCCACTCCTCCTAAATTTCATCTTCTCCATCACTTTGGCTCTTTCCATACCAAGTCTTCTCAAAGTCGGTTTGGTAGTCCAAGTACCTCCACCACCCCCATCCACACTACCACTGTGCAAACCACTCCACTTAATCCTCCACCTCCTCTCACAAACCCTCCCCTTGTAAATATTCCTTGGATTCCATTAGCTCCCATCATGGTAGCATGGTATTCCCCTCTGGCACTACCACAACCTCTGATACCTTTGCCAAATGACTACCAATCCAAAATCCCTCACTTTACCAGAGCTGATTCTACCACTTCCCAACAACATGTAGAGAGGATGAATGATGCCTTTGACTACCAAGAGATAGAAGAAGAGACCATTAAAATCAGGATGTTTTCTCAAAGCCTAGGAGGAGAAGCCAAAAAATGGTTCAAAATATTGACTCATAATAGCATACATGATCTCCCTTCCCTTTACCAGACATTCATAAACAAGTGGGAAATTAAAAAAACCCTCTCCAAATACTCTCATAATATAACAATCTCAAGAGAAATGTCAGGGAAAGTGTACAAGACTATTGCACTAGGTTCAATACTATATACAATGCTCTCCCACCTCACATGTAACCCCCACAGGGCCTAGCACTAGTGAAACGTCCAGAAGGATTTGATCCAGACATGACCTACTAATTGAGAGAGAGAGACCCCATGACTTTAGAAGAAATGAAAAGGGGGTCTGTGAGTGTAGAAGCCAACCTAATTGAAAAGAGGTCCAGGATGAGGTCAGAAAAGAGGGTTACCTAAAAATATGAAACGATGGCCTCAACCTCTTCATCTGATGCCAAAATTGATAGCCTCGTTAGAAAAATGGAAATAATGATGGAAAGGATAAACTTAAATGAAAGAGCACGTCCTAGGGAAAACCAAACAAATCCCCAAAACAAAAATATGAATACAAACTTCAGAAGAGGCGCTCTCCAAAATAGAAAAAGAGACAATGACCAACAAATTAGGTCTCCTTTTTAAGATAATTATGAAGATGAAGAGGGAAGAGAGACTGAAGAACCCGAAGAAAACCATGTAAACTTGATAGGTTCTGAGAATGAGGGTGATTTTTTTCTCATTAAATAAGAATAAAGATTCTTCTCCTTAGATCAAACTGAAACAAACTATGAGGATTCTGATGACTACAAATTAGGATTTGAGAATTCCATAATGGAATTCGACAAGCAATATGACCTTAGGAGAAAAAAGAACCAAGAAACCTCCAAGAAAAAAAATTAGATACTGTTGTTAGGAAGACCCCTAAGAACCCTCCTAAGAGGACATCAGACAATACAAACACCATGGCTAAGAAGACTGACCCAAACAAAGGCAAAATCTGCCAGCCAAGTGGTGACCCAAGATGCCCTAGTACATCACCTAGTGGCCCTGAGAAAACTCTGTTGTCTAAAGCCCCAAATCAGAATTAGCAAATTAAAAATGTAGAAAAGTTCATGGCTGATAAAACTGATGTAAATATTCCCAAACCATAAATACCTTTCAATTTTGAAGGAGAGATTTTTAAAATCAAGATAACCATACCTCTCACTGAACTAGTAACCTAAGAGGTGTATAGGTCCTAAGTATTGAAAGTTTTGAACATAGGGAATGATATTGACACTCTAAAATTGACTGATGACAAACCAGAGATGTTGTTTGGACCTTAAGTAGAGGGAAAATACCAAGAAGGAGCTGTCCCTCCTTTTCTATGTTAGCTTAAACATACATGACAAAATATTACACATTTCCATGCTAGACTCTGGTGCCTCTCACAACCTCATGCCAACGGTAGTGATGGAGAGATTAGGCCTAGAAATTGCTAAGCCTTACAAATATCTATATTCTTTTGATTCAAGTAGAGTCAAATGTTTGGGTCTAATCAAGGATCTATGTGTCAATCTGGCACAAATCCCTACTAAGGGCCTAGTCATTGACATAGTAGTTGCTGACATTCCCCTGAAGTATGGCATGCTTTTAACTAGATCATGGGGAGCCAAACTTCAAGGGAGTCTCCAAATGGACATGTCTTATGCTACCATCCCTATCTTTAACCAAACAAGGATATTGTATCAGGAATCTCATATGAAATATATGGTAAGAAGCCCAGATAGGCCAAACAAAACCCCTGTTTATTCCATCCATTCTGACCTTGACTCATTTATCTTGTATAATGAAGATGAAATCAGCAAACAAGTAAATGAAAATGACAAAGAGCTAGGCCCACCAGAACAATAAAATATATCCTCAAATGAACAACATGACAGCCAAAACACTAGTAGCCCTTAACAACAACATAAGGGTGAGTATGAACTGGAAACACTTTGGAACATGAGCTTTGATGTCTCTTATGGAAAATCTGGTTCAGGATCTGGTGTCTGGATACACAACACAAATGAAGGCCATTCCTACAAACTAGATTTCCAATGGATTAACAACATTTCAGAGTATGAGGCTCTCATCCTTGGTTTACATTTGCCTAAAAATATAGGAATTCCAAGGAGATTCAGAGCTGATTATTAGCCAAATGAAAGGGGAGTATTCAGCCAAGAATCCTAGACTAAGAGAGTATAGGAACACTACCCTAGATCTCCTGAAAACCTTTGAGAAATATGAACTCACTTTCATCCCTAGATCCCAAAACAACCTTGCCAATGACCTTGCCTTTGCTGCCAACAATTGCATAATACCCCATACAAATGAACAATACATTGTCAAAGTAAAAAATTGGCCTACAGTACTTGAAAACATAAACTATTGGCAAGTGTTTGAGGGTGATAAACAAATTGATGAATTTCTGCAATCTAAGAGTGAATTTACAACACCAAAACCAAGCTTAAGGCATGAAGAGGATTATTTTGCTGAAGAACAAGACCACAAAATAGAGCTATCCTCTACTGTTGATATAAATCTTCTTGAACATCCTTATAAGGCAGAATTGTTTGAAAGTATAAATCAAAGGGACCTTGAGGTTTTACAATGTAGAGATAATACATTACCAAGGGGCCTTACACCATTAGAGGAGTTGTTTGATTTTAATGATGTGGCTAAAAAACCAAATATGGAATCCATTGAGACTAATGTAGAAGAATATAACATTGGCACCATAAAAGAACCCAAAATGATCAAGCTGTCCAAAGCTCTTCCTCCTCACATAAAACATAAATATATTGAGCTTTTTAAAGATTTTAAATATGTTTTTGCATGGGGGTATGAGGACTTGAAGTCCTATGACACAAGCATCATTCAACATAAAATTCCTCTCAAGAAAAATAAAAAACCATTCAAACAAAAATTGAGAAGAATAAACCCTATCCTAGTACCTTTGGTTGAGAAAGAGATTAAAAAGATGTATGATGTTGGGATCATAATCCCTCTTAGGTACTCAGAATGGGTTTCAAACCTTGTGTCAGTTACGAAGAAGACCGGGGAGATTAGGCTTTACATTCACTTTATAAATCTAAATAAGGCCTCCCTGAAGGATAAATATCCCTTGCCTAAGATGGATCATATACTTCAAAAGGTAGTTGGCTCAGAGAGAATATCATTCTTGATGGCTTTTCGGGTTACAATCAGGTACTAGTACTTCCAAGTGATCAACATAAAACTGCTTTCACTACACCTAGGGGCACATTCGTGTATGTCAAAATTCCCTTTAGGCTAATGAATGCAAGGGCCATGGACATAGATTTTTCAGAAGACATAGGATACTTCATAGTCATATACCTTGATGACCTCACTGTCTATTCTAAGGCTGATGAAGAACACTTATTCCACTTGAGGAAAGTCTTTGAAAAGTGTAGGAAATACGTCCTATCTTTGAATCCTAAGAAAACACCATTTGGTCTTTAGGAAGGTAAGCTCCTAGGCCACATCATTTCTAAAGAGGGAATCAAAATAGACCCCAAAAGGATCGAAGGTATACTAAAAATCAGTCATTCTAGAAACATTAAGGAGTTGCAATCTTTCATTGCGAAGATCAACTTTTTGAGAAGGTTCATTCCCAACCTTGTTGAACTCTTAAATAATATTACAAACATTCTTAAAAAGGAGATAGGAGTTAAATGGACCTTGGAAGCCAAAACAGTCATTTGAACTGGTAAAACAAGCACTCACCCAAACACTAGTTCTTATCAGTCCTAACTTTACCAAAGACTTCTACATTTTCTCATTTGCATCTGAACACACCATTTCTGCAATGTGGTTGCAAAAGAACACAATGGGGAAAGAACATCCCATAGCCTTCTTCAGTAAGGCATTAAGAGATGCTCCCTTAAAATATAACATCATGTAGAAATAAGCCTTTGCCTTGATTAAAGCATTGAAAGATTTTCAAGTCTAAATTTTACACTCTCGTATCATTGCTTTTGTTCCACATAAAATTGTCAAGGACATTCTAAATCAGGACCCTGATGGTAAAAGTGGTAAATGGATTGCTATTATTTTAGAATATGATTTAGAAATCAGACCCACTAAGATGATTAAAGGACAAGGACTAGCAAAACTCATGGCTGAATCAAATTTCAAAGCACTAGACATGACTATGGTTGATGTATTAGAGGAACAATAAGAGTTCACTGCTCCTCACATTGAGGAAGTATTTCTAAATTCATCTTGGTATGATGATATCCTACATGTGATTTTTTACCTTAATGGTCCCCCCACTTTATCCAAGACAAAAGCTAGATTCTTGAAACAAAAAGCCAAAAATTTATGCATTTTTTATGGAGCTTTGTATTGGAATAATCATGTTGGCATATTTCTTAAATGTTTGCATGAGGATGATGCAGATAAAATAATTCATGAGCTACATGAGGGAGAGTGTGGAGGCCACCTATATTGGAAAACCACAACTAAAAAAACCCTTACAACTGGCTACTATTGGCCCACCCTTTTCCCTGACACCCACAAATTGGTTATGACTTGCCATATGTGCCAAATTTTTTATGGCAAGAGATAAATTATACCTTTTTCCTTGCATCCCATCAGTGTTGAAGCTCCTATTCAAAAATGGGGTTTGGACTTCATTGGAGAGATCCACCCCACCTCATCTGCCCAACACAAGTGGATCCTCACTACCACTGATTATTTCACCAAGTGGATAGAGGCCATCCCTTCTAGGAATTCCACCGACTCAATCATTATCAAATTCCTTGAGACCAACATCTTGTCCAGATTTGGTTGTCCTAGAAATATCATTACCGATAATGATGATGCCTTTAAATCCAAAAGGATGGTTTACTTTTTCTATAAGTATCATATCACACTGGGGCATACCACAGCTTATTACCCTCAAGGTAATGGGCTAGCTGAGTCCTCCAACAAAATTCTAGTGAACATCATCAAGAAGTTGTTAGAACAGAACCAAAAATCACGGCATAGTAAACTATTGCATGCATTATGGGCTGATAGACTAACCACTAAGAAATAAATCAGTATGTCTCCCTATCAATTAGCCTATGGCATGGGTGCAGTCTTCCCAACATCCTTGGGAGTTCCAGTCATGAAGCTCATCCAAGAAGTACAATTAGAAGAGAATGACATGCAAAAGAGGCTGAACCAAACCATCCATTTGCAGCAGTCAAGGGAGGAAGTTTACAAAAGGACTCAAGCAGTGCAAGAAAACATAAAGAAGATATTTGAAAGAAGAACCAAAGAAAATGATTTCCATATTCGAGACACAGTGCTGAAATGGGATTCCAAGAGGGAAGACAAAGGTAAACATGGAAAATTTGAAAATTTGTGGAATGGTCCTTATATCATTCATTCAGTTAGAGGTAACAATGCTTTCCTTGTACAAGAGCTAGATGGAGTAGAGGTGTTCGGAGGTCCTGTCAATGGCAGGATGCTCAAACACTATTTTTTTCAAAGTTCCTAGTTTGAAGCTTTCATTCATTGTATATAACGTTGATTGATAGAAATCATAAAAAAAACACAAAAACAGTAAAAAGAAGGAAGAAGAGGGTAGGAAAAGAATAGGTACAGCCCCATACCCAAAAAGAGTACTGCTGAAAGTGTGCAAGCCTAAATGCCACTACTTTTTCAAAAATAAGGTCTTGTTCTATCATCTAGCCTAACCATGATTGAACTTGTTTTCAATTTGTTGCTGATAGTTTAGTGAAAGAGAGATTGTCAAAACATGTAAACTTGACTTGTCAGTAGGAATATATTAGGAAGAAAAGATACTGGTTCTCAATGCTCAAATCTGAACCAAAGAGAAGGATAGGGATAACTAACAAAAGATAGATCACTGCCCTCATGCTTTCTAGTTTTGTTTGTACAAAAATAATGTCTATGTGAAGCTTGTTCCAATGCCACAACCCATGGTAAATCAGATTGCCTAATCCTAGTTTAAACTATGTTTTCAATTTCATGTCAATAGATTAGAGAATGAAGTCTGTCAAACAGCTTAATCTTGATGGTCAAGTAGTCTAGGTAGAGAATAAAAGAGTTCACTAGCATAATCTAAACTCTTGGTAGTGATAAGGATACAAGTAGATAGTTTGTGTTTGCTTTCAAAAGAAAATAATGTCAAGGGTTTGCCAGTCTAACTGCACCCATGGAAGAAAAAATGTTAGGAAAAGTAGGGTGGGTAGGTAGAAATGAGCTTGAAGCAATCATATCTTTTAGATTCTTGAGGTCATAAATTCAAAGGGAAACATCATTAAATGAGAGAAGAAAAATTTTCCCAATGGATGAGGCATTGGTCTTCATCAACTCAGAGATTTGATATCTGAAGTTCTGGACACCTCTTGAAAAGGAGCTTCCCCCCCAAGTGGAGCCACTGTTAGTCATTAGTAATTTTTGCTATTTTATAGATGACTAAATGCTTTCCCAAGATTTCTATAAACAAGATTCATGAATATTGTGAGTTTTAGAAATCTCATTGTCTTCATTATCCTTAGGATAAAGTTTTCACTATTTCACTATTCTATCATGTCATGGTCATCTTACCACTCCTAGAAGACCCCTCATGGGCTCATGCCATTCATCTTCATCCTATTTTTCCACCATAACCTCATCACTCTTTTTTTCCTTTACCTCACCCCTCCACTTTCCACCTAGGATTACCAACCATCCTACTCTTTCCCATATTCACCAAATGCCTAAAACATTGATGGTCTAAAAACTATATCTGTAGGCTCTTTAGATAAATAAAGTACATTGGATTTTAGATCTTCAATACCTCAATTTGTCAAAAACTCTGTTTTTCATAATTGAAAACCCCAAATCAAGCTTTCAGCCAAAGGACAAGTCAAAAGAGCCTCCCAATAGGTCACTAGGGTTTCATAGGTTGTAGGGTTATCTTTGGTGTTCTAAATCATTTTTTTTCATGTGCTAAGAAGGTGAATCAAATGGGAAATAATGTCAGCACCTGTTTGTCCAAGATAGATCAAGAAAATCTCCAAGGAGGACTGCTTTGCCAAGGACAAAATTCTGCAAAGGGAACTATGCATTTTGACATTTCTGCAGGAGTGTCAAGGTGACTACTTGCAGGAAAATTGGTAAGGTAAGAGGCTTGCTCCTCATTATAAAATATAATTAACCAAATGGAAGAGGAAGCAGTCTATGTTCAAGAAAAATTAGGGTTTCTAGGCAATGATTGGGCTAGCAGTATGCCAAGAAAAGATCAAGGCAGCACATCACATGGATAGAGGTGTACCAGTACAACTAAGCATGAATTGAAGATTTTTTAGAAATTATAAATGGAAAGGGAAAAAGGTGAGGTAAATTGAACAAAAATGAATGAACTTGAAAGGGCTATAGAGAACTTAGAAGACAACACTATTGATTCTTCTCAAACAGCCCAAAAACCTAAGGTTTTGGAAAAATAGGCAAAGGGGTGAAATGAAGATGATAAGCCTCCATGATGACAGCATACAGAAGGTTTGAAGAGGCTATTGAAGGTGACTTCTACGGTTTTCCAAGGTAAAGTATTTCACTGCCTCAAAGGGAAAGCATGAAAGAGTATTAATACAAGGAAGGTCAAGCCTTCATTTTCAATCATTTTCACTCAAATGATCAAAGAAATAAAATCATAGGGTTGAGTTTCAAGATGGAAATCCAAGTTGATCATGAGGTGCTTGTTGTGTAACTAAATGTGTCAAACACCAAGAAACATCAGAAAGCTCAAATCAATATTGCATGGAACCTGCAAATCAGAAGTAGCCAAGGATGGATTTTGCATACCTAAGGATCAATGACAAAGAAAAAACCATGTTCTTAAGTCACCCACACTCAGAAAGGTCAAAAGAGGTAAAAACATGGTTTCAGTTTCACAAGGCAAGAAAAAATAGTTTTTTACAGTGCCAATACCCTCAAGGCTAAAGAAGGACCATTTCATTTCTCCAGCAAGCTACCACCAAGAGAAAAGAGCCACTGAAAAAGTTTTTCGATTCACCTACACAGCAAATGTAAAAAAGTTAGTGAGAGTGACAAAAAATTGAAAACATTAGCAAAGTGGGTTGTCGATTTAAATTTATTTCCCTAAAGATATAAAGAACCATTTTTCTCTCCTCCCATCTCATTTTGCATTTGAAAAGACAGTTAGATCCTTCTAAGAGAAATTTCTGAGTTTCAGAAGAAAATCGGGTAAGTCTACCTTGCACTATGTTTTCGAGCAGGCACTGCACTTATAGCTCGGTGCTGCGCATAGGGAATATTTCGCAGTGTAATTTTACACTGCACTATGCTTACAGGCGAACATGTTGCGCATTTAGGTGAGCACTACCCTTTCGTCCAGGAGGAGCCCGATAGGCATAGGAGGCATGCGGTGTTGCGCTCAGGAAGCCCGATAGGCCTACACGTGAGCAGCGCTACGCCTAGGAGGAGTCTGATAGGTATAGGAGGCATGCAGTGTTGCCCTCAAGAAGCCTGGAAGGCCTGCACGCTGGTAGTGCTATGCCCAGGAGGAGCCCGACATGCCTAGAAAGTGCCCAACACTGCGCTCAGAGAGGCCCAACTGGCCCAGACACATTCAACAATGCACGTAGGAGACCTGGCAAGCCTACATGCGGGAAGGCACTTCGCTTAGGGAAGAGGTGACCCGACAACATGTTCAGGCACTGTACCTAGGCCAGAAGCCTTCTCCCACTTGCAAAATTGCCAAAAAACACAAGGGATCACCTCCAAACTGTGTTCAAGGACCTGCAAAGAAGTTAAAAATTGGTAGGTGGCTGCCTTTCCTTTCCCTCCAAGTGGTTTTTATGATTTAATGGTTAAAGGAAAATTGATCAAACCCTACTAACTAGTGTTAGTCATCAGTAATTTTTTCTTCTCATGGATGACTAGATACTTATCCTAGATTTCTAGAAACAAAGTTCATGAACATTGTGAATTCTAGAAATCTCACTGCCTTCATTATCCTTAGGATAAATTTTTCACTATTTAATCATCCCATCATGTCAAGGTCAGCCCATTACTCCCAAAGGACCCATCATGGGCTCATGCCACTCATTATCACTATGTTTTTCCACCTCTGGCCCCAGACCTCTATTTTGTTTTGCCTAATTCCTCCATTGTCCATCTAAGGTTTTTTAGGGAATTTTTCTTGGTTTCATGACTTCCATGGTTAAATCATCAACAAGGCTTGTATTATGATGCTCTTACACTTCCTCCTATCCTTAATATACCTTCATAAACACTTCCCGTCACTCTTATCCCTCAAAATCATTGTTTCTCTACAAAACCTAGCCTATTGCTACAATTTGACACTTTTTCGAGACTAGGCATGTGTTTTGCCCTTTTGGACCCCTTCCCCTCACTCAATACTTCAAATTCCACTTTCCCCTACTCTCTAACTTCCATCCCTATTCCCAAAAATTTTCCCAAGAATTTATAAAACCCTTAACCCCTTCATTCCCCTCCCTCTACAAGGCAGTCCTAAGTCCCTTGTTTTTCCTACACCGAATCCTAATTTCCCCTTCCAACTAAGCTAGGTTTTTCCATGGAAAGGAGGCATAGGAGAAAATTATTCCTATTATAGATCATATCAGCAAACATAAACCCATACCAACTCATAAACATCAGGCCTCCATCATTTTCCAAGAATTTTTTCCAAGGGTCAAGTCATTTGCCACACCTAGAGCCAGTTTTGCTTAAAAATAAGTTTCTAGCCAAAAAGAGATGAATTTGGAAAAAATGAGAGAATTTTTTGTCCATCATATGGCCAAGAAGAAAAACCTCCTTCATTATTTACACAGGTATCATGGTTTGGGAGCAATGTCAAAAATACAGGTGTCAAAGGAGAATTTCTACACTGCTGGAGTGACCTTGGGAAACTCAGGTTTTCTCACCGCTTCAGTGTCCAAATGAATTTCTTGATGATTCAAATGACAAATATACTTGAATATAGTTCCAATCAAATATCAGAAGCTTAATTTTGAATTGAGGAAGGCATCCAAAAGTGGCCTGCACCAACACTCTACATTTATGCACCATCATTCAACACTTTTTGACCAGTGTTGGAAGAATCAGTGTTTGGATAGGTAAATGGACACCAAATGGAAAACCAAAAGTTTTTTTGGAAAGTAGACTCAACATTATTTCCAACTAGCTATCAAAGAGCTCATTCTGACACCAGGAAAGCCTCCAAATTCTCTTTACAACATGGTGTTATGCACCTGGAAAGTGGTGCTGCGCCCTTGGCCAGGAGGGCTTCCAAAGAAAATTAACCCCTCAGACCACTTCAAAGCCCTTTCAAGTTTCCTCCAAGGTTTTCTAAAGCTCTGATAGAGGTAATTAAATGTCCTAAACACATTTTCAAGCATTTTTTCATCATTTAGTTGAAAGAAGTTGATACCATAAGAAGAAACCCTTGGCTTGGACTTGAAATCATTGCCTATATGCTTACCTCATCTCCCTAGACAGAGTATTAGTCAAATAGGAGTCATTGAACTAATTGAAAAATTTTCATTCATCTAAGCCTATTACCACATCTATTCCTTTCATTCATTCCTTCCTTTCACTTGCAAAAGCTACCATTTCCTTTATCTTCCCTCCACCTCATTGCACATCAATGCTAAGGTTGCCAAAAATAGAGTTTTTCAAAATATCAGAAAGAAGCAAGGAAAAGAGCAATGGTGACAGTAAGGAGGATGTCACTGAGGTAGATAAATTCAATGCAAAGGTCAATGATGATGTAGGAAATGATGATACCAGTCATAAAAGAATTGAGTGTAGTGAGGCAAGTAGTGATGAAATATATAGCAGTAATGATGATGGCATTAGGTCAAGAAAGCAGGGAGCATTGTGTCTAAAGGAGATATCAAGGTGTTTAAGCTTGATTCAAACAAACAGTATTGTCAATGAAGAAACCAATGCAGAAACCACAAATATGGAGGTACATTAGCACCATTGAACATGAGTTGAAGGTTTATTAAACACTAGAAATGAAACCTTCATGATGAAAAAGAGGGCAAGTTTTAAGGTTTGGATATGATAGAGTGGGTAAGAACAAAGTGTTAAAACATGCAACAGGTAAAAGGAGATAAAATCCATCATATTAGTTACCTAAGAACAACAAAGCGGAAAAGTTTAGATGAGAAAAGATCTTTTTTTTGTTTAAAGTCACCACCTACAAAAGAAAAGGAAATATCAGCAAAGAGATGAAAATACCAAAAAAAAAACATTAGAAAAGGTGGTTTTCTAGCTTTAATTTATTTTTCCAAAGATATAAAAGCATCATCATTCACCACTCAAAACCGTTTTTTACTTGCAAAAAGGAGTAAGAGGTTTTCAAGGATAAATTCAGGGTTTTTGGCAAAGTTTCGGGCAGAAGAAGCCCTACGCTACGCTCCTAAAAATGGGCATTATGCTCCTGTTTGTGCTGCCTTTGCAAATTTCCATAGGGCGCTGTGCATAGGGACGTGTAGAGCAGCCCGACTGACCCGATGCTATGTGTTAGGTCTCTGTAATAAGCAAGATTGGTAAAGTCCGATCACAGAGTTAACATCATTTCAACCAACTTTGGGATTCTAGGATCTAGCCCTCCTGAATCCGGAGAGGGATCTCTCCAATATGTACAAAGATGGATATTGTCTTTGAAGTTTAGGGTGATGATATTAGGCTAGTTATGAAGGCCAAGGGTTTTGTTTGGTTTTCTCGGACGGTTGAACATAGCTGCTGCCTGAGGCGGAAAGATCTATATGCAAATATGTTCAAAGGTGAGAAGTTGCAAGAAAAAGAGTAAGCTTTGATCAAAAACAAAGATGATGGAAAGTTTTCAATCCATTGGGCTATGAAGTCATAAGAGGATTTAATTGAAACATTCAGGTTCAAGAGTGATATGTGGGGCAAGTCATCTATGCCTAAGGATCTCTTTAAAGTTTGATTTATGGAATGAAATGATACAATAAGAAAGGGAAATGACAGATGCAGAACAAAGAGTAGCCCAGGATCTGGTAAGTACTTTGAAACTATCCAGCCTTTGATCAAGCACTTAATAAAAACATAGAAGCAAACTAGGATCTGGTAAGTACTTTGAAACTATCCAGCCTTTGATACACTTCCAATAGAATACATTAAAAAAAAAACAGAGAGAGACACAAAGATCACACAAAATGGTTTAAGATCTGATAAGTACTTCGAAACTAGTCAGCTTTTAACACATCCTAAGGGAAGCAATAAAATAGTTAAGCAAACAAGAAAGGGACTCAGGGCTAACCTTGATTTCCTCAGTTCATCCTCACACAACATATATTGAAAGTAACATTCAAAAACAACATTCAGCTGTGACAAAAAGATGAGGGAACGCCAGCATCTCTGTACTTTGACTGAATTAAATCATTTCTAAATAACACAATTGAAGGAAAACATTTAAATAAATATTTCTCAGCCAGGGAAAGTTACTGATATACAGTAGGTCCTAACCCTGTTTAAACTGTTCTTTATAGTGGAAAATGGAACAAATTGAAAACAGAAACAAAATACAAGTTACAGTGAGAATAACATCACCATCAGCATAGACCAAGATCCCATAAATTAGCTTGTATCGATGATCCAAACCGGTTACAATCTTCACATCCAGTGTTTTAATCCATCTCTCTTCCCAACCTAACCTATCTACTACAAGCAGAGCTCCAAGAGCCTATGAAACCACTATTTACAATCAAGAGTTTTCTTCTCAGAGACAGTTACAATACTTCAGCAATTACATTCACAACCAACCAATCCAACCCCTCATTCATCTTCTACTGAAGTATTTATAGAAGGATGAGGAGGTGAGATCTGATAAAAAGATCTCAAATACAATTAATGCAGAATTTATGTCTTCCTGGCCCTTAGAGGCTTGATGAAGAAATCATATAGGTGTTCCACTGCATTAATGTGTTTACACTTATGAAGTAAGCTCGGAGGGAGCTTTTGTTTGACATTTGAGGCTTTGCGTACTATTAGGGTTACTCTGCAAACATTTCGTCATTAACTCTGGGGCAGAAATAACTTCTTTGGCTATTCCGAGGCATAATATCTGACCCTATTCAATAAATTCAGCCTCTGACTGAGCATTTTGAGGCAATAGGTGGCACAGCGGTGGTTGAGGAATCAATTTGCCTCAAAGTATGGAGGTGGAGGCAATATGTCTGATGAACACTTTTAGGTTTTCCTTTAATCTGTGTTCTGAGTCGGGGATTAGGCTTTTGATAACCGTCTTAGTCGTAATCCCCGCCAATCCGTCCACTAATATGCTGCTCTAGTTCATCTTGTCTTCAAAATCCGATACTCTTTCTCTGCGTTGATTTTGACGGTATTCCTTGCTGTGCAGGGCTGTGCAGGTAGAAAAAGGCATCAATGCCGTTGAAAACACTGATGAGACATGAAAAATGGCTTTGTAGGTGATTTCTACGGAGGAATCGAGACATAAAGGATCGTCACCCTCCAGGTCTGAGAAACCCTGTTTAAAACACGAACAAATGACTTCTTCCCTGCAAAATACAAAAAACACGTAAAAAACCTAGTTTATAGGTCAATCTGCTTTGGAGGGCGTGCGGGAAAATGGAGCAATCGGAGCCGTTGATCGTATTGCGATCAACGGTCGGGAGCGTTTCGGGAAGTCAGCGGGGGGAAAAGGTGGACTGTACAATGGAATCGGGATTTTGAATGGGAACCGTCAATCCGCAGAGATCGACGGCGGAGATCAGCTTTCAAACGCGCCGGGGGAAGTTAACGGGTAGGCAAGTCCGTTAAAGGCCGGGCAGAAGAAGCGATCAGCAACCGTCGGATGGGAGGGCCCAAATCCGACGGTGGAGGTGAATCCCGCTGCGGGGATATGGTCCGAAGAATAATGCGTGGGCAATGTGACAGCGAGGCAGTTTTGAGACGGGGCGGAGGACACGTGTCGACCAGCGTATGGAATCACTGGCCGACGGGATAAAACCGCCGAGGCTTGAAAGGCAGTGCGAAATGGAAATCGGTGGTTTCTAGAAAACGGCGTGGGGAAGGGGGTCCACCAGGTGAGGGGTGCTCCGCACCGTTGATCTGTGGGGCAGATCGACGGTTGAGTTTTAACATAATTTCTTTGGCGGAAAACTTTATGAAAAATAAAATAAACCCTATTTTTGCGTTTTACGAAGGTTTTTCAATGTCTTTCGGGCAGAAAATAAATTCCAAGAGTTAAGCGCCTGTCTGACTTAGCACGTGGTTCTGGCGTCGAGGCATATGGAGGAAGAAAAGGCAGGGGCTTAGCCTGAGGGGCTTAAGCCTAACGCATAGAAACATGTGTTTTCTATGGTTTTCCAAAGAATTTCAAAAGGAAATATGATTCTGATAAGGCTAAAAAATGGGTTTTTAACCTTGGGAAATGAGATTAATGAAGGGATAAGGAATAACATATGGTTTTGTGGGGTTTTTATGAATAAAAGGAAATTGAAGAATGAAGGTAAGATGGAAGCAAGGGAGAGGAAGAAAAAAGGATGCAACAGTACTTGACTAGGATTTTTTTGGAATATCAGAGGCTGGGAGAAGGAAAAGTATGAAGATCTAACCAGCAGCTTATGATTTTACCAACAGATTTCAAGCACCAACAACTTCAGGACTGAATTTGTTTCTTGAAGGCTGCACAGAATATTTAGCCACCAGCTGATATGATATAAAAATATAGGTGGCTAACAGTGGCTCCACTTAGGGATGGTGCCTTCTTGAAGGCATCAAGAATTCAAACTTGATTTCTCTGGAATGCTGACTGGTGCCTGACCTATTTCTTGCTCTTGCTTTTCTTTGACAAAAAATATTAGCTATGAAAAGAAAAATGAATTTCATCAATACAACTTCTACCTACCCAATCCTACTGATCTAACATTTTTTCTTCATCAGAGTGCACTTGGATTGGCAAACTCTTTACACAACATTTTATTCTTTTGAAAGCAGGAAATCTAATCTATTTCTACTCCTTATTTCTCCCTGAACTCAGATTAAACAGTTGAGCTCAGATATTTCTCTACCTAGTCTACTGTCTGTTGGGATTAAACAATCCAACAAACTTTCATTCTCTAAATTCTACAACAGAAATTTAAAAATAGTCAAGTCAAGATTGAGCTGTTTGACTTGCTATGATCTATGGCATAAAGACAAGTTGCACATAGATTATTATTTGCAGAAAATTTTAAATCAAAACAGAAGGCTTAAGATCTGAAAATTTCTTATTATGGCCTTCTCTTATTTTCACAGCTCTGTTTTTTCCTTTTCGGTGAGCTATCTTTGCCTTTCTTCTGGTTCAAGTTTTGAGCGGATCAGAACCAGGTCTTCTCTTTTATGACTCAGAAAATAAACAGTTTTGAGTCATCTTTCTCTTGGGAACTTTGGTTCAGATTTTGAGTTTGTTTGAACCTTAATTTCTATTCTAATCTATCTACTGATAAGCCAAGATTAAACAGTTTGGCCAATCAAATTCACTACCCTATCAGCAGGAAATTGAAAGCTAATTAGTCAAGATTAAACAGTTTGACTAACTAGAAGTGTGTTTTAAGGAGTGGCATTTAATCTTGCACACTTTCAGTTTTACTTCTCTTTTGGCATGGGGCCTTGCCTTTCTTGTTTTCATTTCTTCCCTCTTTTCTTTCTTTCTTTGTTTTTGTATTTTTTTATTTTTCATAACTTTGAATGCAATGATGGATGAAATATTTACAGTGGAAAAAAGGTAAAAAGGCTTCAAAACATGAAATAATTTAATAAAGGTAATGCTTAAGCATCCTGCCATTGACAGGACCCCCAAACAATTCTGTTCCATTCATCTCTTGTAGGAAGAATGCGTTGTTTCCAGCAACTGAATGAATAGAGTAAGGGCCCAGCCATAGATTGTCAAATTTACCATGCTTTCCCTTATCTTCCCTCTTTGAGTCCCACTTTAAAACTTTGTCCCCAATCTTGAAATTGCTGGCCTTTGTTCTTTTGTCAAATATCTTCTTGATATTGTCTTGCTTCTGCAATGCTTTGTTGTACACTTCCTCTCTGGTTTGCTGAAGATGTATGGTCTGATTTATTCTTCTGATTATGTCATTTTCTTCAGTCTGCAACTCTTGAACTAACTTCATAACTGGTACACCAAGGCTGTTAGGAAATATTGCATCTGTACCATACACAAGCTGGAAGGGTGACATGCCAATCGATTTCTTCAAAGTTAATCTGTCAGCCCAAAGTGCATGGATCAGCTTTGTGTGCCAAGACTTTTTGTTGTCCTCCAACAGTTTCTTTATTATGTTCACTAAGCTTTTGTTGGAAGACTCTGCAAGTCCATTACCTTGAGGGTAATAGGTTGTGGAATGTCCCAATGTTATTTGGTACTAGTGACATAATTCCACCATTTTCTTTGATCCAAATGCTGTTGCATTATCTGTGATGATCTTGGTAGGACAGCCAAATCTGGAAAGAATATTGGTTTCTATGAATTTTATGATAATAGAATCATTGGCCTGCCTACAAGGAATGGCTTCTATCCACTTAGTGAAATAGTCTGTGGCGGTAAGGATCCACCTGTGCTGGGCAGAGGATGGTGGATGGATTTCTCCTATGAAGTCAAGTCCCCACTGTTGAAAAGGGGCTTCAACAGTAATTGGATGCAGAGGAAGGGGTAGTAATTTTCTCTTGCCCTCAAACAATTGGCATTTATGGCAAGTAGTTGTCATTTTGTGTACATCAGGAAAAAGGGTGGGCCAATAGAAACCAGCCCTCAAAATTTTGTTGGCTGTTGACTTCCAGTACAAATGGCCTCCACACTCTCCTTCATGGAATTCCTGCTTAACTTTTCTTGCATCAAACTCAGGCAAACATTTAAGCAATAGACCACTTGCATTCTTCCAATAAAGACATTTATCAATAATGCAATAGTTTACAGCTTTTAACTTTAGGAATCTTGCCTTTGTTTTGGATAAACCAGGAGGTGTATTTAGATTAAGCAAAACATAAACAATATCAGTGTACCAAGGAGAATTTGCAAAATGATCTTCAACAATGGGAGTTGAGAATTCTTCTTGGTTATCCAAAGCATGAATCATATTAATATCAAGAAGTTCACAATTTGATTCAGCCATTAATTTAGCTAAACCCTGGCCTTTGATGAGCTTAGTGGGTTTTATCTCTAAATCATATTCAAGAATAACATCAATCCACTTACCTCTCTTACCATCTGGATCCTGGGTTAGAATGTCTTTTACAACCGAATTTGGGACAAAGGCAATGATGTGTGAGTGAAGGATGTATACTCTGAAGTCTTTCAAAGCCTTTACCAAAGCAAAAGCTTGTTTTTCCATAATGTTATACCTCAAAGGGGCATCCCTCAATGCCTTGCTAAAGAATGCAATGGGCTGCTCTTGTCCTTGTGGATTTTTCTGTAAAAGGACAGTAGCTATAGTATGTTCTGATGCAAATGAGAAGATATAAAAATCTTTTGAAAAATCAGGACTTATGAGAACCGATGTTTTGGTTAACGCTTGTTTCACCAGTTCAAAGGATGTCTTTGCTTCTGAGGTCCATTTTACCCCTTGCTCCTTCTTCAACATGTTTGTGATATTCCTAAGGAGCTCAGCCAAGTTGGGGATGAACCTTCTCAAAAAGTTAATCTTTCCTATGAAAGACTGCAACTCTTTGATATTTCAAGGATGAGAGATTTTCAATATGGCCTCAATCCTCATGGGATCAATCTTTATGCCCTGCTCGGAAATGATATGCCCAAGAAGCTTACCTTCTTGGAGACCAAATAAAGTCTTCTTGGGGTTCAAAGATATCCCAAATCTTCTGCACTTCTCGAAAACTTTCCTCAAATGTTCTAAGTGTTCTTCATCTGTTTTTGAAAACACAGTTACATCATCAAGATAGATAATGATGAAGAAGCCCAATTCTTCCGAGAATGCTATGTCCATGGCTCTTTGAAAGTTTGCTCCAGCATTCATTAGACCGAAAGGCATTTTCACATACATGAAAGTGCCCCAGGGTGTAGTGAAAGTTGTCTTTAATTGATCATCAGGGTGGACTAAGACTTGATTATACCCTGAATAGACATCTAGCAAAGAAATTCTTTTAGACCCCACCACTCTTTGTAAAATATGGTCCATTTTGGGCAAAGGGTAGTTGTCTTTTAATGAAGCTCTGTTTAAATTTCTAAAGTCTATACAAAGCCTGATTTCTCCAGTCTTCTTCCTAACAGACACCAGATTAGATACCCACTCAGAATATCTAATAGGGACAATAATACCAGCATTGTGCATCTTCATGATTTCCTTCTTAACCAATGGTAACTGGACCGGGTTTATTCTGCGCAGTTTCTGTTTGAATGGTTTTTGGTTTTCTTTAAGAGGGATTTTGTGCTGTATTATTTTAGTGTCATAGGACTTAAGATCTTCGTAACTCCATGCAAAAACATCAGAAAACTCTTTGAACAGCTCCAAGTATTTGAGTTTAATGTGAGCTGGTAAAGTTTTGGACAGTTTGATCATTTTCGGTTTTTCCTCACTGCCTATATTACATTCCTCCACCTCAGTTTCTACAGGTTCCAGTTTAGGTTTATTTGCCACATCGTTAAAGTCAAATAGTTCTTCTAGAGGGGCCAAACCATTGGGCAAACTATCACCTTCAGAGTGCAGAGTTTCCAATTCCTCTATTTCAGAGTTTGCACTTAATTCTGTTTGGTTTCTAAGTTCGATAGTCTGAACGTTTATATCTACCAGCTGTGGAGACGGTTCTTCTTCACCAAGAAAATTTTCTTCACTGCAATCTGTATCATAATCTGAATCTGAACTATGGAGTTCAAACTCATTTCTGAATTGCATGAAGTCTTCTATTTGTTTATCTCCATCAAACACCTACCAATATTTCTTGTTATCCGGGATAGCTGGTCTGAATTTTATCTGAGCTGTGTCATCATATAGCATTGGGTAGGTTCTAGCAGCAAAGGCTAAATTGTGGGCTGCAATGTTTCTTTTTCTTGGGACAAAAGTCAGGGTGGACTCTTCAAATGTCTTTAAAAGATCCATGACATCATTCCTGTAGGCCCTAAGTCTGGGGTGATTTGCATTATACTCCCCGTTAACTTGCCTAATGATTAATTCGGAATCCCCATATACATTGATTTTCTTGGCACCTAACTTTTTCAAGAGATGCAAGCCTAAGAGAAGGGATTCATATTCTGCTATGTTGTTGGAACACTGAAAGTTTAATTTATATGAAATACACTCTGTATGATTATTTTCAGTGTTAGTAATCCAGACACCTGCACCAGCATTTGTTTTGGTGCATGACCCATCAAAATACATAGCCCAGAGAGGAACATTTTTGGTTTGGCGAATGGGCTCTGTATCCTTTGATTCCTCAGGTTTTTCATCGGGTTGAGGATTGTCCTTCTAACTGCCAAGTTTTAAGTTCAAAGGATTGATGGCTTGCAGTTCAAGACCTGTATTTAGTTTGCCAAGATTTTTAGACATAATAGACTATTTCGGCAATTCAGCGTTGTGTTCCTCTTCCTCCGTTTCAGCCATTGATTCTGTTGAAATGATTTGTTCTGTAAGTGCTTCATCATTAAACATGATAAAAGAATCAAGGCTTGTGCTTACAACGTACAAAGGAGAGTTTTGAGGCTGGTCTTGACTTGTCACTGTGTATTGCATGTGGGTTTCCCTGTAAAGTCTTCTAGTCTGATTAAAAACAGGGATAGTCGCATAGGTCATGTCCATTTGCATGGTTCCTTGTAACTTAGCCCCCCAAGATCTTGATAAAAGCATTCCATACTTTGGGGGGACATCAGCTACAACAACATCCATGACTAAACATTTGGCTAGAATCTAGGCTAAGTTAACACAGAGATCTTTTATCAATCCTAGACATTTAACTCTGCTTGAGTCAAAGGAGTACAAATCTTTGTAAGGTCTGGTAATTTCAAGACCCAGGCTTTCCATTACATCTTTTGGCATTAAATTATGGGAAGCACCTGAGTCATGCATAGCGTTGTGCAGAATTTTGTCATGAATGTTTAAGCTTACGTAAAAGGGAGGGACAAGACCCTCTTGAAACTTTCCTTCAATCTTTGGACCAAAAATAAGCTCTGGTTGGTCATCATTAAGATTGAGTGAATCTTCATTATCTTCTAAGTTCAAGGCTTTCAAAATTTTGGACCTATATACATGTTGGGCAGCTAACTCAGTCAAAGGAACAGAAATTTTGATTTTTGAGATTTCCTGTTCCAGGTTGAAAAGGTTTTGACTCTTTAAAGCATTGAGTTCAGCCTTGTTTACTGCCACTTGATCAGCAATATCAGCTTGCTGATTCGGTTTATCTATAGTTGAAACAGTTGTTTTACCAGGAGTACTAACCGGGGTGTTAGTACTGCTAATGTTTGCACTCTGTTTTTCAATATTTTGAGTGTCTTTCTCTTTACCATTACCAGAATTATCAGCCACTGTTTTGTCTTTTTGTTTGATTGTTTTAGACCTGGTTGCAGTGCTGTTTTGAGAAGGCTTGTCAGAGGTTTTATTGTTGGAGGTTTGTTGATTAGATCTACTTCTAAGTTCATATTGCTTTGAAGGTTCTATGACAGCGTTTTCCATGTTTTGATAATAATTTTCATTATCATCTCTTTTATCATCGTAAGGCGTATAAAGACCTTGTTTTCTATCATAATGAACCTCAAAGTCATCATCATCTATCCCAAATAAGTTTATATCATCTTCCTCTGTTAATTGGTCTATTTGTTCAACCTCACTTAAAAAGTTTTGATGGAAGGGAGGAATGATCTGTTGATCATCTTCCCTGGGTCTGTTCGGAGGTTGATTTCTTCTAATATTCTGGTTCTGGTTTTGATTTCTGCTTTGAGGAGCGTTTTGATTTAGATTTTCTTGCGCTCGCTCTAGAATGCTCATTTTCTTCATCATTTCTTCCATCATTCTCTCCATCTTTGAGCTTGAAGTGGAAGGTGTGGATTCCTCTCTAAAAGATACTCTCTTTTCAGCTTTCATCCTTGCTCTCTTCTCCATTAAGTTCACTTCCACAGAAAGAGCACCTCTTTGCATATCTTCAAGGGTTGCAAAAACTCTTTCCCTGAGTGAATATGTCATGTCGGGATCAAACCCTTCAGGAAGTTTGTTCAAAGCTGAGCCCTGAGGAGGTTTTAGTTCGGGGGGAAAGTGCGTTATAAACACTGTTAAATCTGGTACAATAAGCTTGTACACTTTCCCCAGGGTTCCTATGGAGATTGTTATAATCGGCAAGGACTTGGAGTGGATTCTTCCTCACTTCCCATTTGTTTAGGAATGTTTGATGGAAGCCTTGGAGATCATTAATACTGTGGGGGGTTAAACTTTTAAACCATTTTCTTGCTTCTCCCCCCAAACTTTGAGCAAATAGTCTAAGTTTGACAGAATCATCATCAATTTCATTTCTGTCAAAGTAGTCATTCATCTTATCCACATGTTGAGATGCTGTTATAGTATTGCTAGCATCATATAATGGAATTTTGGACTGATAGTCCTGAGGAAGATTGACTAGTGGTACAGGAAGGACTAAGGGAGCATACCATGCTGCCATGATATGTGGTGGGGGTGGATTTACAAGAGGAAGTGTGGTTTGAAGTGGAGTGGTTTGAATAGTGGATGACGAATGAACAGAGGTGGATGGAACAGCTGTAGATTTCTGAGCTGATCTTGGATAAGAGGCACCTAGATTATGTAGAAAATGTAAATCAGGAGGTGTTGATTCTCTATCCCCCAGGGGTTCACTTGCTTCAGGAGATGAAAGTGAAGGCTCAGGATCTAGCTGATCGAAATCGCCAAATGACCTAGTCCTGAATGGGTTCAATAAGTCAGTTTGTGATTCCTGGAGAGCTGAGAGATTTTCAGGGACTGAATTAGCTCTTAGGGGTGATCTGAAAACAGTTGAAAAATGTATCTTAGGAGACTTCCTAAGAATTCTTTCTGGGTTATCAACTATCTCAGGTGGATCAGGGTCAGGATGGGCTCTAGTGTGGATCTTTTTAGGAGCCACAATGTTTGTATGCTTAGACCCAATAAAACAAGAAAAGTTCAACCAGATATGACAATCTTTGGGAGGTTAACTAATATATTTTCACAATTCAAATCCTACAGCCTTATAACCAGGTTTGAAGGACATTGTAAGGATGAGGGTTCTTCCCAGTGAAGTCTTAAGGCCTGCTCAGGATTGTGGAGTCGCCAGGTGGAAAGTCTAAAATGATTTCAAATGGGTACACTGTCCACCACTGTGTTTGTGAAACCCTCCTTTTCAAGGATATCTCAAAACACAACAAACTCTAACCGGAGATTGACTAGGAGGGAATTCACCAGATATGTCACCTCTAAAAGAGGATGAGATCCGGAGGTTACCTGGCCCTTTCCAGACTCTGTCTAAGAGTAAAGAGTAAAACACATCAAAGATATAAACAAGGTATCAAAAACTAGTGTTTTACTACCAATCTGAAATGTTTTTGGTATTTTCTGAATTGTTTTTATTTGTGGTTTAAAAAGAATGCCCTAACCTTGCCTCAAAAATTAGCTACGGTTATGAAACAAAGACAGTCTATCCTTATGGCTAAGCCAGCTGATTTTCCAAGGTTAGATAAAAACTTAAAAGAATCCTAGGGCTGACCTAGTTTGTCACTGATTCAAACAAGTTCCATCTTGATTACCATGTCCTGGTAGTGCCTTGAAAAGGCTGCTTTTAACTCTCAAGGTTTTATGATGATTCTGGGTTCGATTCCCCAGTGGAGTCGCCAGAAATGTTAGGTTCTGGTGGCTCAAGCTGGTTAATAAAGCAAATGCTCTAAGAACCAGAACGCAAGGTTCCTTTATGAATAGATTTGAATGTGAAAGATTCTGAGTTGTTCCCCAGTGGAGTCGCCAGAAATGTTAGGTCTCTGTAATAAGCAAGATTGGTAAAGTCCGATCACAGAGTTAACATCATTTCAACCAACTTTGGGATTCTAGGATCTAGCCCTCCTGAATCCGGAGAGGGATCTCTCCAATATGTACAAAGATGGATATCGTCTTTGAAGTTTAGGGTGATGATATTAGGCTAGTTATGAAGGCCAAGGGTTTTGTTTGGTTTTCTCGGATGGTTGAACATAGCTGCTGCCTGAGGCGGAAAGATCTATATGCAAATAGGTTCAAAGGTGAGAAGTTGCAAGCAAAAGAGTAAGCCTTGATAAAAAAGAAAGATGATGGCAAGTTTTCAATCCATTGGACTATGGATTCATAAGAGGATTTAATTGAAACATTCAGGTTCAAGAGTGATATGTGGGGCAAGTCATCTATGCCTAAGGATCTCTTTAAAGTTTGATTTATGGAATGAAATGATACAATAAGAAAGGGAAATGATAGATGCAGAACAAAGAGCAGCCCAGGATCTGGTAAGTACTTTGAAACTATCCATCCTTTGACCAAGCACTTAGGAAAAACATAGAAGCAAACTAGGATCTGGTAAGTACTTTGAAACTATCCAGCCTTTGATACACTTCCAATAGAATACATTAAAAAAAAAACAGAGAGAGACACAAAGATCACACAGAATGGTTTAAGATTTGATAAGTACTTCGAAACTAGTCAGCTTTTAACACATCCTAAGGGAAACAATCAAATAGTTAAGCAAACAAGAAAGGGACTCAAGGCTAACCTTGATTTCCTTAGTTCATCCTCACACAACATATATTGAAAGTAACATTCAAAAACAACATTCAGCTGTGACAAAAAGATGAGGGAACGCCAGCATCTTTGTACTTTGACTGAATTAAATCATTTCTAAATAACACAATTGAAGGAAAACATTTAAATAAAGATTTCTCAGCCAGGGAAAGTTATTGATATACAGTAGATCCTAACCCTGTTTAAACTGTTCTTTATAGTGGAAAATGGAACAAATTGAAAACATAAGCAAAATACAATTTACATTGAGAATAACATCACCATCAGCATAGACCAGGATCCCATAAATTAGCTTGTATCGACGATCCAAACTGGTTACAATCTTCACATCCAGTGTTTTAATCCATCTCTCTTCCCAACCTAACCTATCTACTACAAGCAGAGCTCCAAGAGCCTATGAAACCACTATTTACAATCAAGAGTTTTCTGCTCAGAGACAGTTACAATACTTCAGCAATTACATTCACAACCAACCAATCCAACCCCTCACTCATCTTCTACTGAAGTATTTATAGAAGGATGAGGAGGTGAGATCTGATAAAAAGATCTCAAATACAATTAACGCAGAATTTATGTCTTCCTGGCCCTTAGAGGCTCAATGAAGAAATCATATAGGTGTTCCATTGCATTAATGTGTTTACACTTATGAAGTAAGCTCGGAGGGAGCTTTTGTTTGACATTTGAGGCTCTGCGTACTATTAGGGTTACTCTGCAAACATTCCGTCATTAACTCTGGGGCATAAATAACTTCTTTGGCTGTTTCGAGGCATAATATCTGACCCTGTTCAATAAATTCAGCCTCTGACTGAGCATTTTGAGGCAATAGGTGGCACAACGGTGGTTGAGGAATCAATTTGCCTCAAAGTATGGCGGTGGAGGCAATATGTCTGATGAACACTTTTAGGTTTTCCTTTAATCTGTGTTCTGAGTCGGGGATTAGGCTTTTGATAACCGTCTTAGCCGTAATCCCCGCCAATCCGTCCACTAATCTGCTGCTCTAGTTCATCTTGTCTTCAAAATCCGATACTCTTTCTCTGCGTTGATTTTGACGGTATTCCTTGCTGTGCAGGGCTGTGCAGGTAGAAAAAGGTATCAATGCCGTTGAAAACACTGATGAGACGTGAAAAATGGCTTTGTAGGTGATTTCTACGGAGGAATCAAGACATAAAGGATCGTCACCCTCCAGGTCTGAGAAACCCTGTTTAAAACACGAACAAATGACTTCTTCCCTGCAAAATACAAAAAACACGTAAAAATCCTGGTTTATATGTCAATCTGCTTTGGAGGGCGTGCGGGAAAATGGAGCAATCAGAGCCGTTGATCGTATTGCGATCAACGGTCGGGAGCGTTTCGGGAAGTCAGCGGGGGGAAAAGGTGGACTATACAATGGAATCGGGATTTTGCATGGGAACCATCGATCCACAGAGATCGACGGCGGAGATCAGCTTTCAAACGCGCCGGGGGAAGTTAACGGGTAGGCAAGTCCGTTAAAGGCCGGGCAGAAGAAGCGATCAGCAACCATCGGATGGGAGGGCCCAAATCCGACGGTGGAGGTGAATCCCGCTGCGGGGATATGGTCCGAAGAATAATGCGTGGGCAATGTGACAGCGAGGCAGTTTTGGAACGGGGCGGAGGACACGTGTCGGCCAGTGTATGGAATCGCTGGCCGACGGGATAAAACCGCCGAGGCTCGATAGGCAGTGCAGAATGGAAACCGGTGGTTTCTAGAAAACGACACGGGGAAGGGGGTCCACCAGGTGAGGGATACTCCGCACCGTTGATCTGTGGGGCAGATCGACGGTCGAGTTTTAACATAATTTCTTTGGCGGAAAACCTTATGAAAAATAAAATAAACCCGATTTTTGCGTTTTACGAAGGTTTTTCAATGTCTTTCGGGCAGAAAATAAATTCCAAGAGTTAAGCGCCTCTCTGACTTAGCACGTGGTTCTGGCATCGGGGCATATGGAGGAAGAAAAGGCAGGGGCTTAGCCTGAGGGGCTTAAGCCTAACGCATAGAAACATGTGTTTTCTATGGTTTTCCAAAGAATTTCAAAAGGAAATATGATTCCGATAAGGCTAAAAAATGGGTTTTTAACCTTGGGAAATGAGATTAATGAAGGGATAAGGAATAACATATGGTTTTGTGGGGTTTTTATGAATAAAAGGAAATTGAAGAATGAAGGTAAGATGGAAGCAAGGGAGAGGAAGAAAAAAGGATGCAACAGTACTTGACTAGGATTTTTGTGGAATATCAGAGGCTGGGAGAAGGAAAAGTATGAAGATCTAACCAGTAGTTTATGATTTTACCAACAGATTTCAAGCACCAACAACTTCAAGACTGAATTTGTTTCTTGAAGGCTGCACAGAATATTTAGCCACCAGCTGATATGATATAAAAATATAGGTGGCTAACACTATGCATAGGGACGTGCAGAGCAACTCGATGGAGCCGGCACTATGCATTTAGTCCAGCAAACACGTTTCAACCTTGTTGATTGTGTGTGCAGCCTTGCTGATTGTGCATGCAGCGTTGTCGACTGTGTGTGCGACCTTGCCTACTGTGCGTGTAGCTTTGCCAACTATGCGTGCAGCCTTGGCGATGGTGTGTGAATCCTTGCCAACAATACGTGCAACCTTGTTGACTGTGCATGCAGCCTTGCCGACGGTGCGTGTCACCTTTTCGACTGTGCATGAAGCCTTGTTGACTATGCGTGTAGACTTGCCAACTGGGTGTGCAGCCTTTCCAACGGTGCGTGCAGCCTTACCGACTGTGTGTGCAACCTTGCCGACTACGCGTGCATCCTTTCCGACCGTGTGTACAGCCTTGCCGACTATGCGTGCAGCCTTGCCGAATGTGCGTGCAGCCTTGTTGACTATGCGTGCAGCCTTGACAATGACATGCGCAGCCTTGCACAGTGTTGTGCGTGCAGCCTTGTTGACTATGCGTGCAGCCTTGACAATGACATGCGCAGCCTTGCACAGTGTTGTGCGTTCAGCCACCCAACTGGTCCAGTGCTGCATGCTTGTACATTTTCTTCTGCTATGAGGAACAAGTGGAGATGAAGAAGGTCAAATTAGAAGGGGACCTAGAACCTTGACTCTAAAGAAGGCCTTGGAAAGAGAAAGAGAGCAAAAATTAGCCCTAACGGAACAAATTTCTCTCCATGAACTCCTTGCAATATAAATTGAACATGATAGGGAATCATGGCTTTAGAGGGCCAACATACACCTTGAGGCCAAGCCGGAGAAAGATAAAAAAGGCTTGGAGTTGTAAAGAAGAATGATTAAGCATTATGCCCAAAGAAACCAATTTGCAAGGGTAAAAATTAAAAAGGCCCAAAATGAGATCCAAGCACTAAAAGAAGAAAAGAGCCTAGCTAACCTTGGTATTTTGGATGAAGCTTCTCTACAGGTCTCCCAAGACCCATGAGGCATACTTCGACCAAACTAGGAGAATTTTGACAATTTTTTTTTTTTTTGGGGCAAATTTTGAGGCTAGGAGTGCAACACACCTGGTGCTATGCTCTTTTTTAGGGCATCTTCAGGAGGAAAGGTTTACATTTTTAGGTTTCTCATTGTTATCCACCTATAAAATTCCGACATGTCAAGTGGTGGCTAAATCATTTTTGGACAGCCTTCAAGAAACAATTTTATTGATAAAATCGTTGCTGCTTAAAGTCTTTTGATAATATCCTATCCTTTGGATAATCATCACTGTTGTTCCCCTTACTGAACTCAGAAATTCTGTTGTCATTACATGAAGAAAAACTGCTGCAAAATCCCATTTTTTCCCCTCCTTCATTCAAAACTAACCTTCATTTTTACCGCTTTATTCCCCATGAAATTCCTCCGTTTTTCATGATTTCCCTTCTTCCCTTCATGAAAATCCTTTTTACAAAATCTAAAACTCATTTTTAGATTTTACCAAAACCCCCAAATCCATCAAAAACCTTGGAAAAATTCATAAAAATAAGTTCGTTCAAACTATGGACTTAAGCCCCTTTGGGACGAGTCCTAACCACTTCCCCTCCATACGCCTTGGTGCTGGAACCAGGCACTAAGTCCTTGTGGCGCTTATCGCATCGGAAAATTTTAATGGTTAGATTGAAAAGCCCAAGCCCAAAGTTCTGATTGTGATTGGCCCTTTATTGTATATGCCACGGGCCTATTATCATCCCATATAGACCAAGGCCCCGTAGTCGGGAGCCTATCCATTTCATATATATAAACCCGCACTGACGCATAAAAACCTTTATTTTCAGTTTCAAATTTGGTTTTCCTATGTTTTAAAGGGTTTTTCGCCGGTGCGTAAGTTGAAAAATCCGACCGTTGATCTTAAGCAAATCAATGGCCCGCGTAACATCGCATCGCAAGCTTCATCGGGCGCATTATATTTCTTTCCCCAATTGGTCTTTCCCCCAATCAATCGAGAGTCATTGATTTCCCCCCGACCTTCCCTGATCCAATGGTCCTCATTCACTCCGATCACAAGTCTTACCTCCACTTCAAAATCCTCTGATTCATGCCTGACCATTGATCTATAACCGATCAACGGTCAGCGCTTAATCGCATCGCAAGTTTTCAGCACTGTGCAATTTCTTTCCCCACCAATTGAATGCCTCTGATTGCATCTAGACCATCCATGTGTCTAGATCGGACATTCTAGATCGCGTTTCCCACCTTTGGTTAAATTTATGCGGCCCCGCTCATAATGTTTTTCGGCCAATTACAGCCGTTGATCTCTACAGATCAACGGTCCTCCTTCATCCTTCCTCCACCTGTATATTTTTTCATGTTATCCCCAGATTTAATCCTGACCATTGATCTATTCGATCCAATGGCCCAGATTGAAACCATCGCCTTTGCTTCCGCCCGCGCATCTAATCCATATCGCGCTTATTCTCCACCATCGGATCTCAGACCCCAGATCCGATGGCCCACATCACAAGTCGCATAACTTTAAGCATGGAAGTTAATCTCCTAAAGGTCACATGATATAAGTGGTTTCCTGATGCCAAGTGTCGGGCAGGGACTCATATCGTGTTCCAAAAGGAAAAACTGCCTACCCACCTTCTCTCCACGCGAAACCCGTGGTTTTAAGTCCCGAAACCACTTTCCCCTCTTTTTATTTTTAATTCATCATGTGCCCACTCAACCATTGATCTTTATGGGTGGATCTAATCCAACGGCTCATATTCATCCCGAAGCCCCAATTTCTTCTCCTTTGTATTTTATCCCCGCCAAAGGGAATTTCGCCTATTTCCTTTTCATTTCTTCTATTCTCCAAATAAAGTGACTCATTTACTTTATGTACTCACAACCAATCCAAACCGACTATCTCTGCGTGATCGATGGATCTGACTCATTTTCTCCCTCTTCTCTCCTTCCTGACCTCCTCTAAACTAATCTACACCGTTGGATGATGCCATCCAACGACCATGGTCTCTCCCTACACCCTCTGAAGCAGTTAAACCCACAACACACGATTTCTTAATATTTTGTGTGTTTTGCAGGTTTAAATGGTTTTTCCATTTTATTAAAGGAAAACTAAAGGCTCAGATGACGATCCCCCACACCTTTGTGCATACAGAAAGACCATTCCAAAGGGTTCCACTACACGTTTCATCAACGCTTCATGGGCATTGATGCCATACGAGCCTTGTGCGGCCCTGCACATCAACAAGACATAGTGAATGAAATCACAATCAAAGAGTATCAGTGTTGAAGATTAAAACACAGCAGAAACAAAATATTGAAGAAATATTTGTGGGGATTACAACTAAGATTGATTATCAAAAACCTAATTCTCCAAATTAAAACACAATTAAAGAAAATCATAAGTGTTTATCAGATAGAAAGGCCTCCACTACCACATCTAAGGCAAATTGATTCCTCTCAGCTACCACAAGGCCACCTGTGCCTCAGAGCATTCAAACAGAGGCCGAAGTTATTGATCAAAATAAGATATTTGCCTCAGTGCAGCCAAAGATTTAATTATGCTAAGGGAACTTAATGCAAAAAAATATCAGCAGAGTTATTACATCCTAAAACAGAGATTAAAAGTCAATAAAAGCTCTCATCGAGCTTAAATCTTAAATGTAAATCAGTTAATACAGTGAGAATATCTGTACGCTTCTCCATTGAGCCCCTCAAAGACCGAGAAGTCATTAGTCTGTATTAATTTCCCTAGGAGATCTTTATCAGTTCTCACCTCCTCATTCCTTCTATAAATACTCCTGTAGAAGATGAGAAAATGTTGCTTGGTTGGTGTTTGATCACTATTTGTAATACTAAAACTCTCTGAAATAATACATAGTCTGTTGAGGTTAAAGAAGAAATTGAAGTCTTGGAAGCCCTGATGATTTCGTTGCATGCTTTTTCTTGAGAAGGCTCTATCATTGGATCCATGAGCTTGGCTGTTGGTGAAGTATTCTGAACTATGTTATGTTTTCCCTAGTTTTCATTTTGTTCCATAAATTCTTACTACAGTAGGATGAAAGTTTTAGGCTAAGAAATGACTCTTGGAAGCACCTTAGACCTGTTTATCCTTCACTGTTTTATGTTTTCTTCTGCTGAAGTATTTTAGAGTCTTTAATCTCTCTCTTTAGTCTTCATGCTTGTTTATTTCCTTAATAGTTTGAAAATTTGGTTTCAACATGATTTATGGTTCTCCCTGCTTGTCTGCTGCCACTTAAAGACTATTATTGAAGTCTCCCTTTGAAGTTTCTTTGTTTACAGTGAGCCAAGGAGGTCTGTTCTGATCTTACCCCTTGTCCTTGCTTGAACAGTTGGCTTAAATGTCTTCATAGTTGTGATCATATATGTATTTAGGTGTTCCCTCTTCTATGATCATAATTATCAATGAATATTTTATGTTTTCTGAGTCATTTGAAATAAAATCTTTGAGGAAATAGGGTGTTTCTCGAATCTTAGATTTCATTTTAAAATTTGTTTTGAAGTCATTATTTGCTTGAAGTGTGATTTTTAGAATTCATGGTTAGCCGTGTCTATTAAATAGCTCTTTATTTTTCAAGTAGCGTTTTCAATTTCCCTTTGTTGATAATTAAACTTCTCTTCCCAAACCATTGATGTCCATCTCATTCCAAAACTAAAGGATCCTGCGGCCAAGTTAGATTTTCCCTTTGATATCCCATATCCACTGATAAGTTTTTTATGATCTCTTTTTGATTCCATTGCCCAATGAAGCTGACATTTCCCCTTTATATCTATCTTTCCTAAACCTTTCATGTTCTGCTGGATCATTCCAACCAAACAAACACGCAAACACCTACACTTAATAGCTAGTCTAAAACCAATACTCTAAGCACACAAGATAAACCTTTGCAAAAAAATATTTGAGAGATCCCTCTCTGAGAACAGGAGGACTAGATCCTGTAACTCTAAATATTGGTTCTAATGTTTTCTTCTCTTTTGATTTTCCAAACTATCAAAACACGAGACACCAACATAATGGCGATCACGGTGGGACGTACTGAGAATACAGTGGTTTGAAAATACTTCTTAAAACTCTTTAGGCCCTTAAATTGATAAAGAACACCTTCTGGACTTATCCCACCACTCACACCAACATAATGGCGATCACGGTGGGACACCGAGTAAATCCTTAAAAAAAACATTCCCTATCCAGTATAACATAAGTAACCTTCTTCAAGCACTGCCCAACAAAAATGGTAATTATGATAGGACTTAATTGAATCAGTGACAAACTAAGTAACCCTTAGGATTCCTGTAAGACCTTATCAAACCTTGAAGAAGCCAGTTACCAAGCCATAAGAGTAAACTCTATTTGTTTGAACACCTTAGCTAAGTGTTAAATCAGACTTAAGACACTCTCTTAACCTATAAGACCGAAATAACTCAGAAAAACCCAAAAACATTTCAATTTGGCTTCATAATAAACGTGGTGGTAGAACCATTTTATATTTTACCTTCATACAAGCTAAATAGTTTCCACCTGGTGACTCCACTAGCCCCAGTAGGTCTATTACTCATCTAGGTCCCTAAATCTTTTTAGGACTATGTTAACCAACCTTGAAGAAGTTTAGAAGCCTAGTCCCAGATTAGATCAGACATTGTGAGAGGTAAAACTCCCAAAAAGCAGTCCTTAAAACTCTAACCTCTCTCATTTTTGAAAAAACAGTCTGGCTTCACATAGGATCAACACTAGATCCCATCCAGACCCAAATCCTCCTTTAATCGTTGACAATCCAGAGAGAATTCTATGGCAGACTTCTAAATCTGGAGAATCAGCTGCTAATAGGAGCCTCTTAAGAAAAATTTATGTCCCTGAAAACCTTGTTCGCTTAGAGGATTCACACTTCAATTTACATCATACAAAGAACATCTTTAGAACTAGATCTCAAGGTGATTTAAACCAAACTAATCTTGACATTGCAGATTTGCAACAAAGTTTCAGTAAAGAAGCTTCACCTCCCACTCCTCCTGATTCCCAGCTTCTTCATCACTTTAGCCTTTTTCATAACAAGTCTACTCAAAATCAGTTTGCTAGCCCAAGTGTTCCTTCCACTCCAATCCATACTACCATTATGCAAAACACTCTTGTTCAACCCACTTTCACTACTATAAATCCACCCTTATTTACAACCATGGCAACATGGTATGCCCCATTAGTGTTACCACAACCTCTACTTTCCTTACCAAATGATTACCAATCCAAAATCCCTCACTTCACTGGAAAAGAGTCTACAACAGCTCAACATCATGTAGATAGGATGGAGGATGCATTCGATTACATGAAGATAGAAGAAGAAACTGTGAAGATGAGGATCTTCGCCCAAATTTTAGTAGGAGATGTAAAGAAGTGGTTTAAAAACCTACCTCCTAATAGCATAAATGATCTCCCTGCCTTGCATCAAACATTCATCAACAAATGGGAACTCAAAAAGAACCCTCTCCAAATACTAGCAGAATATAGTAGCCTCAAGAGAAATCAAGGGGAGAGTGTTCATGACTACTCCACTAGGTTCAATAGCGTTTACAATGCTCTTCCACCTCACATGAATCCTCCTCAAGGCATGGCCTTAGTAAGGTATCCCGAAGGCCTTGATGCTGAAATGACTTATCAATTAAGGGAGAGAGATTACCTAACCTTAGAAGACATGCAGAAAGGAGCTATGAGCATAGAAGAAAATGTAATTGAGAAAAGAAATAGATTGAGATTAGAGAAGAGGGTAACTTACAAAGATGACCTACTACCCTCAACCTCAAATTTTGACACAAAAATTGACAACCTAGTAAGTTTAATGGAGAGGATGCTTGAGAAGATCAGCTTAAATGATAGAGTGCCACCAAGAGAACCTCAAAATAACCAAAACAGAAATAAAAATTAGAACTATAGAAGAGAAAACTTCTTCCCTTACCCTTACATCCTATCAGAGTTGATACACCTTTTCAACAATGGGGTTTAGACTTCATTGAGGAAATTCACCCATCCTCCTCAGCCCAACATAAGTGGATCCTCACAGCCACTGACTTCTTTACCAAGTCGATAGAAGCTATACCCTCCAGAAATGCTAATGACTCTGTAATTATCAAGTTTCTTGAAACAAATATCCTATCCAGATTTGGTTGTCCCAGAAAAATCATAACAGACAATGTTGCTGCTTTTAAGTCTAAGAGGATGGTTGATTTCTGTTACAAGTACCACATAACCTTGGGCCATTCCACTGCTTACTATCCCCAAGGAAATGGATTAGCTGAATCTTCCAACAAGAGCCTCATCAATATCATCAAAAATTTGTTGGAACGGAATCAGAAATCATGGCACAGTAAGCTGGTTCATGCCTTATGGGATGATAGGTTAACTACAAAGAAGTCAATAAATATGTCCCCCCTATCAGCTGGTCTATGGCATGGATGCATTTTTTCCCACCTCATTAGGAGTTACAGTCATGAAGCTCCTTCAAGAAGTGCAGGTCGAAGAGAATGATATGTAGAGGAGAATCAATCAAACCATCCATTTACAACAGACCAGAGAAGAAGTCTATGAGAGGACGCAGTTAGTCCAAGAAAATGTAAAGAAACTATTTGATAAGAGGACTAAGATAAACAATTTCCAGGTTGGAAATGTTGTTCTTAAATGGGATTCAAGGAGAGAAGAGAAGGGAAAACATGGCAAGTTTGAGAATTTGTGGAAAGGTCCCTATATTGTTCATGCTAAGAGGGGTCACAATGCATTTTTATTGAAAGAATTGAATGGAGAAGATCTGTATGGAGGTCTTGTCAATGGTAGGATGCTAAAGCATTACTTCTGCCAGGAATCATGAGTTTCATAGCATTTTATTTTTTTCATTGTAAATATAATAGTCTTAACGTTGCATTCAAAGTTATAAAAATAAAAATACAAAAACAGTAAAAGAAATAAAAGAGGGCAGATTGTAACAACAATAAATGTATAGCCCCATAACAAAAAGAGAAGAAAATCTGAAAGTCTGCAAGCTTAAATGCCACTCCTAAAAACGCACTCCTAGTTAGTCATATAGCTTAATCATGACTAATTAGTTTTAAATTTTCTATTGATAGGTTAGTGAATTCGATTTTCCAAACAGCTTAATCTTGGCTTATCAATAGGTAGATTAGGTTAGAAATTAAAGGTTCAAACATGCTCAAAATATGAACCTTAGTTCTCAAAGAGAAGAAAGACTCTAATCTATTTTAATTTCTGAGTCAAGATCAGAGGTAAAAACTAGTTCTAATAACCTCAAAATCTGAACCAGTCAACAAAGGAAGAACAACTCAAAAAAGAGGAAAAAACAGAGCTGTAAAAAGATGAAGGAAGTGCTTTGAACTTTTAGATCTTAAGCCTTCCATTTTGATTTGATTTTCTGCAAAAATAATGTCTATGTGCAGCTTGTTATTTTATGCCATAGATCAGCAACAAGTTAGACTGTTCAATCCTGACTTGTATGCTTTTAAATTTATATTTTAGAATTAGTAAATAAAAATCTGTTAGACTGTTTAATCCTAACAGATTACTAGATTAGATAGAAAAGAATATGAAATCAACTGTTTAATCTGAGTTCATGGAGATATAAGAAATAGAAATCGATTAGTTTTATGCTTTCAAAAGAATAAAATGTTGTAACAGAGTTTTCCAATCCAAGTGCACTCTAAAGAAGAAAAAATGTTAGATCAGTAAGATTGGGTAGGTAGAAATCTTGTGTTGATGAAGATCCATTGTGTTTCATGGCTGCTAATATGTCTCAGAGCACAGAAGCTCATTTAATCAAACAAAGACAGCTCGATGGATTAGGCACTGATCAACCTCTAGAGAATGCAAGTCTGAAATTCTTGATGCCTTCAAGAAGGCATCATCCCCAAGTGGAGCCACTATTAGCCACCTATAAAATTCTGACATGTCAAGTGGTGGCTAAATCATTTTTGGATAGCCTTCAAGAAACAATTTTATTGATAAAATTGTTGGTGCTTAAAGTCTTTTGATAATATCCTATCCTTTGGATCATCACTATTATTCCCCTTTCTGAAATCAGAAATTCTATTGTCATTCCATGAAGAAAAACTGCTGCAAAATCCCATTTTTCCCCCTCCTTCATTCAAAACTAACCTTCATTTTTACCTGTTTATTCCCCATGAAATTCCTCTGTTTTTCATGATTTCCCTTCTTCCCTTCATGAAAATCCCTTTTACAAAATCTAAAACTCATTTTTAGATTTTCCCGAAACACCCAAATCCATCAAAAACCTTGGAAAAATTCATAAAAATAAGTTTGTTCAAACTATGGACTTAAGCCCCTTTGGGCCAAGTCCTAACCACTTCCCCTCCATATGCCTTGGTGCTGGAACCAGGTGCTAAGTCCTTGTGGTGCCTATCACATCGGAAAAGTTTAATGGTTAGATTGAAAAGTCCAAGCCCGAAGCTCTGTTTGTGATTGGCCCTTTATTGTATATGCCCCGGGCCTATTATCATCCCATATAGACCAAGGCCCCACAGTCAGGCACCTATCCATTTCATATATATAAACCCACCTCGATGCATAAAAACCTTTGTTTTCCATTTAAAATTGGGTTTTCCTATGTTTTAAAGGGTTTTTAGCTGGTGTGTAAGTTGAACAATCCCGACCGTTGATCTTAAGCCAATCAAAGGCCCACGTAGCATCGCATCGTAAGTTTCATCGGGCGCGTTATATTTCTTTCCCTGATTGGTCTTTCCCCCAATTAATCAAGAGCTGTTGATTTCGCCCCCACCTTCCATGATCCAACGGTCCTCATTCACTCTGATCACAAGTCTTACCTGCACTTCAAATTCCTCCAATTCATGCCTGACCGTTGATCTATAACCGATCGACGGTCAGCGCTTAATCACATCGCAGGTTTTCAACGCTGTGAAATTTCTTTCGCCGCCGATTGAATGCCTCCGATTGCATCTAGACCATCCATGTGTCTAGATCGGACAGTCCAGATCACGTTTCCCCCCTTTGGTTAAATTTATGCAGCCCCGATCATAATGTTTTTCGGCCAATTAC
Source organism: Pinus albicaulis (assembly GCA_034641835.2). NCBI lineage: Eukaryota > Viridiplantae > Streptophyta > Pinopsida > Pinales > Pinaceae > Pinus > Pinus albicaulis. The sequence continues at coordinate 1,494,635,125 of CM076570.1, read as the reverse complement.
AACCGTTGATCTCTGCAGATCAACGGTCCTCCTTCATCCTTCCTCTGCCTATATATTTTTTCATGTTAGCCCCAGATTAAATCCTAACCATTGATCTATTGGATCCAACAGCCTAGATTGAAACCACCCCCTTTTCTTCCGCCCGCGCATCTAATCCATGTCACGCTCATTCTCCACCGTCGGATCTTAGACCCCATATTCGATGGCCCACATCACAAGTCACGTAACTTTAAGCACGGAAGTTAATCTCCCAAAGGTCACATGATATAAGTGGTTTCCTGATGCCACGTGTTGGGCAGGGACGCATATCGCGTTCCAAAAGGAAACACTACCTACCCGCCTTCTCTCCGTGCGAAACCCATGGTTTTAAGTCTCGAAACCACTTTCCCCTCTTTTTCTTTGTAATTCATTACAGGCCCCCTCAACTGTTGATCTTTATGGGTGGATCTAATCTGACGGCTCATATTCATCCCGAAGCCCCAATTTCTTCTCCTTTGTATTTTACCCCTACCAAAGGGAATTTCGCCTATTTCCTTTGCATTTCTTCTATTCTCCAAATAAAGTGACTCATTCACTTTATGTACTCACAACCAATCACGACTGTCTATCTCTGCGTGATCGATGGATCTGACTCATTTTCTCCCTCTGCTCTCATTCCTGACCTCCTCTAAACAAATCTACATCATTGGATGATGCCATCCAACGACCACGCTCTCTCCCTACACCCTCTGAAGTAGTTAAACCCACAACGCAAGATTTCTTAATATTTTGTGTGTTTTGTAGGTTTAAATGGTTTTTCCATTTTATTAAAGGAAAACTAAAGGCTGGGATGACGATCCCCCATGCCTTTGTGCATACAGAAAGACCATTCCAAAGGGTTCCACTACACGTTTCATCAATGCTTCATGCGCATTGATGCCATACAAGCCTTGTGTGGCCCTGCACATCAACAAGACACAGTGAATGAAATCACAATCAAAGAGTATCAGTGTTGAAGATTAAAACACAGCAGAAATAGAAGATTGAAGAAAAATTTGTGGGGATTACAGCTAGGATTTATTATCAAAAACCTAATCCTCCAAATTAAAACACAATTAAAGAAAATCAAAAGTGTTTATCAGACAGAAAGGCCTCCACCACCACATCTGAGGCAAATTGATTCCCCTCAGCTACCACAAGGCCACCTGTGCCTCAAAGCATTCAAACAGAGGCTGAAGTTAATGATCAAAAGAAGATATTTGTCTCAGCACAGCCAAAGATTTAATTCTACTAAGGGAACTTAATGCAAAAAATATCAGCAGAGTTATTACATCCTAAAACAGAGACTAAAAGTCAGTAAAAGCTCCCACCGAGCTTAAATCTTAAATGTAAATCAATTAATACAGTGAGAATATATGTACGCTTCTCCATTGAGCCCTTCAAAGGCCGAGAAGTCATTAGTCTGTATTAATTTCCCTGGGAGATCTTTATCAGATCTCACCTCCTCATTCCTTCTATAAATACTCCTATAGAAGATGAGAAAATGTTGGTTGGTTGGTGTTTGATCACTAGTTGTAATACTAAAACTCTCTGAAATAATACATAGTTTGTTGAAGTTAAAGAAGAAATTGAAGTCTTGGAAGCCCTGATGATGTCGTTGCATGCTTGTTCTTGAGAAGGCTCTATCATTGGATCCATGAGCTTGGCTATTGGTGAAGTATTCTGAACTATGTTATGTTTTCCCCTATTTTCATTTTGTTCCATAAATTCTTACGACAGTAGGATGAAAGTTTTAGGCTAAGAAATGACTCTTGGAAGCACCTTAGACCTGTTTATCCTTCACTGTTTTATTTTTTCTTCTACTAAAGTATTTTAGAGTCTTTAATCTCTCTCTTTATTCTTCATGCTTGTTTATTTCCTTAATAGTTTGAAAATTTGGTTTCAACATGATCTATGGTTCCCCCTCCTTTTCTGCTGCCACTTAAAGACTGTTATTGAAGTCTCCCTTTGAATTTTCTTTGTTTACATTGAGCCAAGGAGGTCTGTTCTGATCTTACCCCTTGTCCTTGCTTGAACAGTTGGCTTAAAGGTCTTCATAGTTGTGATCATAGATGTATTTAGGTGTTCCCTCTTCTATGATCGTAATTATCAGGGAATATTTTATGTTTTCTAAGTCATTTGAAATAAAATCTTTGAGGAAATAGGGTGTTTCCCGAATCTTAGATTTCATTTTAAAAGTTGTTTTGAAGTCATTATTTGCTTGAAGTGTGATTTGTAGAATTCATGGTTAGCCCTGTCTATTAAATAGCTCTTTATTGTTCAAGTAGTGTTTTCAATTTCCCTTTGTTGAGAATTAAACTTCTCTTTCCAAACCATTGATGTCCATCTCATTCCAAAACCAAAGGATCCTACGGCCAAGTTATATTTTCCCTTTGATATCCCATATCCACTGATAAGTTTGTTATGATCTCTTTTTCACTCCATTGCCCAATGAAGCTGACATTTCCCCTTTCTATCTATCTTTCCTAGACCTTTGATGTTCTGCTAGATCATTCCAACGAAACAAACATGCAAACACCTGCACTTAATAACTAGTCTAAAACCAATACTCTAAGCACACAAGATAAACCTTTGCAAAAAAACATTTGAGAGATCCCTCTCTGAGAACAGGAGGACTAGATCTTGTAACTCTAAAGATTGGTTCTAATGTTTCCTTGTCTTTTGATTTTCCAAACTATCAAAACATGGGACACCAACACTCATCATTCATATATCATGCTCACCAGGTTTTAGATCAATTTTTCACCATTATGCCTGCTTTTCAGGACGTGTGTTGTGCTCCTACCAGTCTTGGAATTTTCAATTTTTGAACAGGTTGTAGAGGTCAAATCAGAAAACCAAGGATATATATGGCAAGTAGACTTCAAGGGCTTTCCAACGGGCCATCATGGAGCCTTTTCTGACATCGAGAAGGCCTTCAAAACATGGTTGTAAGAAGACCCATTTTTCTGTTCCTGTGCTACGCTCTTGGCATAAAATGCATTTCAAAGGCACAATGCTACGCTCCTGTGGTTGACAAGTCAAAATGTGAATTTGGAAAGTTTTAGGAGTCTTTTCAGAGCCTAAGGTCAATTTAATTGCTAAAAATGGCTGAAAAGATATTTATTTTAGATATTTTGTGCCTTGGGCCTTGCAATGCCTCAAGGACAATAGAGATACTTCTGATTAGCCAATAGACTTATAGATGCTCTCTTAGGTTTTCCTCCTCCTTTATTGTTATATATAGCATGAGGATTAATTGTAATAGTGGGATTTTGACGAGTTTGAGAGAAGTACATGGTTCTTGGAGGTTGAAGAGAAATTTGGTGTTGTGGATGATTTGCCTTGATTGATGATAATGAAGGCTTGCTTGCAGGATCCCTGAGTTTAGTTAATGGTGATGTATATCTTATTTGTTCATGTTTTATTGTTTATCATATTTCCATCTTTCTATATTTCAATAGCTCATAAGAGTATAGGATGAGAAATGTTGTTTGAGGCACCTCAATCCTCCTGTTTGCTATTGTCTTTATGTTTTCCTCCACTAGATTAGTTTAAGGAATTCTTAGTTGCTCCTTAGGCCCATCTAAGCTGTTTTATTTCATTATTGGATTAATATGCTAGTTTACAAACATGATTCATGGTAAGCCTTGTTTGTTTGATGCTATCTAAACTCTGTCTTGAAATCTCTCTTTGATGTATTGATTGTTAGGTTAAGCCAAAAAGGTCTTGTTTCGATCTTGCCCTTTGTATATGTTTATTAGTTTACCTCAAAGTTATTTATAGTTTAATGAATGATGTTTAGGTGTTCCCTCTTCATTTATTAATGCTATTTTTATCTTACATGTTTTCAAATCTTGAAAGTAGAATCATTGAATTTAGATAAGTTTTCTTACTTTCTTTGTTCCACTGGATTGTATAGCTTGAATGTTTATTTGTTTAAAGTATTGTCATTGAGTAAATGGTGTGCCCTATCTCAAGATTAGTATATTTTTCTTATCAATATTTAAGACCTCCTTTTTCATAGGTATTTGACAAAGGATACTTTACTTCCCTTTTCCCTACCTTGGTTCCCCAACTTAATGTCCATTTCACCTCACACATAAACTTTAAAGATCCATTGACTACACTAGATTTTCCCTGTGATGTACCCCGATTTATTATTGAGATATAAATGACTTATTAGACTCCATAGCCAAATTGATTTGATGACCTCTCACTCCACCTATCCTACTTGATCATCTTACCCCAACCAAAACAAACAACAAACCTGTACTTAACAACTAGGCTAAAATCAACCATCCCAGTCGAACAAGTTCACATCCTTTGTGCATAATAGAGAGAGCCCTCTCTGAGTCCAGGAAGGCTAGGTCCTAGGACTCCAAAGACTGGTTTGATGTTACCCTGTGCATTTCGTCTACCAATCTGCTAAATCACGGGACACTAACAAATAGAGACCATAAGTCCTCATGACAAACACTCTCTTTTGACCTCCAAGCTAGAAATTATCAGTCAAGGGGGGTGTCAACTAGGGTAATTACAGTTAGTTCAAGTTATCCCTTCATAAAATCTCAAATTGGAGTCAGTCATAAACCGACTCTCCCATCTCATTCACTTACAAAAATTTATTTTCACCATCATTTATTTCACTCCTCCTACCAAGTTTCACAAGCAGATCTAGGGTTGTTTAGAGGCATGTCAAGAGAAGAAGGGAGTATCAGCAGTGAAGGCGGTGAAGTGCCTATGGGGAAAAAGCACAAGGGTGGGAAGGTTAAGAGATTTGAACCCCAGGACACTATGGATATTACTACCTCTCCCATAGTTCTCACATGTTTTCAAAATGTGGGGTGTTTCTAGTTTTGTGAGAAGGTTCAACAAGTGCAAAGCCACCCAGAACTCACAAGGTTATTCATTCTTAACCTACATAAAAAAAAATCAAGCTTGGCAAGGGTGACCTTTGAAATATCATCAGATGCTATCTCTAGTGCTATAGGTATACCTGATGTTGGTGAAAATTGGTTCAAGGGAGCAAATTTGGACATGATCTGCTATGAGCCATTTATCAAACCTAGGTATAAAGAAGGCTGCAAAACCATTTTCCCTTTCTCACAATTGATAGAGAGGTCTGCACCCTTGATGAGGGTCATCATGAAATACTTTACCTCTGAGGGAAGGTATTATAGACTCTACTCCTACCATGTTAGATTGCTCATGCATTTCACTAGGGTCAAGATTCTTTATTTTCCCTACTACCTCTATAGGAGTATTGACAAGATGTCTTCTGTTTTCAAGAGAAGGAACTATTCCCAACAAATTCAATTTTTTTTCCATCATTCCTTGATCAAAATGATTGTGCTACAAAAGTTGGAGAAAAAGGGCATACCTTGGGAGGTGTTCCTTGCTCATGAAATATTCACAAGCCCACATCCCCATCATCAACCAAATTTATCCTCATCATCTCATCCTCCTCCCTCTACTCCTCCATCACCTCCTACTAACCATACCTCATCCTCTACACATGTATCCCCTCAAGTAAACCTCCCTTCCTCATCTTCTCCTGAAGCATTAGATCAAGAAGAAAGTGGCAGTGAACAAGAAAGTGACAATGAGGGTGAAGGTGACAATGAATCAAACCAAGATGAATATGAGGGTGATGATGAGTTAAGCCCACAAGAGGTAGAAAACATGGAAACAGAAGGAGAAGATAACAATGAAGGAAATGAAGAGATTGATAGTGGGAATGGGTTAAATAGTGAGGAAGAAGAGGTCAGCAATGAAGCAGAGGACATGGAGATGGATGATACTGAGGATGAGACCAGTGATGAAGAAAGCATAATTCACACCAAGAATGTTGAAGATGAGGAGGAAAAGGATAGCATGGACACAGATCAGGCAAGTGACAAAGAAAAAGAGGATGATCCTAATGACAAAAATGAAACTAGGAGCCCTAATGACAGTCAAAACAGTAAGGCTCATATTCATGACAAAGATGAGGGTAAAGATGAAGAGGGTAGCCAAAATGAAGGTGATGAAAATACATAAAATGAAGAAGATGTTGAAGACATCATGGACACCAATGAAACCAACATCAGTGAACAAGTGGGTAGTCATGACATTCATGAAAATAGTGCAGAAAATGAAGAGGTTGATGGTGAAAATGAAGGACACAAAAATGATGAGGCAAGAAGCTAAAATGAAGAGAAAAATGAAAGTGCACAAGTTAGTAAAGAGGCCAGTAGTGAGGCTGATGTTGAAGGTAAAGAGGTAAGTAGTAGTCCAGGTGATGAAAAAAAAGGCATGGTGACAAATGATGGCAGCTATGATGAAAGCACCAAGGTAATCACAGTTAAGCCTCTTCCATTGACATACTACAAAGGGGAAAGGCATGTGTTTGTTGCCTCTAAAAGGCAAGGGACCATGACCTCCACATCCACTAAACCACTAGACAAAGGCAAATAAAAGGTAAAAGAGGAAGAAGAAGATCAACATGAGGTTGAGAAAGAATTTGAACTCATCCATGTTGACAGTGATGAGGAAAATGAAGCAAGGATCTCAAACTTGCTCCTCCAAAGAAAAAATGACCAAATTGAATACCTCACAACCAATCTAGATAGGGCCAAGAGTGTGAATAATTCCCTTGAGATGGAGAATAGACAACTAAGGGAAAAAATGACATTTATGAGGCTAGAGAAATTAGAGCCCGGCAAGAAGCTCAAAGAGCATAGGTAAAGCTATAAGAATTCAAGGGAACCTATGAAGAAAGTGAGGATGAAGAAGGACACGCCAGAAGAAGACTAAAAACCATGGGTTTAAAGAAAGCCTTGGCAAGACAAATAGAACAAGAATCAGCCTTGGCAAAGAATCTCCCTCTAAGTGAGCTGCTTGCCATGGAGATAGAGTATGATCGAGATCCTTGGCTAGAGAGAGCAAACATACACTTGGAGGCTAAATTGGAGAAGTCAAATAAATATCTTGATCTCCAAAGGAAAATGACTAAGCATTATGCCCGAAGAAATCAAATTGCAAGGGTTAAATTCAAGAAATCCCTTGCCAAGCTACATGCACTCAAAGAGGCAAAGGATCAAGAAAACCTTGGAATCTTGGCTAAAGCTTCTCTACAGGCTTCTCAAATACCATGTGGAAGACATCCACCAATTTTGAGAAATTTTTGAGAAATTTTGGTCTTTTACAAATTTGGAGGCCCCTAAGCATAGCACCCCTGGCGCTACAATTTCAACTCGGGCATCCCTAGGAGAAAAAATTTACATTTTTGGAATCCTCACATCAAGTATGATATGTTCACCAAATTTCAGAGCATTTGGATTATTTTTTTCCCCTCAAAAGGCAAAAACATACCTCATTTTTCACCTTTCTGCCTCATTTCCAGGCTTGGCGCTGCGCCTAGAGAAGTTTTGGGAAATTTTCCTTTTGGAAAGGTTAGTGAAACTCAATCAGAAAACTAAGGGTAGCTTTAGAAATTAGATTCAGCAGGCTTTCCAACAGACCATCACGAAGCAAATTCCGACATCGGGAAGGGCTTCAAAACTTGGATTCAAGTGAACCTATTTTTCTTGTGCATGTGCTACGCCTTCAGACCTCTGTGCTACACTTTTGCAAAAAAGTCAAAAAAACACACTGAAAGATATTTTCGAGATTTTTTGGGCTAATCACTCCAAATTTGGTTGAGGAGTTATGTTTAAGTTATCTTTCATTTATTTCATTATATATTATGTGTCTTGGGCCTTGCATGGTCTCCTTGCACATAAATGACATTTATGGTGTATTTATGGTTTCTAGAAACCTCTTAGGGTTTCCACCTCCTCCATTGCTAGATAAATAGAGCATGGAGGTCTTACTGTAAAAAGTTGGCATTTGATGAGTTTTGAGAGCAATATATGGTTTTTTGAGATTGAAGAAGAAATTGGTGTTGTGGGATTTTTAATGGCTTGTTTTGATTGATGATGGAGAAGGCTTGCTTGCAGGATCCATGAGCATGGTTAATGGTGATGTGTCTCTCTTTAGTTCTTGTTTTTTCATGTTATTATTATGTTCATCTTTCTATGTTGTAGTTTTTAGCCATCTATAATTTCTGTTATACCTAATGATGGCTAGAATCAGTTTGTAGCCTTCAAGAAACAATTTTAAGATAATATGTTAGTCCTTGAATCCTGGTTGTTCTCTCTATCCAAAGAAACCTAACTTCACTGATGTTTTCACTTCAAAATCTTCAAAGAAGCCCTACTGATTCAAAGATACTGTTTTAAGCCTCTATGTCCATCATTTCTCCTTTTTCCCCTCTATGACCTTCATTTACCCTTCATTCCCCATCAAAAACCCTAAAGGCCTTATAAATCATATTTATTTTGGTTTTGAACCTCTTTCCCCCCCCCCCCATCGGAACCCTTATATAGCCTCAAAAAACCCCATTTTAGCCTATTTTCTGCTCATTTTAACCTTAGGGCTTAAGCGCCTTTCGGCTTAGCCCTAGCCCCTTTTCATCATATGACCCAACGCCGTGACCAAGCGCTAGGCCCATCGGCCCATCGACATCTTGGCTTTTTTTCGGTCCCTGCAACCTTTTTCCCCTTAAAAGTGTTCACCGCCGATGCGCTTTCCCACTTTAATCTCCAGCTTTAGTCTAATCCAGATTGGATGGTCCTCGCCCCATTGGCCATCGTACTTTGGCGTTTCCCATTTCCACTTTACCAAACCTCCGCCGATGGATTTGTGACCATCGATATCACCCATATCGGATGATCCACACTTCATCGCAAATCGCAGTGGGTCACTTATGCCTTCCATTTTGCTACTGATATGCATCCCCCCTGATACAATCCTCACCATCCGGTTAACCCAGATCTATGGCACAGTTTCACTACGGGGGCACCCTACCAAAGTGGCCCGTACTCCCCAGTGCCCCCGCAGTTGACTCATTTGACTGTGGAAGATCTTAGATCAATGGTTGAGGTTTTCTATGGAGGCGCAGGTTGAGATTTCCCTCTGTACCCCCCAGTACCCCCGCAGTTAATCTCCACCATTGATCTATTCAGATCTAACGGCCACCATTTCACCCTACTGATTAGACTTTCCGCTAAAAGATAGGGTTGTTGACGTCACTGTTAGGGCCCACTGCTCTTACCCTCATGCATCTATTCAACCATCGCGCTCACCCACAGATGTCGATTTGGCTCCCCTGGATCGGATGGTCTATGATCCTTCACTTTTCCCTCCTTCCTAGCGATCATCCTCTATCAAATCATTCCACTAAAAAGATCCCGACCGTTGATCCTACATATCTGATGGTCCTCGTTCTTCTTCGCACCCAACTCCAAAAACCTCCCTAGCGTGCAATTTGAATGAAAAATGGGTGGTTTTATAGGGATAGGTGTCAACACCTAAGCCCTATCGCGTTCGCCCGGGGTAAAACCACTTACTGCCCTAGCCTCGTGCGAAAACTGCCTCCGGTTTTCCGCCAAACCACCAATGCTCATTTCGTGCCACAAGAAAATTTAAACCTTTTTTTTCATGGTTTCCTCTATGGAATCCATTCTGCATTGCTCCATAACCCCTCGCTGAGCCTTCTGAAGTAGTCAAACCACAAAACACAGGATTTTCATAATGGTTTATTATTGTGTGCAGGTTTAATGGTAGCTTGATGTTGAAAGCCCTCCCACATCCAAATATCAGTGGCAGAAGCCGAGGATGACGATCCTGGGCCGAAACAATACAAAATGGATTCACGAGGTTTTATTATCATTGTTTTATCAGTGTCTCATGAACACTTGTTGAGTAGCAGAACCCCCAACGTGGAAGCCTAGCCACCTGTACAATACAGCAAACAGTGACAATCACAGATTAAAGATTAAGGGATAAAGGTTAAGCATAAAGCAAGAAAATAAATGGCTTAACTTGCAGATCAAAGATAAAAACACAGTTAAATCCAAATCAATGTTAAAGACAAAGACAGTCAAATCAACAAAGGAGAGCTTCGAATGACACATCAGTGAAGCTATTTACTCCTCCCATGAATAAAGACACCTTGACAGTTATTATGCTGACAGAACCTATTTAAAACTGTTAAGGCAGTTATTGTAGAGGAATGGGTGGTCTCAAAACCCATATTGTCCACTTTACTTGTACCAGAAGAAAAGACAGGACTGTAGCAACTAGAAGACTTCTCCATAAAGACACTCCTTGGAGTTATTACCAGCCTGACAATTAGGCCTCAAGGTCTATAAGAACTACTAGAATGGGCAAAAAATTAATGTAATATTTATGACACAGAATGGGCATTCGAATGCTTTCCTCCTCTATTTTAATTAACCATTAATACCATCTCTATCACCTCTCCTCCCCATTCACCTATAAATCCTATTCAGAATCTCATTATAAAAGTTGGCATTTGATGAATTTTGAAGTAATACATAGACTACTACTTTGAAGAAGGATTGATGTTTTGAAGAAGTGTGGATGTCTTTGATTTTCCATTGATGAAGGAGGCAAGATCATTGGATCCCTAAGCCTAGTTTTGGTGAAGTACTCTCTATTTTTTAATGTTATTTCCTATTTTTTCGCTTTGTTCCATTATGCTTTGCTTGCAGTAGAGTAAAAATCTTAGGTTAAGAAATGTCTCCTAGAAGCACCTTAGGCCTGTTTACTCTTCACTGCCTTTATGTTTTCATCTGCTGAAGGTTTTATTGAGTAGTTTGACTACTTTTAAACCCTTAAGCTTGTTCATTTCAGAATATTTCAAATAGCTGGTGTCAAGGTTGAATTATGGCTTGCCCTGCCTGCTTGCTGCCTCTTGAAAGCTATTTCTGAAAACATCCTTCAAACGCTATTGTCTGCAGCTTGGCAGAGAGGATTTGTTCTAATATTACCCTCTGTTTCTGGCTGAGATAGTCATATTTGAAGGTCTTTATAATTGCAGTCATAGATGCTCGGGTGTTCCCCCTTTTACGAATGCAATTAGTTGTGTCTCTTATATGTTTTCTAACTCCTTTAAGTGAAACAATCAAAAGAAATAGAGTGTTCCTCTTCTTCTTTGTCTTACTTGAAAGTTTGTCTTGTTTATGTTATCTACATAAAGCATGTTGGTAGAATTCATGGTTAGCCCTGGCTATTAAATATTTCATTATGTTTAGATAGTGTTGCAAGTCCCTCAATTTGAAAGGTATACATGATTAAGGAGTCTTAACAACCCTTAAAGCTTTAATTTTCCTTCCAAATCCTTGATGTTCATCTCATCCCACCTATATGATCCCATAGATCCATTGACTTAGTTATATTTGCCCGTTGGTTTCCCAAATTAATCAATTAGAATTGTGTAGACTTCCACATGACTCCATTGCCCAATGGCTTGTAGATTTCCACACTCTATTTATGTTGCCTAAATCATCTATGTCCAACCAAAAAACAAACAAATTTTCACCTAATAACTAGCCTAAAATAAACCTTTTAAAAGAATCAAGCTATATCCTTACAAACATATTGAGAGATCCATCTTTGAGACTAAGAGGGCTAGATCCTAGAGCTCTAAAGCTTGGTTGGAATGTTGCCTTGTTATTTGGTTTGCCAATTAGCTAAATCACAGGACTCTGACATTTTGGCGATCGAGGTGGGACTTCTAAGTACATAAATGCATGAATACCTCTTAAAACTCTTTAGACCCTCAGTAAATCAAAGAATATCTAGTGAATCTGCCACCTCATCACCACACCAACATTTTGGTGATCACGGTGGGACACTTGAGTACATTTTAGCCTGAAAAACTATTATAGGCTCTTTAGTCCTTCAGTTACTACAGAAGATTAGCTGATAAACCATAGAGTAGACTTTTTTCATTTCACCACCTTAGCTAAGTGATGAAATCAAGTATAGGACACTCTTACAAACCATAGAACTACAAAAAACTCAGAAAACCCAAAACATTTCAGATTGGTTCTCAAATAAATCATTGGTGGTGGACCATAAAACATTTTACCTTCAGAAAAGCTAAAAATTTCCACTTGGCTACTCCACTAGCCCCAGTAGGCCTATTACTCCTCTAGACCTCTAGATATCCCTAGGATTGTGTTAACCAACCCTGAGGAAGTTTAGAAAGATAGTTACCTATTATAGAAATCACTGTGAGAGGAAAACAGTCCTAAAAACCTCAACCTCTCTAAATTTTGGAAACTGAAATCTGGCTTCACATAGGTTCAATACTAGATCTCATCCAGATCCTAACCCTCCTACCATAGCTGACAATCCAAAGAAGATTTTTTGGCAGACTTCTAAGTCCAGAAATCAATTACTGATAGGACCATCCCAAGAACAAGATCTGTCCCTGAAAATCTCACAGTCTTGAAAGATTCTCACATTGAATTACCTCACACAAAGAACCTATTTAGAAATAAGTCTCAAAGTGATTTAAACCAAGCTAATTTTGAAACCAGAGATTTGCAACAGAGCTTTAGCAGAGAAGCTTCACCTTCTACTCCACCTGATTCTTAGCTTCTTCATCATTTCGGCTCCTTCCATAAAAAATGTGCTTATCATCAGTTTGCTGGCCCAAGTGTTTCTTCCACTCTTGTACACACATACACTGTTCAAAACACTCCAACTCAGCCCACTTTCTCTCTTGTAAATCCCCCATTATTTCCTATCATGGCACCATGGTATGCTCCACTAGTGTTACCACAACCTCTAGTTCCCTTACCCAATGATTACCAATCCAAAATTCCCCATTTCACTAGAAATGAGCCTACTACTTCCCAACAGCATGTAGATAAAATGAATGATGCTTTTGATTACATGGAAATAGAAGAAGAGACCATTAAGATGAGAATCTTTGCCCAAAGTTTAGGAGGAGAAGCCAAGAAATGGTTTAAGGGTTTAACTCCTAATAGTATAAATGATCTCCCTTCTTTACATCAAACATTCATAAACAAATGGGAAATTAGGAAGAACCCTCTCAAAATACTTTTAGATTACAAAAACCTCAAGAGAAACATTGGGGAAAGTGTTCAAGATTATCGCACTAGATTCAATAGTGTTTAAAACGTACTACCCCCAGATATGAAACCTCCACAAGGCTTAGCTTTGGCCAAATTCCCTGAAGGATTTGATCCCGAAATGGCCTATCAGCTAAGAGAAAAGGATCCCTTAACTTTAGAAGACATGCAGAAGGGAGCTCTTAGTGTGGAAGAAAATCTGATTGAGAAGAGAGCTAGGTTGAGAAAGGAGAAAAGAGTCACATATAAAGATGAAACTATGGCATCTACTTCTTCATCTGAGGCCAAATTTGAGAACCTAGTGAGGGTAATGGAAAAAATGCTGGAAAATTTCAATTTAAATGAAAAAACCCCTCCTAGAGAAAACCAAACCAACCCTCAAAACAAAAACAGAAATTCAAATATCAGAAGATATCCCAATCAAGATAGGCATAGAGACAATGACCAAAAAATTAGGCCTCCATTTCAACGAAACTATGTAGAACAAGAGGATAAAGGGGAAACTGATAAGCTAGAGGAAAATTAGGTGAACTTGATGGGATCTGATGATAGAGATGATATATTCCTCACTGAGGAAGAACAAGGATTTTTCTCATCAGAAGAAAATGAACACAAACATGAAGAGTCTGAATATTATAGGTTGGGGTTCAAAAATGCAATTATGGAAGTTCACAAACAATATGATCTCAGAAGCAAAAGGAACCTAGAAATTGCTAATAAGAAAAACACTAACACTGCTATTGGAAAAATCTCATAAAATCAGCTTAAAAAATCAGAAAATAATACCAACACCGTGGCAAGAAAACTGATCTAAACAGAGACAAAAACAGCCAAATAAGTGTTGAGAAGAGCTTCCTTAGTACTTCTACTAGTGGCCCTATCAAAACAGTCCCAATTAATAGTCCTAATAAAAATCAGCTAGCCAAAATTGTTGAAAGAAACATAAGTGAAAAAATAGATGTGAATATGCTGAAAACAACACTTCCTTTCAGCCTCGAAGGTGAAATTGCCAAAATCAAAATTAGCATGCCTCTAGCTAAACTGGTAACTCGGGAACTATACAAAAACCAAGTTTTGAAAGCTCTAAATATAAACATCGATGCTGATACTTTAAACTTGACGGATGAAAAACCAGAACTGTTGTTTGGTCCTAGAATTGAAGGAAAATACCAAGAAGGGGTTGTCCGTCCCTTTTATGTTAGTCTAAACATACATGATAAGATCCTACACAATGCCATGCTAGACTTTGGAGCATCACATAACCTTATTCCCAAAGTAGTAATGGAAAGCCTAGGCTTAGAAATTACTAGACCATATAAAGACTTATACTCTTTTGATTCAAGAAGGGTCAAATGCTTGGGTTTAATCAAAGATTTGTGTGTTAACCTGTCACAAATTCCTGCTAAAAGCCTAGTGATGGATATAGTGGTAGCTGACATTCCCCCAAAATATGGCATGCTTTTGTCTAGATCATGGGGAGCCAAAGTTTAGGGGAGCCTCAAATGGATATTTCCTATGCCACCATACCAGTGTTTAGTCAAACCAAAATATTATATAGGGAATCCCTCATGAAATACATGGTGAGCAGCAAAGAAAAACCCAAAAACACACCTGTCTATTCCACACATTCAGACTTAGATTCCTTTATCTTATTCAATGAATATGAAATCACGCAACAAGAAAAGGAAAATAAGCAAGAAATTAGTGCACCAAAAAATTTAAATTTTCCTTTCACTCAACCACGAAATGCCCCAAGTCTCATCAACCTTCGGTAGCAAAAAGAAAAAGAGAATGAGATGGAAACACTTTGGAAAATGAGCTTTGATGGCTCTTGTAGCAAGGCCAGTTCAGCTGCTGGTGTATGGATAGATAACACAAACAAGGGATAGTCATATAAACTAGATTTCCCATGCACAAATAACATTGCAGAATATGAATCCCTCATCCTCAGCTTACATTTGTTCAAAGACTTAGAGGTTAAGAGGATATCAGTCCAAGGGGATTCTGAGTCCATCATCAGGCAAATCAAAGGGGAATATTCAGCAAAAAACCCCAGACTCAAAGAATATAGAAATTTTTCCCTTGATATCCTTAAATCCTTTGAAAAATATGAACTCATTTTCTTACCAAGAGCACAAAATCATCTAGCTAATGAACTTGCCTTTTGTATTATCCCCAAACTGGAATTTCCTGCAACAATAAGAATACCTTAAGGTATTCCAAAGTTTTAGAACAAAAAGTAATCAAATCATGTAATATGTTTGAACACATAGCTATCATAATAGCAATCACAACAACAAACTATGCATTTATACAGTTCACCGAGTGGGGAAAAGCAGTTATTTTTGCCTTAAAAATGCTATTTTCTAAGTATTGAGCTAAAACAGTGGAAAATAATGGTTGTGTCCCTTATAATAGAAAATATAAGACATTCATGTAAGATAGATTAAAAAAAAAATGCCTTTAGCTTAGTTAAACAGGCCTCCCATGCTCAAGACAACTTAAAATTGCCAAAACCCCAAGACTGCCAAAATGTTGGAGTAGCTACATAGGTGACTGCGCAGTCTAAAGAGAGGTTAACTCAAAAAATATAGAAATATGACTGATAATTTTATTATAATACTCAATTATGTACAAAATCAGAGATCTAATCTCTTTTACACAAACCCAAGAAGATCCGGCAAGGATTTCTTGACATAAAAGATATACAAGAGAAGTTGCTGCAAAATCTGTGGCTGAACAATGCTTTATGGCTAAATCTCTATAATATATGGCTGAAAGTTCAAATAAATGGCTATATATTCTCCCTCTAGCTTCCAAAAGGAAAGGTTGATCCTCCTCTTGGGAAACTAGCTCCTCCAAATGGGGTTTCAACCTTTTCCACTGCAAACCTTAATAAATAACACAGTTTTCTGAAGGGACTATGTTTTTTCTGAAGGTAGATACTTGGCCCAACACCAGGTAGTGTAAAATTCAGATCAGAAACCTCCTCTTAGATTTCTCGAACAAGATCTCCAAGAAAGAGTAGGGAATCCCCACCTGGGTAAACCCTTGCACTAAGCAGTGCAACAACTTAGCTAAAAAGCTAAGTATGCAAGAATTCTAAGAAGACCTCATGAAAATATAGTCTCCAATATTTCCATATCCTTGCCATCTCCTTCATTATATAATTGATGAGCTCCTTCACCAAGGGTCCCACCCACTATGAGGTTGCTTCCATGCAAAGGCTCCTCCACAAAAAATGCGCTGTCCAACAAGATGGTTCAATGCATCTAGACAATTTTGTTGACTTGGTTAACCTTGAATGATTCTTCATGCCTTTTTCCTTTTCACACTCAAGGTGCCTTCATTTTATCTAGTTGGATTTGATCCCTATTCTCATTGAGCTGGCTTTTTATTCATATTTGAGCTAATTATGAGTCTCCTTGCTCATTTATTCATCAATCTAAGTTTTAAGAGAAAAATTGATATTCCCATTAGCTGAAGCTAATTTAGGAATGTTACAGTCTCCCCCTCCCAAATGTTTCTTGTACTCAAGCAACTGCAAGGGTGCTGCAAAATCTCCCCTCTTCCTCTTATGGCCCTCTCATCCCATAGTCTCCTCCACTGCTTCAAAATTTCTACGAAAATTCCATCTCCCAATGGCTCCTTCCCAGTGTGCAAGTTGGCCTTTGGTGAATAAACCCAATGGCTCTCATCATGAAATAATGGAAGGTTGTTATGGAAACCTTCTTGCTTATCCATGGCCTTCTCAAGAAAGAAGTGAAGACAATCATGGGGAATTTCATCATCAATGTAGGTCTCCTTCCTCCATGCTATCATCCAAATAAAATGAATCACCCTCCAGCTTGGTAATTCATATAAAATCTCTTCCTAATTGCTCATGAGAGGCATGCCCCAAGTGCTCCAACAAAACATATGGTCCACGTCATAAAGAAACAAATGATATGCAATGGTGGCCATATAGTTCCTCATGCTCCCCTTGGAACATGTAGTGCAGAAAAAGTGGGGACTCTCTTCCCCCAAAGACACATGAAACATGTGTGCCTCTCCTCCAACCATGGCCCCAACAAATATAAGAACATTTTTAGCATGTGGGATCATAAGTAAGATCATGCAAGCTGCCATATACAATAAGGGAGAAGGACAATGGCCCCTCATGTGCAACTAGTGTAGTTTACCTCCTAATTGCCATAGGATATGATATGACAAGAACTCTCAACAACACTTTCTTGCTACCCCATCCTTCTTGCATTCTTGGAGAAGGTGTATGATGGTTGGTGTTAAGGAACCACACCATGAAGAGTACATCATTTCTCCAAGATCTCCCAAATAATGGCCAACATTACCATTATTCCTGGCCCAAAGTGGCTTATGAAGCCCATCAACAAAAGTGCCCCCTCTTGGAGCCAAGACCTGCACATGAGTGTTAATAAGATACAAGTATATAATGAATATATCATTAGATTTAGCAATACAATGTTTTTCATACACTTGTCTAAAATCAGCAAGGTAGCTCATGGATGAACCCCCTCTCACACTCAATAAATAAGGAGGTGATAATGATAACTCTTCCCAAGAGCTATGTCCCTCCTCAACCAACAAATGTTCCATGCACTTACTCATATGAGAGTGCATCTCCTCTCTGAAATTTTCCCATATGAATCCATATAATATAGTATGACATGTTTTAATGAAACTAGCGGGATTTGAAAGCAAGACCTCATAGATTGTGTTAAGTAGTTTTTTCTCGAGCTTGGAATATTTAGTTAAGTAGATATGATCATGAGCATAAATTATTTCATTAACTAATTTTTACTCTCCATCCATTGCTTGCCCATCAAGAACCTTACATGTGAATAGGTCCTTAGAATATTCCATCGAGAGTTGGGACTCCCAATAAGGGTCTAGGCTTCCCAACATTGACAACGTTGTAGAAATCTGAAATGATGTTTTTTTCATATGATGGCTCTCCACCTTGACATGCTTGATGTTAAATTCACATGTTGGAGTATTCCCAACCTTATTTTTCTGCCCTTCTTGCAGCTGATCTTCCTCAAGACAAGATTGATGTTTAGGAAAGTCACCCTTCCCTTGAAAGGTTCTCTTTCTCAAAAATCTCCATCTCTTTGCTTCTGCATGCAAAAATGATTTTTTTTTTTTTTTAATGTTCAGAAATCTTCATTATATATTGGAGTATTCTTTGCTTCCCCAAATCTATGGAATCGCCTCTTGATACTATTCTCATATCAGCACAAATTTCTGAATCTATCCCCTCCAATGCAAATAGATGAATGGAAGAAAACAAGGTCAATTTCAGAAATTTTCCTAGCCTTCCATAAATGGTTTGCAATGTTGTAGTGGCTCCTTCCAAAGTTCCCTCTTTAAACAAATATGTTGCTTCTTCATATAGTTGAGAGAGCACTTTATTCCCCCTCCAATCAGGAGGTCTTCCTCCTGAAATGCCTCCTTGCAAAGAGGCATCAAGGCATAGATTAGAATGTGAATGTAGGTGGACAGATTTGCCCCTACCTTTGTTGCATGGGTCCTCTTGCCTTCTTGGTTCTTTAAAAATCTGAAATAGAGAAGGGTTCATGCTATTCATCTCATGATTCCACTCCTCCTCTTTTCCTCCTCCTATCTCCAAGATCCCATCACTTGGCAATGAAAGTGCATGCTGCTCATGTGTTATGCCAAGAGCTCTATGTGTGAGATCTTTTGGGACTCCTTGCAAGAGTGAAAGAGTTTGTTTCCTTGGAGTAAGTGCTCCATCCTTTTCTTCATGTGGTGTTTGAGGTGCCCTTATTATGACTGTGTTATCTTGTCCTGCTTCTCCTTCCTCTTCTTTACTAGTTGAAGTTTCCTTACCCTCAACAAGAGGCCTTAGATCTTGGTCCTCTTTTGAAGAAAGAATCTTTATATCTTCCTTTTGAAAAGGAAGCCCTTCATCCAAAGGATATCTTGCCCTTGGAAAGGCGTCAAAAAAGCTCACCTCCTCTTCATTGGTTTTCAGAAATGAAGTTGGATTTATAGACCCTCTCAACTCATGCAAAATTTTTGTTTGATGTGGTTTGATAGTTGCAATAGAAGATTTTTCACATGTAATATCATCAAACCTATCTACTAATATTTTAATGAACCTTCCATAAGTATATGTATTTTCATTCTTTAAGGAAAACTATTCAAATAACCACCAAGCATAGGCCTTACCCTCAAAATGCAGCGCTGCTACTTTGATGGCTTCAAACTCCAGAACTTGATGTTGCTGCACAAAGGTGTCTAGCTCCTTCACCCAAGCCCTGGCTATACATAGAGGTGATCCATAAAAAATATATAGAAATAATCTGCCCTCACTTTGCTTCTTGCTCCTTGTTCTCTTTTCCTCCTTCATTTGGAAAAACCCTTGGAAATTCAAGTGACCTTTGAACCCCTCAGATTGAGCTTCATATTACCGCAAATAATCACCAAGAGTATTTTCCTTTGGCACATCTCCTTTCTCCATGAAGAAATTACTGATAGAATGTGGTAGATCTGATGATATGGTTGAGTGCTCATATCCAAAAGATGAGGACTTAGGATCTTCCTCCTGTATGGATCTGTGTGAGGGATCTTCATGTGTTTCCCTCCTCATTTCTTTGTTGTCCTTGCTTTTTCCCTGCAGACTTGAAAAGAGAAGTTTTAAGAACCTATTTTCTCTAGAAAACAAGGGTTTGCTCTGATTTATTTTGAAAATCTCCTTCTCCCCATGAGAAGACTCCATAATTCTTGAGCTCACAGGTTGAGCCAAGATTGTTGCTCTGATACCACTGTATTATCCCAAAACTGGAATTTCCTACAACAATAAGAATACCTTAAGGTATTAAAAAGTTGGAGAACATAAATTAATCAAATCATGTAATGTGTTTTAACACATATCTATCATAATAGCAATCACAGCAACAAACTATGCATTTATACAGTTCACCAAGTGGGGAAAAGCAACTATTTTTGAATTAAAAACGCTATTTTATGAGTATTGAGCTAAAAAAGTGGAAAATAATGGTTGCATCCCTTATAATAGACAATATAGGACATGAATATAAAATATATTCAGAAAAAAATTCCTTTATCTTAGTTAAACAGGCCTCCCATGCTCAAGACAGCTTAAAATTACCAAAACCCCAACACTGCGAAAATGTCGGAGTAGCTGCAAAAGTGACTGCACAGTCTAAAGAGAGGCTAACTTAGAAAATAGAGAAATATGACTGCTAATTTTATTATAATACTCAATGATGTAAAAAATCAAAGATCTAATCTCTTTTACACAAATCCAAGAAGATCTAGCAAGGATTTCTTGAAAGAAAAGATATACAAGAGAAGTTGCTGAAAAATCTATGGCTGAATAATGTTGTATGGCTGAAGATCTGAAATTTATGGCTGAACCTGCAAATAAATGGCTGTAGATGCTCCCTCTAGCTTCCAAAAGGAAAGGCTGATCTTCCTCTTGGGAAACTAGCTCCTCCAAATGGGGTTTCAACCCCTTCCACTGCACACCTTAAGAAATAATGTAGTTTTCTAGAGTGAATGTGTTTTTTCTGAAGGTAGATGCTTGGACCAACACCAGGTATTGGAAAATTTAGATCAGAAACCTCCTCTTAGATTTCTTGAAAAAGTTCTCCAAGAAAGAGTAGGGAATCCCCACCCGGGTAAACCCTTGCACTAAGCAGTGCAAAAACTTAGCTAAATAGCTAAGTATGCAAGAATTCTAAGTAGACGTTATGAAAATATAATCTCCAATATTTCCATATTCTTTCCATCTCCTTAATTATATAATTTATGAGCTCCTTCACCAAGGGTCCCACCCACTATGAGGTTGCTTCCATGCAAAGGCTCCTCCACAAAAACTGCGTTGTCCAACAAGATGGTTCAATGCATCTAGACATTTTTTTTGACTTGGTCAACCTTGAATGATTCTTCATGCCTTGTTCCTTTTCACACTCAAGGTGCCTTCATTTTATCTAGCTGGATTTGATCCCTATTCTCATTGAGCTGGATTTTTATTCATATTTGAGCTAATTATGAGTCTCCTTGCTCATTTATTTATCAATCTAAGTTTTAAGAGAAAAATTAATATTCCAATTATTTGAAGCTAATTTAGGAATATTACACCTTTTCTGCTAGCAATTTCCAAATACCACAGATAAATGAATAATTGAATATAAAGGTGAAAAATAGACCAGCAGTGCCTGGAAATGAAGATTATTAGCAAGTGTTTGAAAATGATAAACACATAAATGATTCCTTTCAATCAAGGAATGAATTTTCCATAGCAACACCAAGTTCCAGCCATGAAAAATATTGTTGCAAAGAACAACAAACCCCTGAAACAGGGCCCTCCCTTTCTGCTGATATAAATCAGTTTGAGCACCTTTTTAATGCAGAGTTATTTGACAACCCAGACCAAAAGGACCTTGAATTTTTACAATGTAAAGGTGATACTATACCAAAAGGCCTTACACCATTAGAACAACTATTTGATTTCAATGACGTGGCCAAAGAACCGAAAATATATCCTATAGAAACTAACGTTGAGGAACATAACATAGGCAGCCCCACTGAACCCAAAATGATCAAGCTATCCAGCAACCTCCAAGCTCATGTCAAAGAGCAGTACATAGCACTTTTCAAAGAATTCGTAGATGTGTTTGCATGGGACTATAAAGATCTGAAATCTTATGATACTTAGCATCACCAACATAAAATCCCTCTTAAGGAAAATCAGAAGCCTTTCAAACAGAAACTAAGAAGGATAAACCCTATTTTATTACCTTTAGTAGAGAAAGAGATTAGGAAAATGTATGACGCTGGGATCATAGTTTCTCTCATATACTCAGAATGGGTTTCCAACCTAGTATCTATTAGGAAGAAGACAGGGGAAATTAGGCTATGTATTGACTTTAGGA
This sequence comes from Pinus albicaulis, assembly GCA_034641835.2. Taxonomy (NCBI): domain Eukaryota; kingdom Viridiplantae; phylum Streptophyta; class Pinopsida; order Pinales; family Pinaceae; genus Pinus; species Pinus albicaulis. The sequence goes on along the minus strand of CM076570.1, from coordinate 1,494,613,170 downwards.
ATATAAATAGAGCCTCCGTGAAATATAATTACCCCTACCAAAGATGGATCACATAATCCAAAAGGTGGTTGGGTCTAAAAGAATATCATTGTTGGATGGGTTCTCAGGTTACAATCAGGTTTGGGTACTCCGAAGTGATCAACATAAAACTGCCTTTACTATAGCTTGGGGGAAATTCATGTATGTCAAAATGCCATTTGGTTTGATGAATGCAGGGGCCACTTTCCAGAGGGCCATGGACATAGCCTTCTCAAAAGACATAGGCTATTTTATAATCATTTACCTTGATGATATTAATATCTTCTCCAAAAATGATGAAGAACATTTGATCCATTTAAGAAAGTTTTTCAAGAAATGAAGAAGGTTTGGCTTGTCTTTGAATCCCAAAAAGACATTCTCTGGCCTCCAAGAAGGAAAGCTTATTTGTCACATAATCTCTGAAGAAGGGATCAAAGTAGATCCTAAAAGGATTGAAGGGATATTGAATATCAGCCACCCAAGAAACCTCAAAGAATTGCACATTGGTAAGATAAATTTTTAAGGAGGTTCATCCCCAACCTTGCTGAGCTATTAAGAAACATCACTAATATGCTTAGGAAAGAAGTAGGTGTTAAATGGACAATGCAAGCTAAAGAATCATTTGAACTGGTAAAACAAGCCCTCATTCAAACACCGTGTAATGTTCCAAATTTTTATGGAACATTAATTTTTGTTAATTTTATATAGGAGATGAATAAAATGGGTAGGGGACCCATTCTTTGCATGATTAGAGAAGAAAAATCCTCTAAGTATGAAAGAGGATCATGTTTCCACACCTCCATGTGTGAAAGGAGGTTTTTGCATAAAGGCTTGGCCAAGGTTGACCAAGTCAAACTGTGTTGGCATGAGTTGGAAAGCACTAAGTGGGCAATGTAGGAGGGAAGATTCTAGAGGAAGGAACCCTAATTCAAAGTAGGTCCCATGGAGGGAATGCTTAATTGTTTAAAAGAGGAGCAAGGTAGCCATTGAGATTATCTTTGATTGTTTTACATTTGAGCCTTAGAGACTTGTTGTTGCCTCTTGTTGTTCAGCAGAGATACAGTGCCTTCGATCACGAGGGAGTCCTATTTAGGAATTCCCCTCCTTCTTGAGTATCTCATGAAGGATTGCACTCCATTCCCCATATTCAAACATTCAGGCCATAGCTTCAGCCATCCACATTAGCATAGTTTCTGCAGCAGATATTGTGCAGTGTTGCTGGGTGTTGTTGGGGAGGTTTCCACACACCATCCGAAGCTATCTTTTCAGTGGAGAGAGGTTCCATCCATTGGGAGATAAGAAAAGGTGGTTCTTGAGCATATCCCACCATATTTGGCATTAGGCCAACCACATTCCATCACTAGCAGCGCAGTCCCTCTCTTAGACAGCTTTCTTCTTGGTGGCTATTTGCTGTGAAGGATTGACAATCACTTGGAGGAGAATTCTTGGGTGAAAGGATAAGCCTTTCACTTCATATTTCTATTGGAGGAGGATTCTTCATTTGTTGCAGCCATTTCAGCATTCTCCAGGTATTTCCAGCTTTTGAGTTGCATCTGCTACTGCAACTCTAGCATTTCTGTATTATAGCATTTTGTATAGATTTCAGCGAATCCTTTTAGTGGATTGATATTATGTATTTTCAAGGGTTGAGATCTTGCTCCCCCTTCTTTATTTGAGCCCACATTGTCATATCTTTGTCTTTTCATTATTTATGCAGCAGTTCCCCTCTATAACTACGGAGTCATGGCCTAGGGCTTTATTTATGCAGCAGTGTATTTCACATTTTCATGTACAAGTTTCTTGAGGCTTCTAGTGCCTTTCTTGAGCGATCATTCCCTCAAGGATTTGTATTATTATTTGCTACTATGTCTTAATATGATGGCCATTGGATTCTCCGGCATTTCATGTGTATATGAATCACTGTTATTTCTATTTTTATGTATTTGTTATTGCTGTAGCTGCAATGTTGGGGTTATCTTAAGAGATTCCCAATCTTGTTGTTTTTCCCTCTTGGGGATATTGTCCCTTGACAATCACTATATAGACAGAGTTTGCTAGTGGGCCAGGTAGCCTCTGGAGCTCATCCTTCCTTGTGAAGGTGAAAAATCCAGTAAATTCCCCTATAGTCTATCTCTGGAATAGATTTCCTTTGTCGATTGACAATGTTTCTGAAAAAGGAACATTATAGTGGTATCAGAGCATCGAACTTGGCATAGCCTATGAGTTCAATTTTAGAGGAGAATGATGAAGAAGATGAGACTCATATCATCTGTTTTTGGAATAAAGAAGAATCTCCCTGAGGAGGAGGAGAAGAAAAGGGGAGAAGAGGAAGGTCGATGCACTTCCTATTCTCTTGAAGACCAGCATGCGTGATGCTTGGATTTTCAGATCTTAAGCAAGTACTTGGGTGACTATAAACCCCATTCTGCAACATTCAGGGGAGCTACAGTGTTCCCACAGTATACTCAGTAGATGGAGGAGAGAAGGCCCTATGGAAAAGGAGAAATCAGAGGCAATATGATTCTATTGTCTACATTTGATGGGGTTACTTCAGCTAGAGCTTGGGAGAAGAAGCTGGAGGCATTTTTATTGCTACATCCAGTGTCAGAGAAAGAAGCAGTGGAGATGGCAGCGCTGCACATGAAGGAGGAAAACTCTGTTTGGTGGTTCAAACCCTTGGTCCATTCAAGGGTGAGTTCTTTTGCAGACTTTTCTCAAAGGTTAATCCAAGCCTTTGATAGAGAGAGGACAAAGGAAGAGAAATCCATTCCACCATGGGAGGAGAATTGCACCAACGCTGCTACAGCTTTGAAGGAGCAGCCTTCTACATCTATGGATGAAGAAGCCATTGGGGGAAAAGCCATTGCAACCACACAAGAAGGTCCCAAGAGCCACCAAGGTATGAGTAAAGTTCCACTTTCTATTTCAGCAAATAATCTTAAGGATGATGGAATTTCATATGAAGAGGTCCAAGGATCAAATCACATGGCCACTTTAGGGCCTCATGATTGCACTGCGTTGTGCAAAGGGTTCAAGGAGGAGATGAACCCTCATCCTCATGCATTATTGATGAGTATCATTCAGCCCTTGAGGTTGGGATGTGGACCATTGGAGAATGAAACAAACCATGAAAACTCCATGGAAAATCATGAAACAATTTGTGAATCGGAGGAGGAGACAGTTGCTACACCATTGGAGGAATCGGTAGCGTTGTTGAACATGGGTGGAGAGGAGACATCACCTCCATCACATTTGGATCCTCATAGATCCAACATAGTCATGGGTGAGAGGCCTTTTCTAAGAGGTCTCCAAGGCGTTGCATTTCAAATTCTCATGAAATGCAAAGAGAAAGAATTGGTTTGGGTGGATGGTAGCCCTCATGGGAGGAGTACCAAAAGAATGGAAAAGAGATGGTAGGATACTTGCATCATTGATCAGCATAGATTATGGATGCATGATGTTGATGTGATACTCATATCATCCATTGTGTCTTCATCACATGAGTTGTATGATGAAAGTATGGGAAGGCAGAAAAATACTTTGTTGCTTTGCTTGGGAGAGCAAGGGAAGAATTTCTCTCATACTTTGCATGATGTTGTAGGAGGAGGAAATGGCATTCTCTCCTTCACTTTCGATGATAGGGGGGTACTTCCACATTGGGCAGGGCTTCTTATGTATTGCAGCATTATGAAAGAAATCTTTGACAAGGAGCATGTCAAAGAATGGAGCTTGGTATTGATAAGATCCTATGGGTATAGGCCAACAATGTTGTCTCTTTGGAGCAGTGACCTATGGATGAAGTGTGCCCAACAGAAGTGTGGTGGATCCATAACCCACAGGTCCCAGGATCATTTCATATTTGTTGCACTTGATGGACAAAGAGGAGGTGAGATGGATGAGGTAGTAGATGGAGTCATATATTACTATGCTACATTATTCTTGATTTGGATACCCAAGCATGAGAAGAAGGATCTTCTTGCAGCACCTAGTCCATTCCTCTTCATGGGAGGATGCCAAACAACTATGGAGGGTTCATTCATGGATCCATACATCATCTTACTCTTGGTATATGGTAAGAAATCTATTTTTACATTGGCTGAATTGTATAATCTTACCATTATTTTGCAGTGCATAGCTCTACAAGAGGGCAAGCTTTTCAGATTGCTCCATGGACAAAATTGGGCCAATTTGTATGATTGAGAAAGCCATCCTTTATATGGCCTTGGGAAAGTGTTTTCTTCCATGTATGATCAGTTGATACACTCAGTCATTTTCTATTCATTAGTAGCTATCGTGACATAGATCACTATTCATGTAACACAAAACAACTTGCCATGTGATTTTCTAAAGCAACAGTTTCGAAAACTGCGCTGTCACTTTTGGGAAAACTGTTGGTACATTCTTGCAACACATAAAACCTTTAGAATTTTCCTCATTGTATTTATGATCATGACTTCCATTGCTGATATGGATCAGATTTTTATAAGAAGCATGATTATGAGAAAGGCACATGAGTTGGATGTGTCATTGAGTGAGAAAAACTCTCACATTTTATACACTACATGTTCTAATGGGAGCATGGGAGGAGATATGGCCACCACTACCACATATGTTTTCTCTTTTGAGGTGGACCATGGAATTTATAGTCATCCATTTTACAGCCATGGGAAAGTGTTTGGTCTTGTGTTGTTGTTTATTTCATCCATTTACTACTCATTAGTAGATGTGGTATTTGTTGGGCACTACTTGCCATGTTATTTTCTGCAGCTGCAGTGGATGAGGTTGCATTGTGACCCTATGAGGCATTGTTTGCATATTGCTGCACATGGTATAACCTATAGAAAACATGTCATGGGGGGTATTCTATGGTGATCTTGTCCTATTCATCATAGATGACATGTCTTGGGCCAGCTGGATTATCATTGATGGAGGAGATATTCCTGAGGATTACTCTTCATTTTTCCATTTGAGGGAAATACATTTGCAGCCAAGGATCAGAATACACTCCAAAATTGTCATAAGTGGAGGAGAGGACAACATGGGGCAAGCTATCATGCTTGCCATGATCATATTTTCAGCCCACCTTCATTTCCGGAGCTCAAGGTGGAGGGAGATTTTCCATGAGTTGCCTTGTTGGGAGGCAACTTATTTTTATGATTGATGGCTTGGGGATGAGAGATTAATATGGGGATGATAATTCCCATTATATATCAGATGTCATGCCTAAAGGAGGCCCTTAGATAGCTCTTTGTTCCTTCATTGATATTTGTTTCTACATGATAGCTATTTTGGGAATGTTCACCCCAAGGCTAGATTGCATATGTTGGAGGGACAGTTTGGAGACTTGATTGTTGATATGGAATCATTTTCTTGAGGAGATCATCACATAACGATGCTACAGGAGGAAGGGAAAAAAGAAACTCAGTTCATCCTTGCAATTGCTTGAGGGCAAGCAATATTTTGAGAGGGGAGGACTGTAATGTTCCAAATTTTTATGGAACGTTAATTTTTGTTAATTTTATATAGGAGATGAATAAAATGGGTAGGGGACCCATTATTTTCATGATTAGAGAATAAAAATCCTATAAGTATGAAACAAGATCATGTTTCCACACCTCCATGTGTGAAAGGAGGTTTTTTCATAAAGGCTTGGCCAAGGTTGACCAAGTCAAACTGTGTTGGCATGAGTTGGAAAGCACTAAGTGGGAAAATGTAGGAGGGAAGCTTCTAGAGGAAGGAAACCCTAATTAGAATTAGGGCCCATGGAGGGAAGGCTCACTTGTTTAAAAGAGGAGCAAGGCATCCATTGAGATTATCTTTGATCATTTTACATTTGAGTCTTAGAGACTTGTTGTTGCCTCTTGCTGTTCAGCAGAGATGCAGTGCCTTTAGGCACAAGGGAGTCCTATTTATGAATTCCTCTCCTTCTTAAGTAGCTCATGAAGGATTTCAATCCATTCCCCATATTTATGCATTCATGTCATAGCTTCATCCATCTACATCAGCGCAGTTTCTACAGCAGATATCGTGCAATGTTGCTGGGTGTTGCTAGGGAGGTTTCCACAGACCATCCAGAGCTAGTTTTTTAGTGGAGAGAGGTTCCATCCATTGGGAGATTAGAAAAGGTGGTTATTGAGCATATCCAACCATATTTGGCATTAGGCCAACCATATTCCATCACTAGCAGTGCAGTCCCTCTCTGAGACGACATTCTTCTTGGTGGCTATTTGCTGTGAGGGATTGACAATCACTTGGAGGAGAAGTCTTGGGTGAAAGGATCAACCTTTCACTTCAGATTTCTATTAGAGGAGGATTCTTCATTTTTTGCAGCCATTTCAACCTTCTCCATGTATTTCCAACTTTTGAGTTGCAGCTGCTACTGCAACTCCGACATTTCTGTATTATATCATTTTGTATAGATTTTAGCCAATCCTTTTAGTGGATTGATATTATGTATTTTCAAGGGTTGAGATATTTCTCCCCCTTATTTATTTGAGCCCACATTGTCATATCTTTGTAGTTTAATTATTTATGCAACATTTCCTCTCTATAACTGCGCAGTCATGGCCTAGGGCATTATTTATGCAGCAGTGTATTTCACATTTTCATGTAAAGGTTTCTTGAGGCTTCTAGTGCCTTTCTTGAGTGATCATTCCCTCAGGGATTTGTATTCTTATTTGCTGCTATGTCTTAATATGATGGCCATTGGATTCTCTAGAATTTCATGTGTATATGAATCACTGTTATTTCCATTTTGATGTATTTGTTATTACTATAGCTGCAATGTTGGCGTTATCTTAAGAGATTCCCAATCTTGTTGTTTTTCCCTCTTGGGGATATTGTCCCTTGACAATCACTCTATAGACAGAGTAGGCTAGTGGGCCAGGTAGCCTCTGGAGCTCATCCTCCCTTTTGAAGGTGAAAAATCCAGTAAATTCCCCTACAGTCTATCTCTGGAATAGATTTGCGTTGTTGATTGACAATGTTTCTGAAAAATGAACATTACACATTGGTTCTCATTATTCATGATTTCACCAAATATTTCTATATCTTCTCTTTTGCATCTGAACATACCATAGCTACAATATTATTTCAAAAGAATAGCATGGGGCAGGAACAACCAATATCCTTCTTTAGTAGGGCTTTGAGAGATGCTCCACTCAAATATAATATCATGGATAAACAAGCCTTAGCACTGGTAAAAGCATTAAAAGACTTTAGAGTGTACATTTTACATTCACATATCATTGCCTTTGTGCCACACACTGTAGTAAAAGATATTCTAAGTCAGGACCCTGATGGTAAAAGGGGAAAATGGATTGCCACTATTCTAGAATATGACTTAGAGATCAGGCCCACCAAACTCAACAAAGGGCAAGGATTAGAAAAACTCATGGCTGAGTCAAACTTCCAAGATTTAGATATGAACATGGTTGATATTTTGGAAGAGATATATGAACGCACAACACCATTCATTGAAGAAACATTCATGAACTCTCCTTGGTATGCTGACATCATATATGTGTTGCTTTATCTGAATGCTCCTCCTTCTTTGTCAAAAACAAAAGCTAGATTTTTCAAACAGAAGGCTTTAAATTATTGTATATTGGATGGAGTTTTGTATTGGAAAAATGCTGTGGGGATTTTACTTAAATTTTTACTTGAGGTTGATGCAGGAAAAATCATGCATGAGCTACATGAGGGAGAATGTGGAGGACATCTTAACTGGAAAACCACAACAAACAGGATCCTCAGGTCTGGATACTATTGGCCCACCCTCTTCCCAGACACCCATAACTTAGTCATGTCCTACCACAAGTGCCAAATCTTTGATGGCAGGAGAAAACTCTTACCACTACCTTTGCAGCCTATCAATGTTGAGGATCCCTTTCAACAATGGGGTTTGGACTTCATTTGGGAAATTCACCCATCATCCTCAGCCCAACACAAATGGATCCTCATAGCCATTGATTATTTTACCAAATGGATAGAGGTCATACCCAATAGGAATGCTATTGACTCTGTCATCATCAAATTCCTTGAAACCAACATACTATCTAGCTTTGTTTGTCCTAGGAAAATAATCACAGACAATGTTGCTGCCTTCAAGTCCAAGAGGATGGTAGATTTATGCCATAAATATCCTATCACATTAGGCCATTCTACTGCCTACTACCCCCAAGGAAACATTCTAGTTGAATCCTCCAACAAAAGCTTTGTTAATATCATCAAAAAATTGTTGGAACAGAATCAGAAATCTTGGCATAGTAAGCTTGTCCATGCCTTATGGGCTGATAGATTGACTACTAAAAAGTCCATCAGCATGTCTCCCTATCAGTTGGTTTATGGCATGGATGTAGTCTTCCCAACATCTCTAGGAGTCCTAGTCATGAAACTCCTTCAAGAGGTCCAAGCTAGAGAAAATGATATGCAAAGGAGGATCAATCAGACCATTCATTTGCAACAGTCAAGAGAGGAAGTATATAAAATGACACAAGTAGTCAAAGAAGGAATTAAGAAATTATTTGATAGAAGGACCAAAGCAAATGGCTTCCAAGTTGGAAATGTATTTCTAAAATGGGATTCTAGAAGGGAAGAGAAAGGGAAACATGGTAAATTCGAAAATCTATGGAAGGGGCCCTACATTATTCATTCCATAATGGGCCACAATGCATTTTTTATATAGGAGATGAATGGAGAAGAGGTGTTTGGAGGTCCTGTCAATGGCAGGATGCTCAAACACTATTTCTGTCAAGAATCTTAGTTTCAAAGTTTTTTATCCATTGTACATACCATTGCAAGAGAAAAATTAAAAAAATACAAAAAACAATAGAAAAGAGAAAAGAGGGCAGATGAAAAGAAGAAAGGTACAACCCCATACCAAAAAAGAAAAAAATCTGAAAGTGTGCAAGCCTAAATGCCACTACTTGAAAGAACACTGCTATTTAGTCATACAACCTAATCATGACCAGATATATTTCAATTTACTGTGAAAAATATTTTCCAAACAATTTAACCTTGGCTTATTAGTAGACTAGATTAAAATATAAAAACAGAGGTTCAAACAAACTTAAATCCTGAACATATAATTTTGATGAAGAATGGCTTAGATCAGATCAAAACCTGAGCCAAAGATACAAAGAAGACTGGTTCTAACATGCTAAAAACTTGAACCAAGTAAAGAAAGAAAAAGATGACTCTAAATAGATCAAAACTTGAGCTAAGAAGAAAGAAGGATGTCTTTTATTTTCAAATCTTAAGCCTTCACAATTTTTCTTTAATTTTCTGCAAATAAAAGTCTATGTGCAGCTGGTTTCTTATGCCATAGACACTACAACAAATCAGACTGTTTAATCCTAGTTTTTTTGTGTTTAAATTTTTGTTTTAGAATGTTGAGAATGCATATTTGTCAAACAGCTTAATCTTGATGGATAGTAGATTAGGTAGAGAAGATTTAGAGTCCAACTATTTAATCTAGACTCTTGGAAGAAATAAGGGTAGCATTATATAGTTTTATCTTTTTGTTTTCGAAAATAATATGTAAAAGAGATGTCAGTCCAAGTGCAATCAAGAGAAGAAAAAATGCTAGGACAAGTAGGATTGGGTAGGTAGTGATGCTACTTTGAAGAATGTCATATGCTGCATATTTTTGAAATATTATCAAGTCCAAGAGAAGAGATCAGCCCAAGAAATAAAAGGATTGCTGCCCAATGGACTAAGACATTGGTCTGCTGAAAGCCAGAGATTGATAAACTGAGGTTCTAGAAACCTAAAAGAGCAAGTTGTCCTCCCCAAGTGGAGCCATTGTTAGCCATCTATAGATTCTGTTATACCTAATGATGGCTAGAATCAGTTTGTAGACTTCAAGAAACAATTTCAAGCTAATATGTTAGTCCTTGAAGCCTGGTTGTTCTCTCTATCCAAAGAAACCTACCTTCATTGATGTTTTCACTTAAAAATCTTCAAAGAAGCCTTGCTGATTCAAAAAGACTGTTTCAACCCTCCATGTCCATAATTTCTCCTTTTTCCCCTCTATGACCTTCATTTACCCTTCATTCCCCATTAAAACCCCTTAAGACCTTATAAATCATCTTTATTTTGGTCTTGAACCTCTTTTCCCCCCCTATCGGAACCCTTCTTCAGCCTCAAAAAACCCCATTTTGGCCTATTTTCCGCTCATTTTAACCTTAGGGCTCAAGCGCCTTTCGGCTTAGCCCTAGCCCCTTTTCGTCATATGACCCAGCACCGTGACCAAGCGCTAGGTCCATCGGCCCATCGGCATTTCGGCTTTTTTCTGGTCCCCGCGACCTTTTTCCCTTTAAAAGTGTTCGTCGCTAATGCGCTTTCCTGCTTTAATCTCCATCATCGATCTAATCCAGATCAAGCAGTCCTTGCCCCATCAGCCATCGCACTTCGGTGTTTCCCGTTTCCACTTTACCAAACCTCTGCCGATGTTCATCTCCATCGATGGATTCGTGACCATCGATCTCCCCCAGATCGGACGGTTAGCACTTCATCGCAAATCGTAGTGGGTCACTTCCACCTTCCCTTTTGCCACTGATATGCATCCCCCCTGATACAATCCTCACCATCTAATTAACCCACATCTACGACATAGTTTCACTATGGGGGCACCCTAACAAAGTGGCCCGTACTCCCTAATGCCCCTGCAATTGACTCATTTGACTGTGAAAGATCTTAGATCGATGGCTGAGGTTTTCTGCGGAGGCACAGTCTGATATTTCCCTCCGTACCCCCCAGTCCCTCCACAGTTAATCTCCACCATTGATCTATTCGGATCTAATGGCCACCATTTCACCCCACTGATCAGACTTCCCACTAAAATATAGGGTTGCTGACGTCACCGTCAGGGCCCACTGCTCTTACCCCCGCACATCTATTCAACCATCGCGCTCACCCACAGCCGTCAATTTGGCTCCCCCGGATTGGATGGTCCAGACACCTTCTCTTCGCCCTCCTTCCTATCGAACATCCTCTATCAAATCATTCCACCGAAAATATCTCGACCGTTGATCCTACAGATTTGACGGTCATCATTCTTCTTCGTACCCAACTCATGAAACCTCCCCGACATGCAATTTTAACGTGAAATGGGTGGTTTTAGAAGGACAGGTATCATAAATTGAGCCCTATCACATTTTCCTGGGGTAAAATCACTTACCACCTCAACCCCGTGCGAAAACTACCTCCGATTTTTCGCCAAACCACCAATGCTCATTTCGTGCCACAAGCAAATTTAAACCTTGTTTTTCATGGTTTCCTCCATGGAATCCATTCCTCACTGCTCCATAACCCCTCAGTGACCCTTCTGAAGTAGTCGAACCACAAAACGCAGGATTTTCATAATGGTTTATTGTTGTGTGTAGGTTTAATGGTGGCTTGATGTCGAAAGCCCTCCCACAGCCAAATATCAGTGGCAGAAGTAGAGGATGATGATCCTGGGCCGAAACAATGAAAAAGAAAATCATGGGGTTTGATTATCATTGTTTTATCAATGTCTCATGAACATTGGTTGAGTAGCAGAACCCCCAGCATGGAAGCCCAGCCACGTGTACAATACAACAAACAGTGAAGATCACAAATTAGAGATTAAGGGATAAAGGTTAAGCATAAAGCAAGAAAATCAATTGCTTAACTTGCAGATCAAAGATTAAAAAATAGTTAAAGCCAAATCAATGCTAAAATATAAATACGTACAAATCAGCAAAGGAGAGCTTCGAATGACACATCAGTGAAGCTATTTACTCCTCCCATGAATAAAGACACCTTGACAGTTATTATGCTAACAAAACCTCTTTAAAACTATTAAGGCAGTTAGTGTAGAGGCATGGGTGGTCTCAAAACCCATACCGTCCACTTTCCATGTACTAGAAGAAAAGACAGGACTACAGCAGCCAGAAGAATTCTCCACAAAGACACTCTTTGGAGTTATAACTAGCCTGACAATTAGGCCTCAAGGTCTACAAGAACTACTAGAATGGGAAAAAAATTAATGTAATATTTATGACACAGAATGGGCATTCGAATGCTTTCCTCCTCTATTTTAATTAACCATTAAGACCATCTCTATCACCTCTCCTCCCGATTCAACTACAAATCCTATTCGGACTCTCATTGCAAAAGTTGGCATTTGATGAATTTTGAAGTAATACATAGACTACTGCTTTGAAGAAGGATTGATGTTTTGAAGAAGTGTGGATGTCTTTTCTTTTCTGTTGATGAAGGAGGCTAGATCATTGGATCCATGAGCCTGGTTTTGGTGAAGTACTCTCTATTTTTTAATGTTATTTCCTGTTTTTTTGCTTTGTTCCATTGCGCTTTTCTTGCAGTAGAGTAAAAAGCTTAGGCTAAGAAATGTCTCCTAGAAGCACCTTAGGCCTGTTTACTCTTCATTGCCTTTCTGTTTTCATCTTTTGAAGGTTTTATTGAGTAGTTTGACTCCTTTTAAACCCTTAAGCTTGTTCATTTCAAAATATTTCAAATCGCTGGTGTCAAGGTTGAATTATGGTTTTCCCTGCCTGCTTGCTTCCTCTTGAAAGCTATTTCTGAAAACATCCTTCAAACGCTATTGTTTGCAGCTTGGTAGAGAGGATTTGTTCTGATCTTACCCTCTGTTTCTGGTTGAGATAGTCATATTTGAAGGTCTTAATAATTGCAGTCTTAGATGCCTGGGTGTTCCCCCTTTTACGGATGCAATTATTTGTATCTCTTATATGTTTTCTAACTCCTTTAAGTGAAACAATCAAAGGAAACAGAGTGTTCCTCTTCTTCTTTGTCTTACTTGAAATTTTGTCTTGTTTATGTTATCTGCATAAAGCATGTTGGTAGAATTCATGGTTAGCCCTGGCTATTAAATATTTCTTTATGTTTAGATAGTGTTGCAAGTCCCTCAGTTTGAAAGGTATACATGATTAAGGAGTCTTAACAACCCTTCAAGCTTTACTTTTCCTTCCAAATCCTTGATGTTCATCTCATCCCACCTGTATGATCCCATAGATCCATTGACTAAGTTAGATTTTCCCTTTGGTTTCCCAAATTCATCAATCGGAACTATTTAGATTTCCACATGACTCCATTGCCCAATGGATTGTATATTCCCACACTCTATCTATTCTGCCTATATCATCTATGTCGAACCAAAAAACAAAAAAAATTTCACCTAATAACAAGCCTAACATCAGCCTCTTAAAAGCATCAAGCTATATCCTTACAAACATATTGAGAGATCCCTCTCTGAGACCAGGAGGGCTAGATCCTAGAGCTCTAAAGATTGGTTTGAATGTTTCCTTGTCATTTGGTTTGCCAATCATCCAAATCACATGACTCCAATAATAGTAGGAATAAATTTTTATACTAAGAAATGTTGTTGAGAGGTACCTTAGATCTATTTGTCCTTATTGCCTTCATGTTTTCCTCTACTGGGTTATTTTAAAGAATTCTTAGTTTCTCTTTAGACCCACCTATGCTTGTCTATTTCATGAATGGTTTAATACAGTAGATGTCAAAGATGTTTTATGGTTAGCCCTATTTGTTTGATGTTATTTAAACATTGTTCTTGAGATCTTTCTTTAAAGTACTACTTGTTAGGCTTAGCCAAAGAGGTCATGTTTTCATCATGCCCTTTTTCCATGCTTGAAAAGTTGCCTTAAAGGTATTTGTAGCTTGATCAATGATGTTTAGGATTTCCCTCTTATTTGATCTAAGTTATATGTTATCTTAAATTTTTTCTAAACCTTGAAGGTGAAATCACTAGAAGTTAGACAAGTTCTTGCCTTCTATATTTCACTAGATTGTTTGTTTCAAATTCTTACTTACTTGAGATTAATCAAAGAGTTATTGGTTTTACCTGTCTTATGATTATTTCTTTGTGTTGAGTAGTATTTAAGACCATTCTTTTTTAAATTTATTTTGTTCAAGGATTCTTAATTGACCTTTTACACCTACCATGTTCACAAACTTGTTGTTCATTTCATCTCATACAAACCTTGAAGATCCATTTGACTATGTTAGATTTGCCCTATGATGCACCCTAATTCATTGTTTAACTTTCCATTACCTTTATAGACTCCATAGCCCAATGATTTAAATACCTCTCACTCCACCCATTCTACTTGATCCATCTTATCCAACCAAAACAAACAAACAAACCCTAAAGTTAAAAACCTACCTAAAATCAAACCCTAAAAGCAAACAAGTTCACATCCTTTGCATAAAATAGAGAGAGCCCTCTCTGAGTCCAGGAAGGCTAGGTCTTAGGACTCGAAATACTGGTCTGATGTTACCCTTGTTCATTTTTTCTCACCAATCTAACAAATTATGGGGACCTAACACACATATCATGAGAGTATTATGCCATATTACAAACAATACGAAACACATAAACATGAGAGATGTCATGTGATGGCCAAAATCTCTTCACAAAATTGAACATGACTTCTTTTTCTTCATTCTATCATGGATACACAAGGCATGGGTCAAAGAAATATGAGCTATTGGGTGGTAACCATACTCACCTAAGAGCAGCCAGTGTAGCCATGCCTCCTTCTTCATTTCATGAGTGTTATTCAAGGAATGGATAAAATAAATAGGAGCCTTTGGGTAGTAACAAAACTCTCCCAAGAGAAACCAACGTAACCAAACTTGCTGGCCCATGTCATATATCTCCAAGTGGTCACGCAACCCCTTGCTTATCATCCTCACCCACTCATCCCAATGTGGATGATGAATGATGTACTGCATAAACATGGTATCCTTCCTTTGTAGAATACATCCTCCTTAAATTGATGAAGAAATTTTCACTCCATGAAATTTCGAAGTGCACCTCTAATGAGATCTCTTAATGAGACCTTCTTTTCACCAATGGCCCTCCAAAACAAATGAGGGTCTGGATCTGCTGCAGGTAGAAGTTTCTCTTTGAGATGTGAGATTCTCATTAAGAAAGTGACATCAAGAAAGGAGAAAATATTCCTCATCTCAAGATGTCTACCATCTATCATCTTACCCTCCATTTCTTCATGAGTGAAGCTACCTTTAGAATGCTCCAAGAATAAATACACCCCTTCATTATCAATGCTACTAAGTGACAGTGCTATAGATCTGTATGGTAATACATGTGCTGTCTCAAAGCAAGGCACAATATTGATCTCATAACCATTCATTGTACATAGGATCATTCTCATCCCATTTTTTGAAACGCTACACTTCAACTCAAAGGGTTGAATGCAGTCCATCAATGACAAACTGGGATATATTTTCACTTCCTTCTTGATTAGATCAAGGGCCCTCTCCATTGTAATATATTGCTGCTTCAAATCAACATTTTTTTCTAACCCTTGGTTATGCATTATTCCTAATGGCATGTCAAAATAATTTTCAATAAGATCTATTGAAACAATATGAGATGAAAGTGTATGCATACTTTGGATCAAATGATGTGCGGGAAGCTTTTGTAAGAACACAAGATTTCCTCCAACCAGAATAATGGTCTCTCCAACTTCAATGTAATAGTGATGGCTGCTCTTCTCCAAGTGTACCAACATTGGAATCTACCTCCTCTTCCTCATGCATCTCCTGAATCATGCAAGGGACTCTATGTGTCAAGAGCTCAAGACTATCCTGCAAAGTTGCAAGTGTCTCTTCTTCAGATGCAAGCACCTCTGAAACTGGTGGTGAATGTCGTGACCACTTTTCCAGAGTGAAAAGAATGACATCTGCCTTTGTTTCCTTACGAAATGTCTCTTTGTGACACATCTCTGGTTTTCTCACATCAAACTTCTTTTTCAATTTGTGAAAGAAATCAGAATATTTGGTCACCTTTGCATGCTCAATGTGACCAAACCACCAATCATTGGCTTCACCGCAAAGATGAAGTGTTGCAATCTGGACAACCTCTCCTTCAACTACAAGATGTAGCCTAAAAAATGTGTCTAACTATTTCCTCCAAGGCTTAACAGTACTTGAGGAAGATCCATCAAATGTAGGAAAATAGAATTTATTGTGCCTCTTTCTTCTATCGCTTCTATAGGATCCTCTTTCTTCTTTGATTTTGAAGAATTGTTGGAGAGTTAGCTTCTCCTTGAATGCTCTATATTGTGCTTTGTACTCTTCAAGATATAGACTAAGAGTCTCATGAGTCTCAGGTTCTTTCCTTTCTTCATTTCTATACCATTCACCTTCTTCAAATAAAGTGGGCATAGTAGATCTATGAGGAGATCTATGATTCTCCAGTTTTCTTTTTTGCTAATAGGAAGTGCTTAGACCTTCCACCTCGAATATTCTTTTTGGATCCTCCTTTTGCCTTTCCTTCTTCATTTTATTGACCTTCTTGGAGAGATCTTGCATGGATATAAAGAGAGGAGCGACAAACTACAATCCTCCTTCATGATAGATCTCATCTATTTGGTTCTTCTTTGATGCAAAAGATGAAGTGTCCACAAGCTGAGCCAAAGATCATGCTTTGATACCACTATAATATCCCAAAAGGGAGAATGAAATAATACTATAACAAAATATAAGAACTGTAGAAAAGTAAACAATAAATATAAATATGCATCATAATGCACAAAAATAGCTGGGCCATTTTATTATATATGAGGTGAAAAAGAAAGTACAACAATGTTCAAAATATGAGACACTCAAGCCAAAGCGATGGCCTAGAATGACCCTGCAATGATCCCATAAGAGGGACTGTGTAACTGCTGAACTGCGGGAAGGTAAACTGTGTTATCCCTACTGCAACTACTGGGACTGTAACTATCAGTAAGATAGAAAATTAGATCTAGGAAGAATCAGGGCTCCGATGATGCTCAAAATAGATATCCAGGCTCTATGATGGATACCCAAGTTAACCCAGAAAGGGTTTCCTAGATCTATCAATATAAGAAAACCACCCTCTTAGGGCTTCACATATATACTGCTAGGTATGCATATATGAAGCTATATTTGATGATATGATGGCTGAAATTTTGGACAATCAACTCTATGCAAGAAGGGTTGATCCCTCCACTAAATATTTGGGCTAAAAGCTCAAGATCTAGCTCCTCCAAAATCCTCCACTGAAAATATTTGTTGGATGAACAACAACTTCAGAAAACTGCACTATAAGAGAGGGAGGCTCAGTAGCCTACTACTAGATGTGTAAAATAATCTCCTGAGTGATGGAAACAATAGACCCAATGTGAGGAGATGATCCCTCATAGGATTTGTAGGTGAAATACTGGAAACTTCCTTCCTCCAATAGATCTACAGGACTAGACTGCACAATCCTTCTACTGCATGGAGGTAAAACCTAATGGCTCGAATTTTGAATATAGATCTGCTACTCCTGGAAGATTGAATGTCAAGAACAAAGTGGTAGGATTAATCCTCCACCGGTTTCCTAGCTGAATGCTTGAAACAACCTCTTGAAGATGGCACTAATTCCTGATAAGGAATGTAGTACAACCCTCTTTCAAGAGCTACTCAATGAAAGAGGTGTGATTCCCACTTGGGAACACCCTATGCTAAACATCACTGCAATCTTAGATAAACAACTCAAGAATGCATAGATATGTCGTAAGTCAAATATAGATCTAAACAGATCAAGAAATGAATAATCCAAATCATGCCTTCTATTGTGCTTTCACCTTCATTATATAGATATGAGCCTTCCATAGCCTAGGCCCACTCCAAAACTGCGTTGTACATGTGGACATAAGTCTCCATGGTTGATTGCGCTATTTCTCCATGTCCTCCATCATGTTCGCATGGGGTGATCACCCTCTCCATCATGTGTGCATTAAATGCATCACTTCCTCCACTATCTTTTCATAAGTGATTTGTGATCTTCTTTGAATTCACTATGATCTCAGTTGACCTTATCAAAGACCCTCATGATTTTTCATTTAAGATCCATGATCTTATTTGACTGTTTCATCCTCCATAATCTATCTCATAAATGAGACATCATCTCCATTAATGGAGCTGCTCCACTACTCCATGATTTTAGATCTCGATCTAGAATATCCACATACACATATTAAAAGTGGATTTTATTCATATTTGAGTTTTTTGGGTCCCTCCACCCTTTTATTTACTTAATTAATTAAGTTACGTAATAACTCTAATATTCAAAATATCATGTGAAAATTTGGGAATATTACAGTCCTCCCTGGAAAAATGTTGCTTGTCCTCAAGAAACTGCAAACATAGATGCTAGAGCAATCTATCTCCCTCCAAATGGCACCTACGCAAGGAAGGTCTCTCCATTTGCTGCAATGAGTTATGTATGCCCAGCACCAAATTTGCCTCTCTAGAATGTCTAGAGTGATTTCTAACTGTGTAGCTAGATGTCCCTCATCAATCATGAAGCTCCAAGTGACAACCATAAGCTGCCCAAAATCGTCCACAATACATGAGATACATAAAGATAGATGGTTCTTTCCACAAGAGGAAAGCTCCAACTCACAAGGTAATCCTCCATCCCATGCTACATGAAGTAAATAGAGGCCCTTCATGCCTCCATCATTAGCCCTGTTGGCCATGTTGGATCTAAGAATCATCCCAACATTGTATAAAAGAAGAAGTAGAGATATATAGGTGGACAAAGATGTCAAACCCTATTCTCCCAATAGTATCCAACACAGCAATTCTCCTTGCTTCCACACCAAACCATCAAGATACCAAGTATGGTGTCCAACTATCCAAGTAAGATCCATCAGAGGAGTGCCTCTTGCTGCCATCCTCCAATCCTCCAACACTATCATGAAAAGTATGGGAGTATGTAGGACAAAAGTCCCCCAATAAAAGCCACAACAACAAGATATCTTTTTGCCTCTTCACATCATTATGTGAATCGTGGAGCAACAACAACATACTGAAGGACATATGGAATTTCATATCAGCCCAATACAAACAAACTCCATTATCACACATCTTGAGATTTTTATGCCATATTAAAAACAATAAAAAACACATAAACATGGGAGATGTCATGTGATGGCCAAAGTCTCTCCACAAGATTGAACATGCCTTCTTCTGCTTCATTCTGTCATGGATACACAAGGCATGAGTCAAATAAATATGAGCTATTGGGTGGTGACCATACTCACCTAAGAGTAGCCAGCGCAGCCATGCCTCCTTCTTAATTTCATGAGTGTTATTCAAGGCATGGATAAAATAAATAGGAGCCTTTGGGTAGCAACAAAACTCTCCCAAGAGCAACCAACGTAACCAAGCTTGCTGGCCGATGTCATATATCTCCAAGTGGTCATGCAACCTCTTGCTTATCATACTCACCCACTCATCCCAATCTGGATGATGAATGATGAACTGCATAAACATGGTATCCTCCCTTTGTATAATACCATCCTCCCCAAACTAATGAAGAAATTTTCACTCCATTAAATGTCGAAGTGCACCTCCAATGATATCTCTTAATGAGACCTTCTTTTCACCAATGGCCCTCAAAATCCAATGAGGTTCTGGATCTGTTGTAGGTAGAAGTTTCTCTTTGAGATGTGAGATTCTCATTAAGAAAGTGTCATCAAGAAAGGAGAAAAGATTCCTCATCTCAAGATGTCTACCATCTATCATCTTACCCTCCATTTCTTCATGAGTGAAGCTAACTTCAGAATGCTCCAAGAATAACGGGGCCCCTTCATTATCACTGCTACTAAGTGACATCGTTGTAGATCTGTATGGTAATACATGTGTTGTCTCAAAGCAAGGCACAATAATGATCTCATTACCAGTCATTGTACATAGGATCATGCTTATCCCATTTTCTGAAACTCTACACTTCAACTCAAAGGGTTGAATATAGTCCATCAATGACAAACTGGGATATCTTTTCACTTCCTCCTTGATTAGATCAAGGGCCCTCTGCACTGTGATATATTGTTGCTTCAAATCAAGATTTTTTTCTAACCCTTGGTTATGCCTTAGTCCCAATGGCATGTCCCCATAAGTTTCAATAAGATCTACTGAAACAATATGATATGAAAGTGTATGCATACCTTGGATAAACTAATGTGCGGGAACCTCTTGCAAGAAAAAAAGAGTTCCTCCAACTGGAATAATGGTGTCTCCAACTTCTTGTAAGAGTGATGGCTGCTCTTCTCCAAGTGTACAGGCACTGGAATATACCTCCTCTTCCTCGTGCATCTCATGAATCATGCATGGGACTCTATGTGTCAAGAGCTCAAGACTGTCCTGCAAAGTTGCAAGTGTCTCTTCTCCAGATGAAAACACCTCTAAAGCTGGTGGTGAAGTTAGTGACCCATTTTCTAAAGTGACAAGAATGACATCCTCCTTTGTTTCCTTATGAAATTTCTCTCTGTGACACATCTATGGTTTTCTCACATCAAACTTCGTTTTCAATTTGTGAAAGAAATCTGAATATTTGGTCACCTTTGCATGCTCCATGTGACCAAACCACCAATCATTGGATTTACCACAAAGATAAATTGTTGAAATATAGACTGCCTCTCCTTCAGCTATAGGATGTAGCCCGAAAAATGTGTCTAACTCTTTCCTCCAAGCCTTAACAGTACTTGAGGAAGATCCATCAAATGTAGGAAAAAAGAATCTATTGTGCCTCTTTCTTCTATTGCTGCTATAGGATCCTATTTCTTCTTTTATTTTGAAGAATTGTTGGAGAGTTAGCCTCTCCCTGAATTCTCTATACTGTGCTTTGTACTCTTCAAGATATAGACTCAGATTCTCATGAGTCTCAGGTTCTTTCCTTTCTTCATTTTTATAGCATTCTGTAATGTTCCAAATCTGGAAGAATAGGCTCAGTAGGGAATATATTAAGATATTCCACTATGGATTCATAGTAGTATGGAAATACACCAGAAATTATAAACTAGATATATACTAAAGGGGCTTTTACTGGATATGTCACCTCTAAAGAGAGGGTGAGATCTAGAGGCTGCCTGGCCTATTTTAGACTCTGTCTATAGAAAATAGGTGTAACAAAAAAAGGGTGGAAATAACACACTCCTAATGGAGTTTTCAGAACTTGGGATCCATAGATCTACAGATCTAAAGAGTGGATCCAAAGAGGATCAAAAACCAAACAAGGGAGAAGAAGGAAATTTCCTCTTCAGGAAAATCATCAAGAGGCTCAGTGAGAACGCTGTATAAGAAATTTGGTGCAAAAATAACGTAGGTAATGGATTTTTTCCCATATATTAGGCTGTGTGGGACTTGTGTGCTGAATTTTAGGAAAAAAAATGATTTTAAGGCCCTTAAAAAAATCTCCCGCGAAGCTGACTAGCTAAAAATCAGCTAAAGAGAAGAGCTGCTGCAACAAGAAAACCCACCAACCAGAATTGCATAATTTTGCCAAATAATCAGAGGAGGTCAGCTTAAAATTTCAAAATCTCAGTAATATATAGTAGAATATAAATTTAAATGATTATTCCTTCAATCTACATCAAATTACATGAACAATAGAGTAGAAATTCTTCAAAAAAGACAGCTCTGACATTTACAAAATTGCAGAAATGAATGGACTGCGTCCCTCTAAGTGTGCTTCAGTAGTTAAATAATGGAGATCATATATATGGCTGATATATGGCTGTAACATCAGATCCATACCAGATCTAGAAACTACTCAGCCTCTTTTACAAGTCCCCTTTGGGGTTTTAACAAAATAATGCACTAGAAATTGTAGATCTGACTTTTTATACATGGAACTGAGAAACTTCCAGAAATAGCTGAAGATTATTTTTATTAAAATACATATCAGATCTAAGCAATAGATATCAGCAAGCTACAATGTGAATCTTCAAGATGAGAGGCAAGCCTCAATCATTTGAGATCTATTACAAAGAGAAAATCAAATAATACTTGCAGCAACACATGAAATAACGCAGTACCCAAAGGGGCAGTGTTGTAGCTTGAATCAAATATGAAAATAGATGAAATTTACAGATTTGAAATCAAGATACAAGAATGAGATCCTCTTCTGGGTGGTCACAAGACACCCTCCCTGAGAGAAATCTCCTCCAAAACAACTAGATATTGCAGATCTAGTTCACCACTTGCTGCAACTCATAGCAGTTGCAAAACCCTCAACAGGATCAGCACTGCAACTAGAGGTGGAGCTTGGCCAACAATGCTGGATAGTGGAAAATGTGGTACCATGCCCTCCAAGATCTTCTCAAGGAAGGGAGGACAGTTCCTAAATAGGAAACCCTCTCTTTCTCTTGCTAAACAACGCAGAGAAAGGGGTTGCTCTAGCAACTCGAAATTACAAATATGATCAACAAACTTTACAAGAGCCTTCTCCTTCCTTTTATAACTTGAAGGTGACCACAAACCCTAAACCACCTCATTGATTTAACCCCTTTCACATTGGATCCTTCTTCTCGAACTGCGCTAGGTCTTCAAAGTGGTTCAATTCCTGTTCACACACAAGTGGCTTTTATTAAGAAAGCCCTGATTTATCTTTGTTCACACTGGGGACTGGTTTATTTTGGAGCTTTTGGAGTTTTTCATGTCCTCCTTTCAATTTTATTCATCAATAATTAAAATTAAAAAAAAATTAAATGTTCCTATTAGCTTGGGCTAATTAGGAACATTACAGTCCTCCCCTCCAAAATTGTTGCTTGCCCTCAAGCAACTGCAAGGTGAGTGCTGCAAAATTTTCTCCTTTGTGACACCAATATCAGATAAGCTTCCTCCATAAACCAAGTTCTCACCAATCCATCCATGTCTTTCTCCTCCAATGTTCTCATGAGATGCAATTAGCCCATCGCATAAGGAGACAATAGATCATATGAAACAAACATGGTTTGCCCCCATGCTCTCTCTGGAATATGAGACATACAATACATGGAGAGTGATCCTCTCATGATGCACATGACATCCTTCATTCTTGCTGCCCATGCCACATCATCATGGCTGAAAGTGTGATGCATGTTTGGTGTTTTGGGGCAGCACCCATCTCTTTGCAAAAATCCCCCTTTTCCTCTAAAGGGAGTGGCTCAAATCATACAATTTTGGAGCCCAAAATTGGCCAAGAGGCTCACATGATATATCATTTCTCCTTGGAATCTTTTTCCTGCAAAAACATGGTGTAATAATGCATGAAATAAGAAATAAAAACATGTATAACATGATCATGTCCTTCACCAATAATTCTTCTCCAATTAA
This sequence comes from Pinus albicaulis, assembly GCA_034641835.2. NCBI lineage: Eukaryota > Viridiplantae > Streptophyta > Pinopsida > Pinales > Pinaceae > Pinus > Pinus albicaulis. Next base: position 1,494,589,989 of record CM076570.1, on the reverse strand, counting down.
GGTAGAAGTGCATGGTTCTATTCCCTCCCTCCATAGAAGGAAGAGTGGGCTGATTCAACTCTCCCAAAGAGTCATGTTGCTGATCCACCTCTACAATGCCCATTCCTCTTTGAAAATGTTGATGTAACCCTATTTCAGAGCCCTTCCACCAATATCTTCTCAAGGTGTATGTTGGAAGGCTCCCCTTCCCATGCTGCTCAAAAGTAAGTGGCCATCCCACCACTTGTTTGCTGAAATAAGCTTCTTCAAAGCTTGGAAATGATGGAGGATAATGATTGTTGGCTAAATGGAATTCAAGAAAAACATGCCATGCTCAAATTCCCCCCCATGTGAGGGACTTCCCTTCATGATACCAATTCAATACGTGACCTTCTACATAGGGAAACATCATACATAATGCAACAGTCATATAAGGTTCCATCCTCTCCTTGAAATACCGATGAATTTGGGAGATTTCATTCACCATGAACACATTCACCCAATGTGTCATCCCTCCTCTCATGTTTGGAGAATCATTATGATTTGAACAACCCTCCTTATGCCAACCCATGAGAAGGTTACAATTTCTCCCAAGCCCAAGTACATACATGATTTTGAAATGCATTCTAAATAAAAATACATGCACATACATGGTAGGAAAAAGTAATTTTATGGACATGGAGCTTATCATGTGATGTCCATACCTCTTCCTTGTCAACCCAAACACCCATGACTTGTTCTTATGTAGCCTCCTCTTGAGATACAAGGCATGTGACAAGAAAATCAAAAATTTTGGGGAGTGTTTAGACTCACCCAACAAGAACCAGCGCAGGCTGTTGCTTTCCTGCATCAAATATGAATGTGGTAAGTGGTTCACAAGCCACTTACTTGCTGCTCCCTTCAGCCCACCATGGCTGAAAGTGAAAATTATATTTGGTGCCTTGGGACAGCACCCATCATGTGTAGAACCTCCCTTAGCCCATCAAGGGAGTGGCCATGTTTGAGAACAATCTTGGCCCATAGTTGGCCATGAAGCTTGTATGGTATAACACTCCTCTTGGGAGTCATGGCCTGCATATACAAGGTAAAAGAATGCATACAATCATTAAATAATATGTGATTTACACAAGCATGCTTCTTACTCAAAGTCTCCAGTGTTGTGATAGTTTCTCCCTTGACCCAAGGTGTCTTCAATGTATCAAGTTGAGAGAACACTTTGCTTTTCCTTTCACCAGGGGATTTCCCTAGTGAAGTTCTTCCAAATGAGAAGAAATTAAGGCATAGATCATAGTAGAAATGTGTATGGACTGATGTGTCCTTGCCTCTCTTGCAGAGATCTTCTTGCCTTCTTGGTGCAGCAATCTTTTGAAATAAAGAGGGGTAAATATTGTTTACCATATGAAGCTTGGCCTCCCTTTTACATTCTGCAATTTTCAAGATCTCACCAAATGATGGCACATGCTGCACATGGGTTGTTCCACACTTTCTATGTGTGAGATTCTTAGAAACTCCTTGCAAAAATGCAAGAGCTTCTCTCCTTGGAGCAGTTGCTCCTTCTTCTTCTTCATGCAGTGCTAGAGGTCCTCTTGCTATGACTGCCATGTCACCCCCAGCCTTTTCTTCAGAGATGGAAAATGCCTCATCCTCATTAGGAGACCTTAGATATTGGTCCTCTATTGAAGGAGGAATTCCCATGTCTCCTTCTTTCTCTTGAAACCTCATAAAGGTTTCATTGCAGCTTCCCTCTTGAGAAGAGGACCCTTCACCCAAAAGAGATTTGGCCCTTGGCAGTGCTTCCGATAAACTCACTCCTTCTCTTTTCCTCTTCATGAAGGAGTCACTAAAAAAATGATAAGGCTCTGATGATATGGTTGAGTCCACATATCCAAAATATGAGGATTCTAGATGTTCCTCATGCACAGATATTGCAGATCTGACTGGAAGACCTTCTCTTTCTTGAAACTCCTTGGGAGCTTCACTGCTTCCTCTTTCTTCTTCTTGCACAACCTCTTTGGAGAAGTTCTTATTAGATATGAAAAGAGATGAGAGTAATCTAATCCTCTCCATACTTTCTGCTTTCTTCTTTCCTCTTCTTCTCAGCACTTCTCTGATAGCTTGATCTCACAAGCTGAGCTAGAGATCATGCTCTGATACCACTGTAATGTTCCAAATCTGGAAGAATAGGCTTAGTAGGGAATATCTTAAGATATTCCACTATGGATTCATAGAAGTATGGAAATACACCAGAAATTCTAAACCAGAGATAGACTGAAGGGGATTTTACTGGATATGTCACCTCTAAAGAGAGGGTGAGATCCAAAGGCTACCTGGCTCGTTTCAAACTCTGTCTATAGAAAATAGGTGTAACACAGAAAGGGTGGAAATAACACACTCATAATGGAGTTTTAAGCCCTTGGGATCCCTATATCTACAGATCGAAAGAGTGGATACAAAGAGGAGAAAAAACCAAAAAAGGAAGAAGCGGGAAATTTCCTCTTCAGAAAAATCAGAAAGAGGCTCAGTGAGAACGCTATATAAGAAATTTGGTGAAAAAATAACACATTTAAGGGATTTTTTCCCCTATATTAGGCTGTGTGTGACTTTTTTGCTGCATTTTAGGAAAAAAAAAAATGAGATTAAGGCCCTTAAAAAAATCTCCCATGAAGCTGACTAGCTAAAAATCAGCTAAAGAGAAGAGCTGATGCAACAAGAAAACCCAGCAACCAGAATTGCACAATTTTTCCAAATAATCAAAGGAGGTCATATTAAAATGTCCAAATCTCAGTAATATACAGCAAAACAGAAATATAAAGGATTCTTCCTTCAATATACAGCAAATTACATGAACAATAGAGCAGAAATTCTTCAAAAAAGACAGCTTCGGCATTTACAAAATTGCAGAAATGAATGGACTGCGTCCCTCTAGGTGTGCTTCAGCAGTTGAATAATGGAGATCAGATATATGGCTGATCTATGGCTGTAACATCAGATCCATACCAGATCTAGAAACTACTCAGCCTCTTTTACAAGTCCCCTTTGGGGTTTTAACAAAATAATGCACTAGAAATTACAGATCTGAATTTTTATACATGGAACTGCAGAAACTTCCAAAAATAGCTGAAGATGAATTTTATTAGATACATATCAGATCTAAGCAATAGATATCAGCAAGCTACAATGTGAATCTTCAAGATGAGAGGCAAGCCTCAATCATCTGAGATCTATTACAAAGAGAAAATCAAATAATACTTGGAGCAACACATGAAATAACACAGTACCCAAAGGGGCAGCGCTGTAGCTTGAACCAGATATGACAATAGATGAAATGTATAGATCTGAAATCAAGATAAAAGAGTGATATCCTCTTATGAGTGGTCACAAGACACCCTCCCTGAGAGAAACCTCCTCCAAAACAACTAGATCTGTTGAACCAGATATGACAATAGATGAAATGTACAGATATGAAATCAAGATACAAGAGTGAGATCCTCTTCTAAGTGGTCACAAGACACCCTCCCTGAGAGAAACCTCCTCCAAAACAACTAGATCTTGTAGATCTAGTTCACCACTTGTTGCAACTCATAGCAGCTGCAAAACACTCAACAGGATCAGCACTGATACTAGAGGTGGAGCTTGGCCAACAATGTCGAATAGTGGAAAATGCAGTACCATGCCCTCCAAGAGCTTCTCAAGGAAGGGAGGAGAGTTCCTAAATAGGAAACCCTCTCTTTCTCTTGCTAAACAGCCCAGAGAAAGGCTTTTCTCTAGCAACTTGAAATTACAAATTTGATCAACAACCTTTACAAGAGCCTTCTCCTTCCTTTTATAACTTGAAGGTGAGCACAAACCCTAAACCACCTCAATTGAATTAACCCATTTCACATTGGATCCTTCTTCTAGAACTGCGCTGGGTCTTCAAAGTGGTTCAATTCCTATTCACACACAAGTGGATTTTATTAAGAAAGTCCTAATTTATCTTTGTTCACACTGGGGACTGATTTATTTTTGAGCTTTTGGAGTTTTCCATGTCCTCCTTTCCATTTTATTCATCAATAATTAAAATTAAAACAAAATGAAATTTTCCTATTAGCTTGGGCTAATTAGGAACATTACACACTCACCTTCTTCAAAGAAAGTGGGCATATGTAATATCCCAAAATAGGGAAAATCAACAATATTGGGAATGGTTTTCAAGCTTCTGTGGTTTTTGTTGATTGCAGAATCCATACTATCCATAGTATCATAAAAAGATTGTCGACATTTCTAATCTTAATGGGGATCCATCTTCAAGACGATAAATGAATCTTCCTGAACAAGGATCCCCATTGGGATTTGAAACGTCGACAATCATTTTATGATAATATTGAGAATATCTTATAATATCCCAAGATTGGAGATCCAGCAATACATGAACATAAAATTGAAAGTAGCAGTGTAAATAAACTCATAAACATGGGAGACCAAAATGGAGACATTAATCCATGTATTATATCAGAAAATCCATACATAACAATGAGGCATTGGTCATATACAATGAAGGAACAAGCCTCCCATCAGAAATCACTGTACAAATGAACTGCTATCACAATACAAGAATGTTGAAGACTGCTGCAACACAGTTGAAAACACAATGCTACATAAAAATGATGTACAAAATGTGTAGGGCTGTTATAAACATCAAAAGATATGCTCTATACAGATCTATGCTCAATACCAACTCCTACAAGGAACCCAGAAAGGGGTTTTCAAAAATACACTCTATACAAGATGGGATCTAAAGCCCAATGGCTGAAGATAAACTACAAATCGAAGAACAAGAGTGTATAAGGCTTAAGTATTAAATATCTAAAGTATACCCCCTAAAAGGTCTCCTCCCATGAAAGGATGAACCCCTCAATCACAAGGAAACACTACAGAGAAACCACAATATTTTCCACAGAAGTTTCCTTAAAAAATAACGCATTCCCTAGCTGGAACAGTGCTGGAAATGATGAGAAATGTATGTCTTGATGCAAAGGATCTGAAATGTGCCTAAGAAATCTCCAAAAAGATCTCCTGAGAGAAGGAAACCTTCCTCTTATGAGAAAATAGCTCAGAAAGTGGGGTTCTAACCCCTCCACTACTGCACCCTGCAACACAGCACAATAACCTGCAGAAACTATGTTGAGGAAGAAATATGTAGCTTGGCCTCAGAGCCTAAATGTGGAAATGAATACAATACTCTTCCAAGAGGCCTCTGAAGGAAATATTTGGGATTCCTGCTCGGGAACACCCGGTGCTAAACAGCACTGCAACCCTGCTAAACAGCAAGAGGAAGCAAAAGTCTAAGTAGACCAATATCAAGATAATAATCGAAACATGCTCTAAAATGGCTGCCAACCTATTCCTTAAATATAATTTGAGCTTGCTTGCCCTTGGCCCCACTCAATTAGGTCATTTCCTCTATGATATCCATTTCCCTCCAAAACTGCATTATTCTCTAATTAATCTCCACTCCTCCTTATCAGCGTTGTTGACTTGGTCAAAGTTGACTGAATTAACATGACCCAAACCCTTTTCACACTTGGAGGAGCTTTATTTAGCTGCTACAAAGGTCTCCTTACACACTTGAAGTGTTTTTATTGCTTCTAAAGAGACTTATGGGCCTGTCCACCCATTTATTTAACGACCTAGTGATAAAACAACTATAATATTCCATTTATCTTGGAGGCTAAATTTTTGGAATATTACAGTCCTCCCCTCTAAAATGTTTCTTGTCTTGAAGCAACTATAAAGGTGGAGAAAAATTTATCCCCTCCTCTTCTTTTGGCCTCCTTATTAATAGTCCCCACCACTTCTCAATATAGTCTACAAGAAATCTGCCCTCCAATGTTTCCTCCCAAGTATGCAAAACCACATGGCTCACATCATAGAAAGGTGGAAGGTATAAGTGGAAATATCCTTGCTATCCAATGGCCCCCTTAAGGTAGGAGTGATGAAAAACATGGGGAATCTCATTCCGAATGAGTGACTCCCACACCCATGCTATCATCCAAATGAAATGAGCCATTCTAGGTAGCTCATCAAAAAGATCCTCAACCCCTGATTCATACAATGTGTTGGGGCTGCATGGAGAGAATGGATCCTCCCATCCAAGTGATTTCTCTCTCCATTTATGGTAATTATGGGGCTACTAATAATCTTGGGCTGAAATTTCACGACCTCCAAGGGTGGCCCAAGCTACCCCACTAAACAAATAAGCCATGAAGTGCCTCCTCCAAAAACTCAAGTTCTTCAAATGGCTCCTCCCACATGAAGAAAAGATATGTAGTTTCGAAATCATGGGCTACCCATTGCTTCTCCTGAAAAATGCATCGTGTAAATTAGGGAGAATCATACTCCCAATGGGAATCTCCAACTCATATCCCACTTTCCAAACAAAGCTCCCCATCAACATAAACATATCAATAATACATGGAAGCAAAAACAAATAGAAACAAGTTGTCATATGACAACCGGAAAGTGGATCAAGGTCCCACACATGGAACCAGCATAGTGCATCCTTTTCCTACATCAAATAAAACAATAACAAGTGCTTTCCCAGCCACTTTTTTTCTATCACAATCATTCTATAAGATAGAAACATGAAAGTACAAAGTGGTGTCAATGGTGCACACCAAAAATCATGTGGCTTCCCCCAAAAACCACCAATTAGATAGCCAATCTCAATGCTGCAAATGGCTTCAAGTACATCATCATACAATATGCAAGAAGGGATAATCCTCCTTGGTACAACATGTTGCTCATATAAAGTAAAGAAGTACAAAACACAATGTGGAATTATACCTTCTCCACCATGTACTTGGGAACTTGAGCTGAAATGGCTCAACCGGAAATTCTCCCTCACCTCCAAAGAGTAGGGAAGTGGTTGTGACATCCTCTCTATCACCATATAGGCTATGCATCTCTCCATATGATGAAATATATCATTCTAGATGCCCTCTCAAATGAACTCCTCTTCCAAGGAAAGATATGCATCAAAGTGCATGGAAAGGAAGCCCTCATGTGTTGCATGTAGCGGCTTCTCCTTGAGCTCAGAAGATCTAGTCAAGAAGACACTTCCATAAGAATATATGACCACATAATCTACCATATATCTATCATTTCCATCTGGGTCATCAAGAATCATGCAAGCACCAAGATCCTTTGAGTACTCTACCAAGAGTTGAGACCTCCAATATGGATCAATCCTCCCACGAGACAACGCTAATGATAAGCAATGTGAAGCTCTCCACATGCTGTTGTCTTCTCCTTTGACATCCCACATGCCAAAATAATTCTCCAAATTGCTACCTTGCCTATCATGCAACTACTCATGCTCAAAAAGAAGTAGTGATCTTTGGAAGTTGGCCTCCCATGAGAAGCTTTTGTCTAAAAAGAATCTCCCAATCTTGGCCAAAGTAAGCATGAGTGGCCTCCATCTACTCCAATGTATGGAGGATTCCTTCCTCAAAGGAAGTACCCTTTGTTTCTCCAAATCCCTGGAACAACTTCCTTGCACCATGAAGGTGCCATCCTCCATCATTGCAGCAACTTCTGTCAGCGCAGTACATATAGTGAGAGTGGGTGGTGCTGAAAATGGGAGGATGTCTCCCTCCTCCTTGAGACTATCCCAAACTCTCTGCATTGTACTAGACTTCTCCAAAGTCTTCACATCTCTGGAATCTAAGAGGGGTGAAACAAATGGCAAGATGTCTCTTACTAATTCCAGATTTGGTGGCCTCCAGGGTTGAATGCCTCCATGTAGTGATACATCAATGTCAAGAGTAGACTGTACATATGGTTGGGCAACCTTGCCCTTTCCCTCACAGCACAAACCAACCTACCTCTTCTTTGCACCAACTCTCTGAAATAGATAGGGGTGTGTGATCCTCATCAAATGATGTTGACCTTCCTCCCTACCTTCTCCTTTCATCAGAAATATCTCACAATCATGCTGCTCATTGTTTGTGCTTTGTCTTCCATATGTGAGATCCTGGGGAATATCCTGCAAGGACACAAGGATTCCTCCTATTGGAGCATGTGATCATCCTTCCTCTGCATGAGGAACTAGATATTCTCTAGATGTGACAGTGTTGTAGCCCCCATTCTTCTCTTCCTCTTCAATATGAATGGGAGTCACCTTCTCAATAAGAAGATCCTCTTTTGAAAAAGGAACCTGCATGCCCTCTTGTCCAAAGATATGAGACAGAGACCTTTCCTCTATCAAGGTGTTATGAAAGATGCGAGCTTCTCCAACATTTATCTAAAATGGATGTGCTTTTATAGGTTCTTCCAACCCATGCAAAATTTCTGTTTGTCTTGGTTTGTTTGGCTCTACCAAGAGTGTTTTAGAATGTTTTCTATCAAACCTCTCCACTAATCTCTTAGTGAACTTTGCATAAGAAGAAATATTGGCATTTTTAAATGAAAATTACTCAAAAATCCACCAAGAATAGGCCTAACCTTCAAAGTGCAACATTGCAACTCTGATGGCTTCATCTTCAGAAACTTGGTGCTGCTGTGAATAAGTGTGTAGCTCCTCCACCCAAGCTTTGGTTGAACATGTTGGTGATCCATTAAAAGAAGATAGAGAAAATATATCCATGTCAAGATGTCTTCTCCTCTCTACCTTGATCCTGCAAAACTCCTGAAAAGTGATATGATCTCTAAACTTTTCAGCTTGAGATTCATACTCCAAAAGAAAATTACTAAGAGTTTCCCTCTTAGGCATTCCTCCTTCTTCTATCTCTCTGCTGATAGATATGGACATTTGACTGCGTTGTGCATAATAAGGTGTAGCTGCATGCTCACACCTATCATGTGAAAATCTAGATTTGGCTCTAGATTCAAACTTCTCTGGATATTCCATGTCCCCTCTCATCTTCTTAAGATCTTCTTTCATGCTCTGCATAGATTTTAGAAGAAGCTTTGAGAGCCTCTCCTACTTCTTTCCTCCACATAATGGAGCCTTCTATTTTCTGTACATCTTCTCTTCTCCTTCTTCTCTTGATAACATAATGGCTGAGATCCATAGGCTGAGCTAATATTATTGTTTGATACCACTGTAATACCCAAAAATAGGGAAAATTAGCAATATTGGGAATATCTTATAATATCCCAAGATTGGATATCCAGCAATACATGAACAAAAAATTGAAAGTAGCAGTGTAAATCAAATCATAAACATGGGATACCAAAATGGAGACATTAATCCATGTATTTTATCAGAAAATACATACATAACAATGAGGCATTGGTCATATACAATGAAGGAACAAGCCTCCCATCAGAAATCACTATACACATGAATTGCTGTCACAATATAAGAATTCCAGAGACTACTATAGCGTAGTTAAAAACACACTGCTACAGAAAAATGATGTACAAAATATGTAGGGCTGTTATAAGCCTCAAAATATATGCTCTATACAGATCTATGCTCAATACCAACTCCTACAAGGAACTCGGAAAGGGGTTTTCAGAAATACACAATACAAGATGGGATCTAAAGCCCAATGGCTGAAGATACACTGCAAACTAAAGAACAAGAGAGTAGAAGGCCGAAGTATGATAGATCTGAAGTAGACCCCCTCAAAGGTCTCCTCCCATGAAAGGATGAACCCATCAATCACAAGGAAACACTATAGAGAAACCACAAGATCTTCCACGGAAGCTTCCTTAAAAAATAATGCATTCCCTAGCTGAAGCAACGTTGGAAATGATGAGAAATGTATAACTTGATGCCAAGGATCTGAAATGTGCCCAATAACTCTCCAAACAGATCTCCCGAGAGAAGGAAACCTTCCTCCAATGAGAAAATAGCTCAGATAGTGGGGTTCTAACCCCTCCACTGCTGCACCGTGCAACACAGCACAATAACCTACAGAAACTATGCTGATGAAGAAAGATGTAGCTTTCCCTGAGAGCCTGAATGTGGAAATGAATACAATACTCTTCCAAGAGGCCTCTTAAGGAAAGAGGTGGGATTCCTTTTCTGGAACACCCGGTGCTAAACAACACTGCAACCCTGCTAAACATCAAGAGGAAGGAAAAGTCTAAGCATACCAATATCAAGATAATAATATAAACATGCTCTAAAATGGCTACCATCCTCTTCCTTAAATAGAATGTGAGCTTTCTTTCCCTTGGCCCCACTGAATTAGGTCATTTCCTCCATGAGATCCATTTCCCTCCAAAACTGTGTTATTATCTAATTAATCTCCACTCCTCCTTATCAGCGTTGTTGACATGGTCAAAGTTGAGTGAATCAACATGACCCAAACCTTTTTCACACTCTTAGGAGCTTTATTTAGCTATTACAAAGGTCTCCTTTCACACTTGAAGTGTTTTTATTGCTTCTCAAGAGACTTATGGGCCTGCCCACCCATTTATTTACCGACCTAGTGATAAAACAACTATAATATTCCATTTAGTTTGGAGGCTAAATTTTTGGAATATTAAAGCATAGTAGATCTATGATTCTCTGGTTTTTTTCTTTTTTTCTGATAGGAAGTGCTTGGACCTTCCTGCTCAAATCTTCTTCCTGGATCCTCCTTTTGCCTTTCCTTCTTCATTTAATTGACCTCCTTGGAGAGATCTTGCATGGATCTAAAGAGAGGAGTGGAAAAACTACAATCCTCCTTCATGATAGATCTCATCTATCTGGTTTTTATTTGATGCAAAAGATGAAGTGTCCACAAGCTAAGCCAAAGATCATGCTCTGATACCACTCTAATATCCCAAAAGGGAGAATGCAATAATACTAAAACACAATATAGGAACTGCAACAAAGTAAACAATGAATCTAAATACACATCAGAATGCATAGAAATAGTTGGGCCATTTTATTATATATGAGGTTGAAAAGCAAGTACAAAAATGCTCAAAATATGAGACACTCAAGCCAAAGGGATGGCCTGGAATGATCCTGCAATGATCCCATAAGAGGGACTGCGTAACTGATAAACTGTTGGAAGGTAAACTGCATTGTCCCTGGTGAAACTATTGGGACTACAACTGCCAGTAAGATAGAAAGTCAGATCTAGGTAGAATGGGAGCTTCGATGATGGTGAAAATAGAGATCTGGGCTCTATGATGGATACCCAAGTTAACCTAGAAAGGGCTTCTCAGATCCGTCAATGTAAGAAAACCACCCTCTTTGGGCTTCACATATATACTGCTGGGTATGTAGATCTAAAGCTAGATCTAATGATATGATGGCTGCAATGATGCACAACCAGATCTATGAAAGAAGGGATGATCCCTCCACTAGATCCTTGGGCTAAAAGCTCAAGATCTAGCTCCTCCAACCTCCTCCACTGAAAATAGTTTTTGGATGAAAAACAACTTCAGAAAAATATGCTGTAAGAGAGGGAGGCTCAATAACCTACAGCTAGATGTGTCAAATCAGCTCCTGAGTGATGGAAACAATAGATCCAATGTGAGGAGATGATCTCTCATAGTATTTCCGGATGAAATACTGGAAACTTCCTTCCTCTAATAGATCTACAGGACTTGAATACGCAATCCTTTTGCTTCATGGAGGTAAAACCCAATGGCCTAAATTCCGGATATAGATCTGCTGCTCCTCGAATACTGAATGTGAAGAACAAAGTGGTAGGATGAATCCTCCACCGATTTCCTAGCTAAATGCTAGAAACAACCTCCAGAAGATGGCACCAATGCATGATAAGGAATGTAGTACAACCCTCTTTAAAGAGCTACTCAATGAAAGAGGTAGGATTCCCGCTCAGGAACACCCTGTGCTAAACAACACTACAATCTTAGCTAAACAGCCGAAGAATGCATAAGTGTGTCCTAAGAAAAATCTAGATCTAAACAGATCAATAAATGAATGATCCAAATCATGCCTTCTATTGTGCCTTCACCTTCATTATATAGATATGAGCCTTCCATAGCCTAGGCCCACTCCAAAACTATGTTGTACATGTGGACATAAGTCTCCATGGTTGACTGCTCTGTTTCTCCATGTCCTCCATCATGTTCACATGGGGTGATCACCCTCACCATCATGTGTGCATTAAAAGCATCACTTCCTCCACTATCTTTTCATAAGTGCTTTGTGATATTCTTTGAATGCACTATGATCTCATTCGACCTTATCAAAGAACCTCATGATTTTGCATTTAAGATCCATGATCTCATTTGACTATTTCATCCCCCATAATATATCTCATAAATGGGACATAATCTCCATTAATGGAGCTGCTCCACTAGTCCATGATTTTAGATCTAGATCTAGGATATCCACATACACATATTAAAAGTGGATTTTATTCATCTTTGAGGTTTGTGGGTCCCTCCACCATTTTATTTACTTAATTAATTAAGTTTATTAAGAACTCTAATATTCCAAATATTATGTGAAAATTTGGGAATATTACATGAGGCCCTAATCACCTAGACTAGTGGATGTATATTAATGACAATTCAAAAATATTGTAGTTCATTTTAAATTATGTGCTTGATTTAGAGGTTGTTCTTTCAAGTTGGGGTAAAATGGAGGTGCAAGTCATGATGTTATGGATGAAAAGTGAAATCAATAGAAACTTGCTACATGCAAATGCAACTTTTTCTTCGATGAAAAGGGATTTATACACTGGTTTTATGAAAAATTGATGAAATAAAAAAATAAAAATAAAAATAAAAAATAAAAAATAAAAAAAAATCTTTTTTTTTCAAGATAAGATACTCACACATTTCAAAATCTATCGAAAGAGTAAAAATGCTTACAGTGGAATTATTTTAATGAAAAATACCAATGCCAAATGCATGATTCTAGAACTACTCTAATCGAACAAGCAAATGAGTTTCTCAACAAAGATGTTTGAACACTTGACACAAAAGAAAAGGCAAGTTCAAACAAGAACTTCCCTCAACAAAAATGCCAAAAACAACTTGGTACAAAAAGAGACATTTTTAACCAAGAAGTTCTCTCAACACCAAGCTAATTGGACCAAATGACAAACTTCACATTTGTTCAAAAACAATGAAAAATCCTTAAAAGAAAACCAAAAGAAAAACAAAAGGCAAAAAACAATGTTTTTTGAGTCTTTTTCTTTTTAACGAATCAAGAAAACTCTTTTAGAAAGAAAAAACTACCCAAAACTCAAAATCACCAGGTTGGGAAAAAAAAGAGACCTCAAACTCCTTAAGCCAAAAATATCATTTCCATGATAGGACTTAACAAATGGAAAGAGGTAACTAACTCAAAAAAATGACCTAATCAATGGTATAAAAACTCTAGCAAATAAAGAAACTTCAAGAAAATCAAGAAGACAAATTTAAGATTGCCAGAAAATCCCTTCTCAAGAAACCAAGAAAACCAAGAAAGCCAACCAAAGAAAAGAAAAAAGTGAAGCAATAACAAGGCTAAGCATCAGAAAACTGACACATGGCACTGTCCCAAAATGTCAAAACAACCATGAACTTCAACAACAAGCCCTAGTGAAAAACTCAAAACTGGAACTTCAAAAAGCAAGGAAAACCCTAGGTTGACTAGGTTTTCAATAAAGAAAGAGAGAAATTGATACACACCAGAAAGAAACACTTTCCAGACACACCAAATATTCAAAAAACAGTGGCCAAGAACAAGTAGAAAGACCTTACAAAATTCCAAAAATCAAAATTTCATTTAAAAATGGTCATTCACAGCTGTAATATTCCCAAATGGGAAAAGCAAGACTAGAAGTGTTAATCATAATATAAAATCAAGAGGCCAATATGGATACCTTCCAATCATAGAATCATTAGCAAAATATGCATAATAAATGGGCCTTAAAATGCACAACAAGATATAACAAGCCTCCAATGGACCAAACCCTCAAAAGATGCGCTTCTTCTATATATCAAATGTCGAAAGACTGCTACAACGTAGTTATAAAGTGCTGCTACAGCAAACGAATACACAAAATATCATGGGCTGAGATATGCCTCAAAAGATGCAATAATTACAGATCTAGGCACTATACAACTATAATATCCCCAAAAGGGAAAAAGTAGCAATACAAAACAATATTGCTTCATAAATAATGCAGTTTAGCTAAACAGTAGTGGGAGGCCAATACGGAGGCTCAAAATTTATGTATACATTAGAAAATCAAATTTACAATGAGGCCCATACAATGTATAATAGTAAATAGAAGACTTAAACAGAAAGAAATCCCAAAAAGGCTTGACAACATTATTTTATAGAGCATATAGCAGATGTAGATCACAACTTATATCTAGAGAAAAATAATGCATGAACGATCAGATCTATGACACATCCATACACTATAGGGTCTCTACTCTACATAACCCTTGGGGTTTTTAGCAATACATGAAGCACATGGAGTAGATATGAGATTTTATGTAGTAGATCTGTAGAATGATTCATAATTTCTGAAGCAAATAAAGGAGTATTCAGATAAGATCTGAATATGACATGGAATAGATCATAAATCCATGGATCACCACAGTGAAGGGCGGATCCCCATCACTAGAGATCACTCCTCAAATTTTTCCAAAACACACTGAAACTTTCCTCTTGCATATAACACAGTCCTGGAAGATAAACTACATTGTAGACTTGATGGACAGTTTGGCCTGATGCCAAGATGTATATCTGAAGCACCAATGATCCAATACACTCTTGCCAATGAGATAGAAGACTTTCCCACTGAAAAGAGGCACTAGATTGGACTAGATTTGAGTAGATCTAGCCTCCGCTTGCTCTAGCTTACAAGGACAACCAAACCCTCAATAGGATCTGCGTTGTAGTTGGAAGATGAAGCTTGGCCAAATGCCTGATAGTGGAAAAGACATGCAAGACTCCTCCAAGAGCTACTCAATGGAAGAGGTGGGATTCCCGATCAGGAACACCCAGTGCTAACAATACTATTCTCTTGTTGTCTTCCTCTTCCTTTTATAAGATTGAGATCTTGCGAAACCCTAAACCATCTCAATGATTTAGCTTCTTCCACGTGTGTAGCCACAACTAAAACTGCGATGTCCATCAATGAGGATCACTTCTTCTAGACATTGTTGTTGATTTGGTCATTGTTGACCCAGTCAAATAGCTGAATCCCTTTCACACACATGGGAGTTTTATTTACATAGCCCATATTTAACCTTGTTCACATGGGGCATTGATTTATTCACTGTTTTAGGAGTTTTTATTTTCCTCCTTTACATATTTATTCATGAAACATGAAAGTAAAACAAAAATGAATATTTCCATTAGCTTGGGCTAATTAGGAATATTACAACAACCTTCAGAAAACAACCCCCAAAGGGATTTCACCAATGCACCAATGTACAAG
Organism: Pinus albicaulis; assembly: GCA_034641835.2. Classification (NCBI taxonomy): domain Eukaryota; kingdom Viridiplantae; phylum Streptophyta; class Pinopsida; order Pinales; family Pinaceae; genus Pinus; species Pinus albicaulis. Next base: position 1,494,574,666 of record CM076570.1, on the reverse strand, counting down.
ATCTGAATCAAAGCCCTAGGGCTGAAGGTTCACTGCAACAATAAATCTGGAAAGTAGTGGCTGATATGATATGGCAAGAAATATAGCCTCCTCCAATAGATCCTCTAGATGAAAGGTTGATCCCTTCACTAGAAACTTCATATCCCAATGGTGTACTGAAACCACCCCGCAACTCTATTAGGTCCCCGTAATTTGTCAGATTGGTGAGAAAAAAAGAATAGGGGTAACATCAGACTAGTCTTTGGAGTCCTAGGACCTAGCCTTCCTGGACTCAGAGAGGGCTCTTTCTATTTTATGCAAAGGATGTGAACTTGTTTGCTTTTAGGGTTTGATTTTATGCTAGTTGTTAAGTTTAGGGTTTGTTTGTTTGTTTTGGTTGGGTAAGTTGATAAAGTATAATAGATGGAGTGAGAGGTCTTCAAATAATTGGACTATGGAGTATATAAAGGTCATGGAGAGTTCAAAAATGAATTAGGGTGCATCACAGGGCAAATCTAACATGGTCAAATGGATCTTCAAGGTTTGTATGAGATGAAATGAACATCAAGTTTGTGAACATGGTAGGTGTAAAAGGGCAGTTAAGAATCCTTGAACAAAATACCTTTAAACAAGAATGGTCTTAAATAATACTGAACACAAAGAAATAATCATAAGACAGGGCAAACCAATAACTCTTTGATTAATCTCAAGAAAGTAAGCATTTGAAACAAACAATCCAGTGAACTATAGAAGGCGTGAACTTCTCTAACTTCTGGTGATTTCACCTTCAAGGTTTAGAAAACATTTAAGATAACATATAACTTAAATCAAATAAGAGGGAACTCCTAAACATCATTGATCAAGCTATAAAAACCTTTAAGGAAAATTTTCAAGCATGGACAAAGGGCATGATCAAAACATGACCTCTTTGGCTAAGCCTAACAGGTAGTACTTTAAAGAAAGATCTCTAGAACAATGTTTAACTAGGATCAAACAAGCAGGGCTAACCATAAAAAAAATTTACATCTACTGTATTGAACCATTCATGAATTAAAAAAACATAGGTGGGTCTAAAGAGCAACTAAGAACTCTTTAAATTGACCTGGCAGAGGAAAACCTGAATGAAATAAAGACAAACAGATCTAAGGTACCTCTGAACAACATTTCTTAGTCTAAAAATTTTGTCCTACTGCAACATAGAAAGATGAACATAATGATAACATGAGAAAACAAGAACTAAAGGGAGACACATCACCATTAACCATGCTCAGGGATCTTGCAAGCAAGCCTTCTCCATCATCAATCAAAACAAGTCATTCACAAATTCCAGAACACCAATTTCTTCTTCAATCTCAAAAAACCATGTATTTCTGTCAAAAGTAATCAAATGATAACCAATACAATGAGGCCTCAATGCTCTATTTATCCAGCAAATGAGGAGGTGGAAACCCTAGGAGGCTTCTAGAAACCATAAATACACCATAAATGTCATGTATGTGCAAGGAGACCATGCAAGGCCCAAGACACATAATATCTAATGAAATAAATGCAAGATAACTTAAACATAACTCCTCAACAAACTCTGGAGTGATTTTCCCAAAAAAATATCGAAAATATCTTTCAGTGTGTTTTGTTGACTTTTTTGCAAAAGCATAGCATAGAGGTCGGAAGGCGTAGCACATGCACAAGAAAAATAGGTTCACTTGTAGCGAAGTTTTGATGCCCTTCCCGATGTCAAAATTTTCTCCACAATGGCTAGTTGGAAAGCTTATCGAGTCTACTTTCCAAAATTGCCCTTGGTTTTCTAATTGGGCTCCATTAACCTATCTAAAAATAAAATTTCCAAAATCTATTCTAAGCGCAGTGCCAGGCCTGAAAATGAGGCAGAAAGGTGAAAAATAGGGTGTTTTTGACCCTTTTTGTTGGCTCAAGGGGTCCTGACCCAAGTTCAGAGGTTAAGGTTTGCCAATAAACCCCTATAATACTAGACCTTTTGGCAGTGACCTTCTTGTGCAGGCTAAAGTCTCACCCGAAGTAGTATGGGAGGGTGCTGGAACCAGATTTCCACACCCTGGTAGAGGGTAGGTAAGTCAAGCAAAGTTGCATTTGACTTCACAATTATTGGATCATATATCCCTAACCCAGATCTATAGATCCATTCACATCCACATGCGCAAGACCAGTTATAATCACGGTAATCAACAGATCATAAATTCACAGAAAAATAACGCACTAACACAAATATTCTTGCATAAAGGATAACAGATAGATCCAGATTAGATGTTTAACATAGCATAAGCAAATAAAAATAGTCACTTTCATAGCTTAACACAGAACCATGCAAAACATATAGATTCATATCAATAGATTCAGATATTCCAACAACCTTCCGCTTTCATTAATCCTTCATATCCTTTTACAATACCCAAAACCCAACCTACGCACACAGTAGCAGGGTCCACACACAACAGGACTAAGGATCTCTGTGCACACAATGAGTAGGAGTCCTTCCCCAATAACCCAAACAGATCTACTAATTCGCAATTCACACCAATATTAATTCATACCTACCTACTGACTCAAAATGTCCTTCTATGTATAACGATCTAGCCTAATCTTTCATGTGGTCCGCAAACCATGGTTTGAGGACTCTAGGTCTACCCTTTGACCCATTACAATGCTTTTTAAGGCTTTGAACCACCCCAAAACCCCTGCGCTAGACTAAAATATGCAACAACTATACAAAAATACTCAAAATTGTCCCAATTCATAGCCTTTGGAGGGCCCTATTCCAACAATCCCCCAACAAAATCTTGTAACTCGTCCCAAGTCACTGTGGTGGTGGGGTCTCCACCTATTCGTGCAGTTTGTTGATGGATGCAACCAGTGGGGGTAGTACCTCTTGACTCTGAGCAGCAATGCTCTGTGAAATATCTACAAGCTTCTGTGATGTCGGCCCTTCTGTTGCTGCGGTGACACTCTCTAGTGTATGTTTTAGTCGCTTAATAGCAACATCAACATCCTGTGAGAGCTGGAGGGCTGCATCAGCCCAAGGCTTCAAGTGTGCTTTGATGAAGTGCTTCTTATGTCGTAGCTCCTCAATCTCATCTTGGAGGACGCTTGTTGGAATAGGGTCTCCTACGAGCTGCAAAACTGGTCCATTTTTAATACTTTTGACTAGAATTAATCTAGTGTAGGGGTTTTGGGGTGGGTCAAAGCCCTGAAAGCATTGTAATGGGTAAAAGGGTAAACCAGGGGTCTGAAAACTATAGTTTGCAAACCATAGGAAATTCTAGGATAGATTATTATAAATAGAGGAACATTTTGTATTGTAAGGTAGAAAATGAAGAGCTATTGATGTGAATTATGGTTTAAGCTATCTGTTTGGGTTTTGGGGAAAGGACTCCTCCTAGCTGTGTGTGCGGAGATCAAAGTCTAGCTGTGTGTAGACCCTGCTACTGTGTGCGCAGGCTGGGAAGGGAATTGTAAGGAAGAATTGATGAATGAATGAATAAGAAAGGTTTATATAGAACTGAATCTGTGAGTAATCTTTGTGTGAATCGTTGCTAATTACTGTATTGTGCATTTTCTTTATTTAAGCTGCAAAGATCTGCGTAAGTGTGTTTTCTATATCTGGATCCATTCTGTTCTATTATGAAATACTGTGCTACTATCATAAAAGCATATAATTATAGATCTAGCGCACGTGGATGCGAATAGAGACCTAATTGACCCTGCGCAGAACAAGGTAATCTGGGAATCACAGGGTCTAGCACAGCTCTGCTTGTCTTACCTATCCTTTCTCAGGGTGGAGAAACCTAGTTCCAACACCCACCCATACTACTTCGGGTGAGACTTTGACTTGCGCAAGCAGGTCACTGCCTAAACGGCAAGTAGTATAGGGGTTTGTTAGCAAACCTTGCACTCTGAGCCTGGGTCAGGACCCCTCGAGCCAACAAATGGTTCCGTTGCCAGGACCTGGAGAATCTTGAGAAAGGGATCGGGTAATGACAAGAGAATATTGGAAGCTTGAAAGAAAGGAAATTGAAGACTGGTTTGAAAAGCAGATCCAGGAATTTGCAGTGAAAGAAAATCGCAGCGAAAAGTTAAAGGCAGAAAGGTGGAAAAATAGGTACATTCTTACAGAAAGCTAGAAAATATTCTTTGTGCCATTTGCAATCGAGCTTCAAGAGTGGCTGGCTAGACTCGTAGAGTTACAAAAGTGCTGGAAGGATGAGTGGGTCACTCAGCGGACCCTAGAGATGATTCAGCAGCTGGAGAGGACTGATAATACTATCACGCGCATGGTCGATCACTGGGTGGACAGTGTGCTAGGAGAATTTGTGACAGAATTTGCCATTAATCAGTTTGTTTCATACTCTAAGGCTGAATGACGGTTCTTTAAAGGGTTCTGGGGAAACTTTTTGAGGACATTATCATTACTAATGAAGATATTGTTTTGTGAAAATAACATTCTATGTAGTCATACCAACTGAATGACCTTGGATCTAGACAGGAGCGTGATGTGCAGTGGTAAATACTATCGAACCAACCTTGACGGAGGGAGATCTGCCTATAACCGATCACCCGTGTAGGATCCCCCGGCCACGCTGTCGATCGAGCAGCACAAAGGTAAGAACTCACCTATACCACCACCCCCGCTGGACAGTGATATGGCTGCGCACCTAAGACTACCTACCTTCAACGGGGTAGGGGATGAGGATATGGACCACTTTTGGTTTGTAGCAGACTCCACCTGGACTATGCAGAACATGGAAACTGATACAATGAAGAGGGCACAACTGTCCCTGGCATTCGAGGATAGGGCATTGGACTGGTATATGAGATACATTGCCTAGAATGGGAGTGCATCTATTCAAGATATCAAAGACGCTCTGAAACAACAGTTTCGAAAGCCAAAATATTACTCTTAGCTGGTAGCGGAAGTAAAGGAATTCAAAAAAGGTGCGTCTGAGTCAGTGTGGGAGGCTAATCAATGATAAAAGAAAGCAATATGGGAAGGTGGATTCAAGTATGACGATAGGAAACATACAGAGTGGTTCATCGCTATATTGTTACCTCACCTATGCATGCCAATGAGTCATGAAACCTTTTAATCACAAGAAAAAGCTGTGGAAGTCACTATGAAACTAGAAGCTGCACCTAGAGAGGATATGTCGGTAGGGGTATAGCAAATTCAGGAACAGCTTGGGGCTATGCATATGGAAATTCAAAACCTACGAAAGGAGCAAGGAAAGGATGGCCGCGTCAATCTATGGTTCATACGATGTCGGGTTTTTGGCCACACAAACGATCAGTGTCCTCTACTGGCAGATTACATGCAGGTGGGAGGACCTATTTTGGTACGCCCAAGAGCAAGTGGGGAACCCATTCTATCGCGACCAAGCTCAAGTGGACCTACGCTGTGGTGTGACGATTGTCGTGTAGCAGGACTGCATGATACGAACCATTGCCCTCGGCTAGGTGCGTATGTCCCAGAACTGAAGCAACAGTGGTTAAGTTCTATCAATCGATAGGACACGATGAGCAGAACTATCATACGTATTAATTGATGATAGATCGTGGAAACTTATATAGAGTACAATCATACCCTATGTCGCCGAGACCGTCCCGCACTTCGGAGGATCCCTAGCCCGGGGCAGAGGAGGAAGCGCAGGATGAGGACATGGGCAGCTAATCTGTTATAACTATGGAGAGATAAGACACTTCACCAGATAATTACCAAATCCCACCAGGGCATCGTGCAAGTATTGTAGGCAGCTGGACCATGTGGTGGAGGATTGCCCAATTTTAATAGCCAATATGCAGGAAAAATAGCTGACCCCTACGCAGAATGTGCAAAGAGTTAAAACCGAGCTAAGAAATACATATCTGAGTGTAAAATTCATGACACATAGCAGGATGGTCACCCAAGGAGCAAAGGAGGAGCTTGCCTCTTGGGAAGGAGTGGATTTCAAAGAGCAGGAACCACTAGCAACCCCCGTGTAGCTACTGGTGCACCTAAATATAGAGGAAGGGGTTGAGCCCTTTCTGAAGGCATGTCTGAAACTGCTACGTAACCCACAGGCTATAGAAAATCTTCAAGTATTACTGCATAACTGCGTGGCCCGGCCCAACACAATTCCTAAGACCAGGGATGTACACAATCTATACAGCTATAAGAAATGCACCAGAAGAGAAATGTGGTTGACCGTGTAGATTGGCGACTACGAAATGGATCAAGTTATTCTCAATCTTGGGTTAGATATGAATGTATTACCCAAACAAACATGGCAATGAATATGAGAGCCTAGATTGGAGTGGTCCACCATCCAAATATGCATGGCGAATCAACAGAAGATCATCCCTCTAGGAAGGTTGCCAAAAGTCATGGTAGATATCGCAGGAGTAAAAGTCCTAGCTGACTTTGAAGTCATATAAATTGTGGAGGATACGGATCCTTATCCTGCACTCCTAGGACTACACTGGGCTATAGACATGGGGGTTGTCAACAATCTCAAAAAGTGCAACATGGTGTTTGAGAACAACAGTACGCGTATAATAGTACCACTAGATCCAGCAGAAGGTGCATGGTATACAGAGCCAGCCCACGAGGAGGAGGAAATAGATCACATCTACAAACTGACCGCACAGGATGAAGACTGGGTTAACCCCACAGCCAAATGAGTACTCTGCTGGGAAAAAGATAGTGAATGTTTCTCCGACTTTGATGAGGAACTAGAAAACTGGCAAGGATGGTTGCACGAGGTTTCGGTGCTATGATGTCTTCGGAACACTAGGAATTTCCGCCGCATCTCTACCAAGGTAAGAGACCTACCCTACCATGATAATTCAGGTAATATTATGAAGTTGGTTGAAACCAAAATTCCCAAGGAACGCAGGCTAGGATCACTGCCGCTAACCCTGTGCGGAGCACCTGTGCATTGGTGGGGTACGCAAGGACTGGTATTCCCCACATGGAAGAAGTGTCAGAGTGGGATGATCCTATGAGTGAGAACCCCAGCTGACAGACAGATCCCAAGGTCAACGAACCCACGTAGATACTTGCTGACATACAAAACTCAGTGGTGAGATAGGACCCCGCCCGAATAGGCTCACCTGGTTACCAATGACCTAGGCTGGCATTCAACTATGAAGCTTCCCCAACCCACGTGCAATTGGGAGAATTTGTGAACACTTCAGGTGATAGATGGCGCGAAGACACTTGACGCAGCCCTATAGAACAGGGACATCCCTACCAAGGGAGAAGAGCACGATCGAGAAGTTGGGTCACCAAATTGCTAAACTAGTACCTGACCCCTGTTTCGAAACACCTGGAATCAACCTTAATTCGAGGTCCGCGAACAGCATGCACGCATCATCCGAGGTCTGATGATTCATGGGAGAATCCTTAGGTACGAATAATGACCGTCAGCCCACCCCATGTTGGTAATGAAGGAACCTTACAGTTATGAAAAATGGGCGGCGGACCATCAATGCAGCCATTTATGGTAAGTTTGATTCGAACGATTGATGGTAAGTTTCATGTACGGGTTACTCTGCCATTAGATAGCTCCGGACAATGTGCAGATAGTAGGATAACTTCACAACAAGCTACATATTTCCTCTACACCATGTACTACCTTACTAAGATCATTGACATTTTTTGGGACGCCTGTCCTTTTGTTGCTATGGCAGTCCTTAAACCGCCAAATGCTTTGGTCCCTAGCTGTTCAGCACCTGTAAACATCATATTGAGAGGGCCTGGGAATGCCGAGTTTGATCAATTGATTGGTTGCTGGCCCCCTGCAGAGGGGATTGACTATGAATCTCGCACGGAGAGACACCATAGCTGTGCAACAGGAGCTCCTGACTTTCGCAACCTAGGGACGACCGCGGGAACTAGCCAGATGGCCTTAGATAACACAACAGAGGAGGGTACATTATTATCATAGTTCCCCACCAGCAGTGTCACAATCAGGTCATGCCTAGTCTTGTGCATGGAAGGGATGAGGAGATATAAGGATGTGTTGCGACTTCTCCACGGTCCCAAATTCCCACCCAGTAGAAGTCATATTTGTTCACTCCCTTGCACTGTCATAGTTAACGACAACACCCCAATGGACATGGACCTACAATTATATTTAGCGTAGCTCTCCAGGGAGGCACTACAATGATTATACACCGTGGTGTTGCAAGAGGTCCGTCACCATGACCGTACTGCATGACAGCAGTATGACCTACCTCCAGCAGTAAGGGCACAGCGGGTTTCATTAGTCATAGAAGCCACAAATATTATTCAGGAACAGCTAACTCAGGCCACACAATTGGTTAAAATAGATATGCATCTCTGTACAATGGTCTGATGCCATCCTATGCTTCAGCATATCCAGGAAGACTTACGGCAGGCGGAAGCTGCTTTTAATCAGGTCAGTGCTTTCGTGCCCTCCAACGTCTTTGCGCAGTGTCTGGCTACCATAGACATGGTTGAGAATCTTCATCGCACCAAGCATGTTGTCTGGAAATGGTTGGAACCCTGGGGCGACATCGCCCTCCAGATCTCCCATGATGCTCATACCGCCATTGCGCGCCTCCACCGGATGTTAGAATAGGTTACCACGGCTCTAGATGGCCCTGCCTCCCTGACGCTTGTCAACATTGCGCAGCAAGCTGCTGCCCAGAGTCAGCAAGTACTCCCTCCACTCGTTTGCACTCTTGATACCTTCCATGCGCAGATCGAGGCTGCACCACCGCAGTGACTTGGGATGAGTCACGAGATTGTGTTGGGGGATTGTTATAACAGGGTCTCCTACGAGCTGTGAAATTGATCCATTTTGAATATTTTTTATTAGAATTAATCTAGTGCAGGGGTTTTGGGGTGGGTCAAAGCCCCAAAATCATTGTAATGGGTAAAAGGGTAAACCAGGCGTATGAAAACCATGGTTTTCAGACCATAGGAAAGTCTAGGATAGATTATTATAAATAGAGGAACATTTTGTATTGTAAGGTAGAAAATGAAGAGCTATTAATCCGAATTGTGGTTTAAGCTATCTTTTTTGGTTTTGGGGAAAGGACTCCTGCTGGCTGTGTGTGTGGAGATCCAAGTCCAGCTGTGTGCGGACTCTGCTGCTATGTGCACAGGCTGGGAAGTGAATTGTAAGGAAGAATTGATGAATGAATGAATAAGAAAGGTTGATAGAGAACTGAATCTGTGAGTACTCTTTGCGTGAATCATTGGTAATTACTATATAGTGCATTTTCTGTATTTAAGCTACGAAGATCTGCATAAGTGTGTTTTTTGTATCTGGATCCATTCTGTTCTATTATGAAATAATATGCTACTATCATAAAAGCATATAATGATAGATCTAGTGCACATGGATGCGAATAGAGACCTAATTGACCTTGCGCAGAACAAGGTAATCTAGGAATCACAGGGTCTAGCAAAGCTCTGCTTGTCTTACCTATCCTTTCTTGGGGTGCAAAAACCTAGTTCCAGCACCCACCCATACTTCTTTGGGTGAGGCTTTGACCTGCGCAAGAAAGTCACTGCCGAAAGGGCCAGTATTATAGGGGTTTGTTGGGAAACCTTGCACTCCGAACCTGGGTCAGGACCCCTCGAGCCAACAACGCTGCTGGTCCTCAATCGTGCCAAACATTGTGCAAGATCCAAGGTGGTTAAGGTAGCCCCGATCTGCTCGAAAGCTTCCTCCTTCTACCACAAGTCCTAATTTATTTTCTGAAGGATCAGATCATGCAGGACCTTGGTCCATAACTGCATGGTTGTCTCAAGTAACTGGGTGCCTATTGGGTGTGGAGCTTGATTTTCTTCCTGATTCAGAGATCCTTGTTTTAGCTGGATGTATACCCCAGGAAAATTGTACACCCTTGTACGCGGGGGGGTGCAGGGGGGACATGTCCCCCCTGCGGGGTCCCAGGGGGGGCCGACCCCCCCGGCTGGGGGGTCCGGGGGCCAGCAGTCCCCTGGCGAGGGTTTCGGGGGTAGCGCCCCCGAAGCCAAAAATAGATGTAAAATTGCCTTATAAAAGTATAGTAATTTCTAGTCAATCTGGGCCGTTCATTAGGCAGATGATCTGACGGTAGAAGTTATGTTTAGTTTAGGTTTTTTTGCCCTAGAAGGCAACCCCTTGCTTTTATGAGGGTATTGTATTGCGGTTGCACATTGTATGTGTATTCTCTGAGCGGGAAACAGAAAGGGAGGCTGTGAGAGAGAAAAAAGGATATTACAGTGGATCTGTTGCAGGTTTTGTATCTTCATTTTGTTGGATAATAGAAAGGAGGGACTGGCTGTTCGCGGTGGACGTAGCCCAAACTGGGTGAACCATGTATATCTGTGTCTCTCTGGTTTTATGTGTTTTGTGTGCTTGTATTTTCCGCATATTTTATGTGTTGCATTGCTCTGTAATATTTAATTTTCTAACAGTGCCCTGAGTGATCTGCCCAGTAATGGTGTTTGTAGCCATGGTCACCAGCGCAGTGCACTGTGCTCATACCTTTGAAGGTGTTTCAGGCTACAATCTAGCCTGTAAGTCAGTGATTTGCTACTCCAGCTATGTCTTAATGACCTGAATTTTCATCCTAGAAGCTTTCAATGCTGCAACCTATTGGGATCGTGTGATTTAGAAGATTGGCATACTAAATGACAATGCAACACATAAACCAGTATTTAGAGCTCTAGGATCTAGCCCTCCTAGTCTCAGAGAGGGATCTCTCAATTGTTTGCAAAGATATGACTTATGTGCTTGAAAAAGGTTGATTTTAGGCTAGTTATTAAGCATGAGTTTGTTTGATTGTTTTATGGGACATGATGATCTAGGCAGCATAGATAGAAAAGGGAAATCTCTAAGTCATTGGGAAATGGAGTCAAGTAGAAGTTTGTAACAAGTTTGTAGATGAATTAGGGGTATCAAAGGGCAAATCTAAGTTTGCTATTGGAAGTACAAAGTCTTCAGGTGAAATGAAATGAAAATTAAGGTTTTAGAATGAAAAGTAGAACTAAGGGCACTTAAGAATCCTTAATTATATGTACTTCTCAACAGAGGGACTTAAAACATCATTTGAACATGAAAGAGTATTTTGTAGACAGGGCTAACCATGAATTCTACAAATCACACTTTAGAAAATAACCATTTCAAGACAAACTTTCAAAATTAAATCTAGGATTCGAGGAATGCTCTATTTAATCAAAGATTTCACTTTCAAGGATAAGAAAACATTCAAGATTCACAAATAATTGCATTCATAGAAGAGGGAACTCCTAAAAATCTGTGATTACAACTATAAAGACCTTAAAAACAATTATTTGAGCAATTACAAAGGGTATGATCAAAACAGACCTCTTTCGCAGACTTTGGACAATGGTACTTTGAAGGGATACTTCAAAAAAAGTTTTTAAGTAGCAACAAGTAAGCAGGGAAAACAAAAAATCATTCTTGAGACCAACTATTTGAACTATTTCTAAAATTAACAAGCTTAAGGTTTGAAAAGTAGTCAAACTACTCAATAAAACCTTCAGTAGATGAAAACATAAAGACAATGAAGAGTAAATAGGTCTAAGGTGGTTCTAGGAGACATTTCTTAGCCTACAAATTTTACTCTACTGTAAGCAAGAAAATAATGAAAACAGAATGGGAAACAAGAAAAACATCAACAATTTAGAATAATTCACCAACAACCAAGCTCAGGGATCCAATGACAGAGCTTTCTTCGTCCACAAATATGTCAAAACATCCACAGGTTCCAATACATCAATTTCTCTTCAATCTCAGCAGAGCTATGTATTACTTCAAAAGAGTCATCAAATGCCCCCATACAATGAGTTTGAATGTAGTATTTATGCTACAAATGAGGAGGTGGAACCATCTAGGGTTCAAAATGTTATTAATGACATAGTAAATGCACTCCTATCCTTATAGGTTTAAAGGGGTTATTTTATGGGTAAATGAGGGATTTAGTGAAGGAGAAAAAGGGCTATTTTCAGAGGAAAATGGACTAATAAAAACGAGGATAAATAGCCTGAAATGAGCTCTCTTCTTTATAATAGAAGGATAACTTTTTAGGAGACATAGATGAAGACTTTGGTGAACTGACAGACTCAGAATGATGAAGGCAGTGAGATTTCTAGAACTCATAATGTTTCTTTGAAATGTTATTTCTAGAAATCTAGGATTGTCAATTTAGTCATCTTTGGATATCATTAGAATTATGGATGACTAACAGTGGCTCCACTTTGGGAGGACAACTGTCTTTTTAGGTGTGTAGAACCTCAGCTTATTAATCTCTGGCTTTCAGCAGACCAGTGCTTTATCCATCGGGTAGATTTCTTCTTTTCTTGCTGATATTTCTCTGAAAAGGACAACTTTTATCAATCTATAACATGTAATTTCTTCAAACCGCATCTCTTCCTACCGAATCCTACTTGTCCTAGCATTTTTTCTTCCTTTTTGAGTGCATTTGAACTAGCAAACTCTTTGACTTTTTATTTTTGAAAACAGAAATAAACTATCTAATCCTATCCTTATTTCTTCCAAGAGTCTAGATTAAACTGTTGAACTCTTTATTTTCTACCTAGCAACTATATGTCAAGATTAAGTTGTTTAACAAATTTTATTCTCTATTTCTAAAATAGAAAATTTAAACATAGTCAAATTAGGATTACACTGTTTGATTTTCTATGGTGTCTATGGCTATATGTACGAGCTGCACATAGACTTTATTTGTAGAAAAATAAAACAAAATGGTGAAGGCTTAAGATCTGAAAATTATAAACATCCTTCTAGTCTTTTTCCAGCTCTGGCTTTGATCTATTTAGAGCTATTATTTTTCTATTCTTCCTTGGTTCAGATTTTAAGCATGTTTGAACTAGTTCTTTTCCTTCTCTTTGGCTCATATTTTGGTCTAATTAGAGCCATTTCTTTCTATCCTAGTCTATTCTACTTGATAAGCCAAGCCTGAAAAAAAATCTAATCAATCTATGCTTCTACTAACTTATAAACATAAATTTAAAGTATGTTCAGCCATGAATAGGCTAGATGACTGAACAATATATCATTTTTTAATTAGCGGTGGCACTCAGATTTTCTCACTTTCAGAAAATTGTATTTTTTTGGTATGGAGTTGTACCTCTATTGAATCTGCCCTCTTTTCCTTTTCTATTGTTTTTGTATTTTTTCAATTTTTCTTTCAAAGAAAAGACAAAAAACTAACTAAATGCTCATAGGCTAAGCTCATTTGCTTTCCTATCTAAACTAATCTAACTCTAAAATATTTACATGTTTAGCTAACCAATTCTCTTTTCCAATACATCCAGTCAATTAGATGGTTCCAAGACTGGTCTTTTCTCATCTCTTTGAGCATGTTGGATAAACAAAAGGATCACTCCCATCTCACTTGTCTCTTAGCAACAGTGATAATTTTTTTTTTTACTTTTGGTAATACACTACTCCTAACAACCTTTATCCCTTTTTCAAATATCTTCAAGAAATGAGCATAGGGGTCTTGAAATAATACCTGATTGGGAGTTTTAGACAAGTAAGGTTCAACCAGGATCATTTTTTCTTCCATTGGATTAAGAAAAACAATCTTTTGAGAAAGAAAAACTTCCTCATCTTCATTGTGATCTGAACTAAAGGACTCATCATATTTGGTAGTGCTGTCCTCTTGTAGTCCTGGTAGGATCTAATTCAGTGGACTGTACTCTGTGAAGAGATCATCATGTTCTTGAGTAGGGGTATCTTTTATTATCTCAACCCTTTCAGGAGGAGTTTCGTTATATTCATCATGCTTAAGAAATTTTTCATTATTCTCAACCTTATCATCACAATTGATAGATTGCTGATTTCCAATTATATTAAAGCTATTTCTGATGAGTTGCATTGGTTGATTGCTACTTTCAAGCTGATGATGGTGCAATTCATGTCACCAATCAATTGTTGGTTGCCCTGCATGATTAGTTTTTGTTTGGAGCTCATCATTATCATAAGACTGATCAAAAATTGAATAATCAATAGTATAAACAATCTCACCAACCAAACATATTGGATTATCACTTTCTATTTCTTTGAATTGATTTATGGGTTGATTTTCTGATTTATGGAAACAAAGTTTAGTGGGTGAATGAGCAAGAGTGTTTTGTTCAAATGGAGTTTTAGAGATTGGCTGCTTGTTTATAATTTTATCAATTTCTTCTTCTGTCAAAGGGGAAGATTCTTCTGTGTTTCTTTGAGCATAAGTATAGCAGTTATCTATTTCTTGTGTTAACTGGTTTTGAGGTTGGATGTCTTCTTGAGCCTTTTCTAGTGAATCAGTACTTGTGCTTGCAAGGAAACCTTGAGGATTTTCTACTATTTCCTGATCCACTTCTGTTTTAAACAACTCCTCATGATAATTATTATACTCAATTTGAATACAAGGTTCATGAGTTGTTTCTAATAGATTATCAGGCTTCCTTTTTTAATAGTCTGGAATGGGTTATAACATAAAGGTAGAGACTCTAGTTGTGTTGTCTCTTCTCCTATTTCAGATTTTGTGACTTCAAGATGGCTGACTGATTCCTCAAAGCACTGTGTTTGGTCAATTTAGTGTGTCCTAAATTGCTGCATTTAATTTGTCAATCCGGGAATCGTAAGCTGATGAAGTGCGGCGCACTATATGTGCAAGATAACCTATTTCTTAACTTTTTGTCGGTTTTGGTTTTCTAAGGTGAAATGGAAATTCTAAGATGAAAACAAGTTTGGTTATGTTTGTTCAAGGAAGTGATATCCCCTATAATGATTTACCAACTTGAAACTTTTAAAAAGCAAATTGAAATTTACAATGACAAGACTTGAAGGAAAATGGAAATGTACTGCTGAAATGAAAAGGTGCTGCTAATCTAATAAATCAAAACAGTAAACTAGTGAGCATGAAAAACAAACTATTCTTGCTGCCAACTAAACACAAAAGAAACTATGCTTAAGGAAATTCAAAATTGCAACAAAATAAATCTAAATCAGATTACATCAATTTATCTTCTGACCCTTCATCATTAGTCCAGCTATGATTTTCGGAAGTAATCATAAACAACTTGAGTAACTGATATTTAACTTGCAGAAAGTAAAATAATATCAAACCATACATTCATGATTCAATCCCTCTATATCGATCCAGGTGCGCTTCCAGGAGAACAATGAAGATGCTGAAAGGTTTTATTATATCTAAATTGCCAAAAAGAAACTAATACTAAACTACACATTTCTTTGGCCACAATCCCTCACCATCGGTCCAATTTGTGGATTTGGAGAAGCAGCGAAGTGCTATGAGCGGTTTAATATCTAAATTTCTGAAAGAAACTAATACTAAAACACATTTCATAATACAATCCCTCACCATCAGTCCAGCTGTGGCTTTCAGAGGCAACTAAAGATGTTATGAGCAGTTCAATATATCTAAATTTAACTACTGAAGCAAATAAAGCGAAAACCAAAATGAAGCAGTATCTGCAAAAGTTAATAGACTAAATCAAATTACTTGACAAGAACAATGTTAGTTCCACGTCATTAGTCAAAAAGCTATGAAAATGCCCGGGCTACCTATCTATAACCTGAAACAAGAACACTGATCAGTGATTAACAACATAAAACTTGAAAGACAGAAGTGAAACGGAAATTATGGAAGTTTATAAACAGAAATGAAGCAAATGCAATGTATGAACATATGAATGGATTATGGCACAATGAACTTTAAAAATAAATG
Organism: Pinus albicaulis; assembly: GCA_034641835.2. Taxonomy (NCBI): domain Eukaryota; kingdom Viridiplantae; phylum Streptophyta; class Pinopsida; order Pinales; family Pinaceae; genus Pinus; species Pinus albicaulis. The sequence goes on along the minus strand of CM076570.1, from coordinate 1,494,558,934 downwards.
AGAACTAACACTATGTGCACAAAACCTTAGGTGACGGGGGCCTCTACACCGGCTTTCCAACGATCTTTCAAATGAATAGGAGTTTGAAAACGAGTCTTCTTATTTAAAGGGTCATTGAAAGGTGATGTTACGGCACAAGTGCGGCGTAATCATTACGAGGACGAGACTAATAAAGATAATAGAGACTAACATGTTAACTATATCATATTAGCACATTATATATAACAAGAAATATATTGTCTCCCTAAAGTTCATGTTGGTGGACAACAGCGTAGACGTACATCACGGATCTAGGATCATGGCCGTGTTGGAAAGTAAATCTACGAGGAGTGGATGCTTGAATTCGACTAAAGAACCATGTGCAGATGTCGATTTATCCTCCGCAACTTAGAAACGGCCGTATGAATCTTCATGTGACACGAAACGGAGTCCTGCCGACATGAGACTCTATAGTTGACTTCCATGTGGACGCCTTTGACCGCGGCTTCTTTAGATGAGTTTGCTCGAACCAATAGGACACGAACCATGTCCACGTCATTCCTGACCTGCCCATGTGGCTCGTTTTCCTTGTAGACACCTGTAGCATAGAGTTTCACAAAATGACTGTGGAAGGATTCTAAGTGGAAGTGTGAGAGAGTGGCAAGATTCATGGCGTTGAATGAAAAATCTAAATCAAATAGAAAACACAAAAACATAATTAAAAACCATGTTAGATACCCTTTTGCACATGATATTGACAATTTTGGAGGTTTAGGTGAGTGAAAAAGATATGGAAAAGTGTATGGAAAAGAGGCAAATTTGGGACTCAACATACCCCCACTGTGAAGGTGTTGCATGTCCTCATGCAACCAAAATTTTGATACTCTTTCTTCAGTTCATGTGCCTTGATACTTCAGCCAGCACATCCAATCCTCTCCTCTTCTTCCTTGGTACTGCCAACATTCTAGGTTTCTTCATTAAGCACCTAAATTTGATATTTACAAGTGCTCTGCTCAATTTCTGGCATTTCCTTTTCAATTTCTTATTCTTCTTCTGCCATATTCCCAAATGTAACATAGTATTATCATGGATGATCTTGTCCAGTTTGCCTTGTTCTTTCAATGTTTCATTTTCATTTTTGATGTACCTATTTAAAAGCTCTAACCAAAATTTTATTTTAATGATTGGATTCAGTCAATACTGATAACATGAAATTTGAATGGATGAAGTACTTGGACACATATTTACCTTTTCCAAAGAATTCTATAGTCATATACTTCCTGCTTGCTTGAGGGTCTATTTCGAGATTGTCATTTTTATTAGGAGGTATACCTTAAAATGCCATGAAGGAGAATTATTTTTAAATCATTTGAGAAAGGAGAAGCATCAACATCTTGCTGAGAATAGGATGGAGTATGTTCAATGTCTGACTGAGAATGAAATGAACCAGGTTCACTAACTGACTAAGATGGAATATGGTCAGTTGGGGAATGTTCAGATGTCTCCTCACCCAAATAAATGAAATGAGGACCCTTAATTTGTGTTTTCCTCAATTTCCCCATAAGTTTGCTGCTTCTTCTCACACGTTGTGGTACACTATCCTTTTGTTTTTGTTTTCCTTTCTCTGTCTTCTTGGGCGTAGATGACTGTTTTTGAAGATAAACTAATCTTTCAAATAACACTTGATGATCTTCTTCTTCAGAAGAAGGAGTTTGATGTATGGCCACAATAGTTTTTCTCTCTTTTGGTGTTATTGGCTTCTTACCCTTGATTTCCTTCTTCTTCCTTTTTGACAGTCTCTCTTCCCTATCAGTTCTTTCAAAGTAGTAGTAGGGTATTTTGGATTTCATCTGAATTGTTCTTTTCTTCTACTCCTTCTTGTTGAACTACCTTCAGGAATTTCCTGAGGTTCCTCAAAGAAATTTCTAACTAGAAATTGTTCCCATGTGTCTTTCTTTTCCTTTAACTCATTTTCAATCAGAATTTTTACAAGGCCGTGGTGATATAGATGGGGTTCTACATCTCCCAAATGTTTCTGAACAGTCACGGACATTTTCTTCAAACTATTGAATAGAAAATATGGGAGATTGAGAGTTTGATTATCTAGAAAATTCATCAATAACTTTGTGTGGTACACTGTACATGGACCAAAGCAGCCTTCACATGTAATTCTGAACAACTATTGTGACAAATAGCCCATTCCTCTTTATTCACCTTGCAGAATACCTCCTTTTTAAAAATAGTTATCATCCCTTCTTGGTTTCTTAAGTTGTTTCCGTAGCTTCATCATTAGTGCTTTTATTCTTAAACCAGCAAATTACCCTCTTGAAGAGATAAAATTGTGGTTGTTGCTATAGATGCTTCATTGACCACAAACTTAAGGTCTCCAATTTCCGCTTCCAAGCCATCAAATGACCTTGCAAATGCTTTCGTAACTTCTTTGTGATAACCTCTGAATTTTTGGATAAAACGCAGCCATTTTTCTTTCTTCAATATCTCCCTTATTTGCGGATAACCCTCCATAAACTTCGGTCCTTCCGGCTCTGCTCTTAGCAATTTACCCATTTCACTTTTCTGTTCTTCACAAATTTTGCCTGGGTGAGGGTTTCAAATGGAATAGAACGGTTGAATGCGAGAACGAGGAATGTTTAATGAGGAATGTAACATAAGAATAGAATACGAACACCATAAATGAAATGGGTGAGGCTGGCGGTAGATATTGAGAGTGAGAATGAAAGCAATGAGCGGAATAGGTGAGCAGAGCAGAAAAGTTTCGTTAACATAACAAAATCTGGTGCTGAGAGATTGACAGAATATAACACACTCGGCCGCATTTTGAAATTTGGTGGCTGCGAAATAAATGTGAACATGTTTCAATCAACGGTTATGAATTTATGCGGCTGTAAGAGTCCTTGGTCAAATCAAATATGTCTCATTGTCACCAGTGGAATATTGGATCATGAGTGAAAATCGGGGGTTTAATGATGAAACTGTTTAAGGATGAATGCGAGAGGATAATATGGAGATCGTGAAAGGTTACGGAATTGTCAATATAATCATTGCACATAATGGATAGAGCTCATGGTTGAGAACTATATAAAAATGTGTTTTTCAATGCTATTTGAAATAAATTTTATTCATACCTTTGGAATCTTTGCCTTTTCCCTTGGTCTTCAACTATTTGCTCTTCATTGGTGTCTTGAATGCTCCATATCTTCATTTTTGATCCTCTCACCTGCATTTTATTTCATAATTATGGAAATAACATCTGACTGTACATTCTTTTTGAAAACAGAGTAGTAGCTGCGGAATCTGCTTCTGGCTGCGGAAACTGGAGTCAGCTGCGGAAACAGATGTCAGCTGCGGAAACTGACACATCTATTACTTGGATGAATGGAAATGAACAAATGACAAATGACCAGATGGAAATGGTCATGAAAAAGATTTTTATTGATGGAATGGAATGAAATGGATAAAATGAAGTGGAATGGGGTGAAATGAAGTGAAATGAAATGGAATGAAGTGGAATGAAATGGAGTGAGTGGTCACAAGGCTTGTGAAATGAAAGAGAGATTTTTTTTTTTTTTTGGAAAAATATAGAGTGTCAGGTGTTCCTGATTTTCACCCTATATTTTCTGTATAAGACTGCCAATCAGTGATTGGTTTTCAGGCTTATACCATTTTTTTATTTTTATTTATTTTTTTTAACTGAAAAGAACAAAAGCTAGGCTGGTGGAGAAGAACAATTCTTCTGTACCAGCCTGATTGCGGAAATTTCTTGAAATTTTTTGACAAAATCCTCTTTTGAGAGTGGCTTGTGATAAACTTTCAATCTATGGCCATTCACAATAAGAGGAGTTTGAAACTCATCAATGGTCTTGATTCTTACCGCTCCATTGCTAAAGATCTTGTCAATCTCATATGGCCCAAGCCAATGAGTCTGAAAATTTCCTTGAAAATCTTTAAACTTGGAATCAAATAACAATGCCCAATCTCCTTCTTGAAACTTCTTCTCTTTGATGTACTTGTCATGCCATTTAGCTCTTTGATATTGAACTAGATCAGTTCTTAGAATTACTTCTTGTCTGATCTCATCTAGCTCATTCAATTGCTCCATTCTATGCTTTTGGGCTTCTGATAAGTCCATCCCCAACTGAACTGCTATCTTGAAGGTCTTGACTTAGAACTCAATGGGGAGCAAGACTTCTTTCCCATAAACAAGTTCATAGGGAGAATGTCCTGTTGTATTTCTCCATGTAGTTCTGTAGGCCCACAAGGCTTCAGGAAGCCTTTCTGCCCAATCTCTTCTATGTAGATGAACAGTTTTTGTGATGATACTTTCAAGAACTTTATTTGTGGACTCCACTTGACCATTTGCTTGCGGATGGTAAGGAGTAGATCTTCTGTGCTTGATTTTGTATTCTTCCATCAACTTCTTCACCAAATTGGATGTGAATTGGCTCCCCTGATCTGTCACAATTTCTCTTGGAACACCAAAGCGAGTAAAAATATCCTCATAAAGAAAATGAACAACTGAATTTTCAGTAGCAGATACTAATTCTTTGGCTTCTACCCATTTAGTAACATAATCAGTACAAACCAATATATACTTCTTTTGCTTGGATGGTGGATTAATAGGTCCAATGAAATCTAAAGCCCACTTTTGAAAGGGTTCAATGAGTACCTGTGTTTGCAATGGCATTTCATTTGAAAGGGTAGGTTTCCCTACTCTTCCGTAATTGTCACCTTTGACATATTGTTTTGTAGAGTCAAATTTCTTGGTGTAATAAATAGCATAAGGAATTAAATCTTTTTGACCCAACACAGCTCCAAGAGCTGTATCTGAAGCATCTGTAGAAATATGGAAAGGAAGTTTCCAATTTGGTCCTCTCAAGATAGGTGCTTCAGATATTCTTGTTTTCAAAGTTTCAAAAGCTGATTGACAATCAGGATCCCATTTAAATTCACAGTCTTTTGTAACCAATTTGAAGAGTGGAGATGCTATTTTAGTGAAGTTTTCTATAAATCTTCTATAGTAACCAGTAAATCCTAGAAAACTTCTAACATCT